>CM056171.1:26816945-26870640 GCA_029691765.1 Entomobrya proxima
TAGTAAAAGCATGTATGAATGGAAGAAGCACGATTGAAAGTAATGGAACTTTAATTAATAAATTGGATCATAGAGAGCCTATTACAGAAGCTGGTTGAGAAGGGAGAGATTAATCCCGTTTGGAGTGGCATAAACATTTTATGACCAGTTTTATCCTCATCGTCCCACACAAACCATTATTACAACTACTGAACTACTACTGCCTGCGTAATACTAATGGGAGAGGTCAAATCATTGTCGAGCACAAAACAAGTAAATAAAACTACCACATATAGCTCACAAATGTTATGAAAGTTCCTAGAACACAGTTGGCTTTCTAATTCAAACCAAACATTCGTTTTGGGAAGGAGACTTGAGTACCTCTCATTTCTACAAACAGCCTGTGATTGTGAACGAAAAATAAATATTTTCTCAAGTACTTCTTCCCTGGAAGGAGATTCTAAGTATAGATTTTCCACATGTTGGAACACGAGTATAGCTGGTAGGTACGAGGCTCTCAAGAAAATGGTAAATACAAACATTACGTTCCCATTTGCGAATTCTATTCTCTTGAGAAAGTTTTTGAAAACTAATTAGCTGATTGAAATATTTATGACAAGAAAATACAAAAACTTTTCAAATTTACTATTTCAAAACTTTTGCTCGCATTAGTATTATTAATCTCATTTCTATGTATTCCTATTTCCACTCATACTCCAAAACTTGTCTGTCAAAACAAGAGAAAGGTTGAGCTAATGAATGAGTGAAAGATGTGCTTCTAGCTACAAGTAATTTAACAAAAACATGTTGTGCTTGCTTTATATTATTTATTTTGTTTGCCATGCATAACAACATGAAAAATGAATGCTATATTGGAAAATGTAGTTTACTCGAAAAGCCATTAGCCATAATAATAAAACCGTGCATGTAATAAGCTTTTGTACAAAAATGTGTGTATTGTGAAAAAAAAGGCCAAACACACTTTCCACTTGCCAATCTTCTGTGGTGATGCTAATGCTGTTTACATAGTCTGAGCACGGGCAACTTTGCTAAACCAACATCATATCTGTGTGCTCCATTAATTCTCAAGTCCTCATAATTTCTAGAGAGAATGTTTTTTACACCTAGAAATGTGTATTGAGTATAAAAACTCATTCTTTACAGCTTCTTTCATCAACTCATCGAAGGTTTTGAAGTGGAATACCAACCACAACTTTACTAGCAGAAGTAGCAGAAATGCAAAAACAGAAAGAGCCCAAGACAGAAAAAGGAAATTATTTTGGCTTAACACACCTCAAGCATGTGTCATCCTCTTTCTTTATTCAACAGATGTGAAAAAATGAGCAAAAGAATCCATAGTCTGGGCATAGTACATGTTCCATTCTCATTTGCATATGCATTATTCACACCATCACGCTTATAGCACTGCTAAAAACTTTCGTAATACAAGTAAAATGGCATATGAATGTATTGTACAAAAATAATATATATGCATATTACAATGCAAGCACGTTAGATCACAAAAAGCTACTTGTATTGCCTCTGGTGGTCTATATACCAACAATTTAACATCAAGGCTGCCTTAAAGCCAACCATATATAGAGGACGAAATAAACACTAATGGAGTGTGTCTATCTTACTGTCAATCTTTCTCTGTCGACCTTTTTCTTGTCACTTCCGCAGTTGTATTTCTCACTGGAAGGGGGTTTCTTCTTAAGTAGTTTTTCTTCGGCTTGCCTCGTTGTTCAAATCGTCCTCTTTCCGTTTGTTGTTGCGGAATTGTATTTGGTGAATTGCGTTCTATATAAAAGAGCGAGAGAATTGGTGGGATGGTAAGATATTATATAGTTCTTGGGAAGTCGAGTCAACTCAGCTCCCTAAGCACGTTATTGGCTGAAGCGTTAGTACTTTCGCACACTTGACAGGTCTTTATCGACACTGAGCTTTTATATCACTTCAAAGTTAATTTATTTCTTGGTGCTCAGAAACTTGGGTCAATATTGATTTGATTTGAAATGAAAGCAGGGGCAAAGTTGTCGCAAACACTCTGAAGAAATGTCAGTTTTGCTCTTTTTTGTAAGACCCTATATAGTAGTTTGAACAAAGAGAAAACGCGTGGAGGCTTGTGGTAACTGGAAAATGCTTAATAGCTGTTAGTATTTTGTGGGGGCATTGTCCAAGGAAAAGTTGGAAAAGGCCAAATAGTTTTAATGATGAACATACCAAAACTGTTAATTAATGTCCATTCCCATTCCTTGCGAACCTATTCAACGATTCTCCTAAACTTTCAAAGTGTAGGACTCATCTTGCAAATGACATAAGCGGCTGTCATTCAAACGCTATTATCTATACCCAGCAATCTTTAAACATAGTCTGGCTTGCCCTTTGACCTGGTTTTCTGACTTGTGGCCTACTTTACTTTCTGAACCATTACACATGAAATGCACTAATTTGAAGTAACCATATATTTCCACTTCAAAACTTTGATGTTTTTGCTTATCCGACTTTTTTATGTTGGCTTCTTTCCACACTCGCTCCAGATTGACTCTTTTTGTCAACCTGACACATCGCTTTCTCAACTACAGCCCCATGAAATATGATAATTTTTCTGAAACTACGCGAAAACACAGTTGCTTCTTCAAAAAACTGCATATTTTTCCTACACTTTCTGGTTCAATTTGCTTACCTATCCCCTTCGGTAATGCTGTGCGTATAATAGCTATATACCAAAAAAATAAATAGCAAGTATTCACAGAATTTCGAATGGAAATAGTAGAAGTACGAATGCATGTAGCCCACCCACTTGCTTTCAATAAAAAGTATTTGACATTTTCTCTCCTGCACACCAGCGTGTCAAAAGCTTAAGCCTTTTTTAACCATCCATCCATGAAAAAACTGCTTCTGCAAAACTGCATTCACAACTGTGAGCCTGTTGACGTCTCTCATCGCGAGGAAAATTGAATTCATCCTCTCTATGTTTATCTAATTTTGTCCTACAGAGATTCACGAGAGCCAAGAAGCGAGTGGGCTCAGTTGGAGTTCAAACAACACATTAGTTGAAAAAGCAGCGGAGACGGTAGCATCCACATCCGTCGCCATTGCCAATACCATTCTCGCCTCGAACGTAGTTCGTCCGGAGGCTCCTGAAACAAATGGGATCCCTCAGTTTCATAGTCCTCGAATACGAGTTACAGTCAAGGAGGGGGACCTTGTTCAACTCCCGTGCAAAATTCATAATCTAGGTCAGTATTTGACATTTTGAATGCAGTCAATTTTTCCGAGCCGACTGCTTTTGAAATGTTTGCACAATAAATTATGCTAAACCTAGTTGGGTTTTAATGTTGCAGGAGATGATCATGTGATATGGAGGCACGGGACTAATGTTCTTGCTGGAACTAATGTGTCGACGTTCGCAGATCCGAGAATCAAACTACTCGATGATCTGACACTTCAGATAAGCGGTGTGACAAGAGATGATCAAGGGGAATATGAGTGCATTCTCACCGGAGCTTTTCCGAGAGCCGGCTTGATACATTCCGTTATAGTGCATGGTAAGTTTTTCTTGTGAAGATGATATTAATGAGATGATACATTATCTCCTCTCTACTCCGGAAGCCTGTACGTCATCTAGTAAAGCTTTATGGGAGAGAGATATACCAATGAAAGTTATGATGATAAATTGTATATACCCCAAAATATTGAAACATGTAGTAATCGTGCAACTGATTGCTTTATAGATGCTCCAACAGTGAGTCTCATCACACCTACACAACTGGTAGTAAACGAGGGTGAAAATGTTGAAATTGGATGCATTCCTTCTGGCAATCCTCTCCCTAGAATATCATGGACCATGCGAGTAAGTTTATTACTCTGAAAGGAAGAAAGGTGTAACTTTCACTGCTCCATCTTCGCGCGCTGAGATGCAAGCTAGGAAGAAAGTTCTCCCGTTTCACCTTTCAAACATTGATATATGATAATGGCTTTTTCTTATTACTAGGACGTTCAGAGCCCGATTCCTATCCCCAAGAGTATGCTTCATATGCAACGAATAACACTTGAGAAAGTTACGGGAAGACATGCCGGTTTGTATGTGTGTGAAGGTTGGTTATTTAATTTCTTTGAAAAATTTACCTCCGGATTATTTTTCCTGGACAGTTTTTCTTTAACTTCAATTTCTAATTAAGCTAAAACTTTCCATGCAGTTACCACGAACCAAAATTTAGATATATGATCTCCACTGAAGGATATTCTGAAAAATTAAATCTATTTACTTCTTTGTGACTCTGATTCAATGTATTTTAGTATGATGTTTTTAATGGTGTTATATATACTGTTATATAATGTCATATTTTTTAGAAAATACTACCTTAATTTTAAGAAATCATTAGATAAAAAATTTATTAATACTTGACGTTCCTGCATTCGAGAAGGAAAATGTATGATTCTATTTAGGGAAAATGTGTTGTGGAAAGATTGTCCGCGGTAAAGAAAAGTTATTCCAGGAAAAATAGCCCTCCCATTTTTTTTAGCTCTTTTATAATTCTTTTCTTTTATGTGTTATATAGCGGATAATGGCGTTGGCAGACCAGCCATAGGAGCAGTATACGTTCGTGTTCTCTGTGAGTCAAGCTGAATGCATTATTATTTCACATTTACAACTTGCTCTTGCCGACTAATTTGTAGAGAAATGTGTTGTAGTACAGTATATTTAGTAGCGAAAGATTTACTTTCTGTGGACGAGCAGAGTGAAGAGAGGGGAGATCAGAGAGAGTGAGGCAATGATCGTGCTGCAATCGCAAAATTGCGGACGTGACCAGAATAATTCAACTGTAATTTATGATTTCTTTCTTTTTTATTTACAAATTAAGATGCTCCTGAAATTGAAATTCCAAAAAGGCGAGTTCATGGTGGTGTCGGTTTTAAGGCTGAACTGGTTTGCGTTGTGCATGCGGATCCACCGGCAGAAGTATGAAATACGATGATTGCAAAAACGATATGTCAACTTCTTGCCATTTCAAGAATACGAAATGAGGATACAGTGTAAATTTTAATTTCTGCAAATGGCAATTTATAGGTAAAATGGCGAGTAGGACAGGACATTGTTAATACATCAGAGAGGATTTACACAGAAACAACAAACCTCAACGAGTACAGCTTGATTTTGAATCCTGTCAAAGACTACGATTTTAAAACATATACATGTGAAGCCAATAATACTCGGGGTTATGACCTAAAGCATATTGAGTTCACCGGTAAAGAGATGTAAAAACTACTTTGAATTGAATCGGGTTCTCTTGTCTTCATAAAATACTAATATTTTATATAAATTTGATTGGTTAATGTGGGATGTGTTTTCTGTTAGGAGTTCCGAATCCTCCTGTAATAAACAGTTGGGAGACTCAAATACTTGTTAAAGGTACCGTCAACGGAACGGAAGGCACTGTCATAGTGGAAGAGATTACAGTAACGCTTTTCTGGAAAGTGGAATGTAAAAGGTAAAAGTTCCCTTTCAATTTCATTTCATTTTCTCAATAATCTTCATAATATCATATTCCGTTTCATATTCCACAGCCCTCTGATTGACTATCATCTTCACTTCCGCCCAGACATACGAAATGAAATCACAAGCATCACCGAAGACAGGACACCGCCTTGGACTGTATTGATAATTCCTGGTGATCAGTCGACTGCATCCTTTCTCCACACAAAAACGTTTTCGCTCCGCGGTCTCAAACCGTCGACAATATATGAAGCTGCGGTGAAAGCCAGAAACAGGCATGGATGGAGCCCACTTTCCGATATTTGTTATTTCTCTACATTTCCAAGTACTCACCTACTCATAAATTTGTTCGCTGAAGCGATCTTTTGTCGTTGATTTGCATATTATTTCCATTTCATTGAATCATTTCATTTTACCTCCGCCTTGTTATCTTCAATATGTATTTCTTTTGTGATAGATTCATCCAGTGCAAAACAACAGGAGTTTTTAGGATCAATCCAAAAGTGGAAAGAATCAATGCGACCAGGTATGCATAATACATGAATAAATACTGGGAATCGAGAATTCATTTTCTACTTTTCTTTTATTTTCCTTTGTATTTTATTTTTGTATTTTCATTTTCCAATACTTAATAAAAATCTGAATTCACAGCAAGCACGCTTTTATGATTTTCCAGATGGAAAAGGCAATTCAGAAAACTCTTGGAAAGAGGAAATTGCTGGATTTACATCCTGCCAAGGCAGAACAAGTTGGAGCAATTTGGCATGCACGATGTGCGGTGGAGTGTTATTACTTTCTCTTCTTCCTGTCATTTGCAACTACTTTAGTTTAGATTAAAGCGCTTCTGTTCATGTCAGTATTATTGTTATGATTATTTACAAACATGCAGAATTTTATCATTTTATTATTTGTGGATATAGTCTGCGAACAAAGTAGAGTAAGAGGTAGGCTATAGGTATACTAAGAGAATTTTATGTAAAATATATCTGTTGTGTATTCTTTGATCGAAAGTGCTTATTCTTTTAAATAAACTCGTGTCCTACATATCATGAACTTCATGACTGAACTTTTAAGCCATTTTTACAGGATAATTGATAGCCATTTCTAAACAGGCCATCATTCGTGTTCAACACAAAACATGTTTGTACCAGGTGCACTGGAATTCAGAATATGGTAGTTTATGTTTCATACAACAGTAAACACATCACTTTCATGATAATCACTTGGATGTAGTCTGCGTTAAAAACTGGCAAATCAATTTTACTACAAACATTTTGCATGAAATGCCTGATCCAGTGTATGTAATTTGCACACACACAGTAATTTGACTTTGGCTACAACTTTGTGCACTGTGGTTTTTGAATCTTATGAATTTGTTAGCTAGGGTACCTTACCTTACATATGTCAATGTCGTGTGCTCAGATTGCCAGTTACAAAGCATTTTTATGATTAATAACATAAAGACACATATTAAGAAGTTGTATTTTTTTTTGCAAAAGTTACTATTCTATGGCATGACGGTTTTTCTTCTTTTTGAATAAACGCTGTCTTGACTCAGAAAAGCACTAAAGACATCAACAATAAAAAGATTTGTCAGCTCATGAATATCATTACACCCAAAAATGTCAGCCGCACACCTTCTTCTCGCCACCAGTCACCAGTGTTTTGGTTGCAACTTTGAAATATTTAAATATTTATGTTTTAATAGCATTTTAATGTATGTATACAAGCCTGCAGACACAAATGAAATTTGCTGAACTTAGGCTCAGATAACCTATGGGAAAGGTCGTGTCTGCTGTCAACTCATGTAATATACATTTTATCTGGATATACGCTATAGTTTGTATATTCCCGTGAGTTATATTTTTGCGAAATACTCCGTCATGTTATTGTCGTCATTGTCTTTGTAACACCCAGGCACAAACCATTTATTATGTGCCACCCCCTGCATTACGACTTTTCGCAGGTAAGTAAGACAGTAGTGAAGGGTAGCGCCATGGTTTGAAACCTGTAATTTGAGTTTGTCTATTTTGTTTTGTAGCTTTGCACTTTCGGGCGTTTCACTTCAAGGCAGTTTTTGTTGCAAACTAAAGCTTGCCAAAACTTTGTATCATTTTTCTCACGATAAAACCCAGAAAGGGTCAATTAGCATTTTATGCTGTAGTTGGTAATCCTAATGAACATGGACTAAAGCCTTTTATCTTTCAATCTTGATCACAATTACTTTTCCATTGTGTGATATAATAATATGACTGGACTAAACACATTCATTTTTTTTCAATGTACAAACAACAATAATTTTATAAGGACAAGTTGAGAAAAATCTTGGCATAATGCTGCAAACAAATGTAGTGTTTGAATTACGAAAGAGATTAGGATCTTTGAGTGGGACAAAATTAATCATATTCCTACGCATATATCCGTCATACAATATGGTCTGTTTTCATTGGTAATGAGTAGTGAAAGGGATGGGAGTACTTATGTGCTTTTATCACAATGAAATATACAGCCCTACACTTTATATAATGAAACGTACCTGTATAAAGTTTTATATGCCCCCTAGTCTTTAAGGCTAGGCAAGCACACGATAGTTGCTTTGAGATTGTGATGATGATGTACTTTTCATCGTCTCCATGCTTCACCACTTATAACCAGACCATACAACTTGATTATACGAGCATGCATGAAATTTCCTGAGTTTTCGAACAACCTGGACAAAAGCGTATAAAACGAAATACAATGAAGATAATAATAGGAATGATCATAATTTATAATAATAACACACCCTGAAACTTGTGATTGCATTGTAGCTTGTAGCTGCACCCGTCAGTTCGTCTCTTTCAATCAGATTTTGACTCGGCAACTGAAAAAGCACCAGACAGGATTACATTTGCCAGAACGCTTGATAAAGCAATCCTGGGCATTGGTACTGGATGGCTGGATAGTTTGTTGGTGCCTGATTGTGAAATTCATGAAGAATGTCAAAATTTGTAATACGCAACTCAGGACCATCGAGCACTTAAACCTACCTCAAATAAAAGGTGCTATATCCATTTTTATTTTTCTTCCATGAAGCATACCAGATGCCCTTTCCATGTTATTCCTGAAACAAAGACTCTGGGAAAAACAGCTATCGTAAACCCTGTCATGTGCCTGGTGAGTAATACTGAAGGGAGCAATCAAACCGGAGGGAAATGGAAGTAGAAAACAAGGGATGAGGGACGGTCACGATGATGATAGATCCCTTTTTTCAGTGGATCCCTTGAAGAGCAAGGGACACAGCTTGATATTGTCTGTTAGTGCTTTGAAAACACATAATATTATTTGCAGGAAGACGGGAGAAGATAAAAACTGGAAATGAAATTACCATCCTACTTGCATAACGTCCGTGCGCACTACATGAAATGGGACGGAGAGCAAGCGCTTAAAGTTGGACATTTGGGTACTCATTGAACGCACACGCATGCTTTTAACCCACATTATTATATGCCCTTGCAATAACGGAGTACAGTTGTTTATTATGTTTTCCTGTTCACTAGATTTTTTCGATTCTTCTGGTAACACACACAGGAGCGTTCCTTTATTGTTAGCTGCATTGTTGTTGTTATTGTTGGCTGTATATAGGAAGATGTTACAATTGAAAGAAAGGGAGAATGAAAGGTCTGGCCGAACTCTGAATAATACATGACGTATGGTTAGTGCGGCTTGGTGGATGGAAGGGATGAAATTTGTTTGATGTTTGGGCTTGGGCACATAGGTAGGTAAAGCCGGGATAGGTACCCATTCTCTTCAATCAAGCTGGCTAGGTTAAATGGTTGATCATAGATAGCCAAGCGGCAGTCAGTCAGGCATAAGCAGATGCTGGTGTTTGTTAGCAGAGGAGCAACTATTAAACTAGTGGAAAAAGTTGTTGTGTATGTACATTTACACTCTTATTCTAAATCTTCACCTCGGCAGTCAGCCAAAAGATGCAGTAACGCGAGGAACTCTTAAAAGACTGTTACTTTGTTACTTGATACGAAAAAAGTACAACGAAGACGTTGGCGGCGATCTCCAGAACGATTATTCGTTCGAAATATTAGGATTCGAGTGAAGGTGGTTGGTGAGAAAGAACTGTGAAATATTTTCTCTTGGACAGAAACTTATTATAGTGACATATTATACCACATTAAGCCTACAAAGATGTGTAATCAAGTCTAGCAGTGAGTGAATGTGTGCGAGTGTCAAATACATTAAATCATAAAAACACTTTGTTCTTAAAATTCACGGAAAAGGAAACTATTTGGAACTGACAGCTAGACGTTCTATTTTATGAATTTATTGGAAATGGAATAGATTTTATCGTTAAAATTGGAAGCACGTGTTCCGTTTTCATTTGTCTACAGTATAAAAAATTACCGTTTAATATTCCTTCTTGGAGCTCTCGGTTTTCATTAAATTCATGCAACTGGCGGTGGCGACTAATGTAAGATGGCTGTGAAGGCCATTAAATAATTTATCATTTTAATAAAATTTTCCAACTCTTGACATTTTTATTCTTGAAGAAACAAATTTTCCTGGTTGTGCAATAATATTTTTTATGAATATCTGTAAAAACGTTATGCAGTGTTTCTGACTGACTCTTTTCTTTTGTGCTATTGACAAACACAAAGAAGGTAAAAAAAATCAAGCATGCGTCTATCCATAAAATTTGCTTACTTGTAAGCTCTAAATCAACAATCTATTGACGTCTTTATCACAGCTAATATCAATATACGCTGATAGGATCGTTATTTCTATTCATTGAAAATATAAAGAGTTTAACGTGTATACTAACTCGATTACTATTTACTCAAATCATCGCATCATGAAAGTAGTCAATTACATGCATGTAGATTAAGTTTTCTCAGTTTGTATGCACTCTTTGCGTAGGGTAGTTAGAAGAGTCACATCCGCTCTTTTATAAAAGCCAGCAAACTCATCTCTCTATTATTAACAAGACTGACTGGCTTAGTAGCTAAAACAAAGAGATTATGTACACAGCGTCTACATCCATTTTTACATTTCACGCTTGGTGTGTACGTACCTTCCAGTGTGTAGCTGCTGCTTTTTAGATCTGAAGATCATTAACTTTTTGTGTATTTGCTTGTATAGATTTGTGCTATCTATCATACTGTTATAAATGAGACGTACATATATTCTTTAGTGACATTCAGGATTTCTTTGTGCAGTAAAAAGCGTCTATACAGAGTTTTCATTCCATCATTCATAATTCAGTAAAAAGAACTTGAACGAACATATATAGATATTTTAAAGCGTGTAAAGTTTATGTAGTACGATCGGTTCTTTTCTAGTGCATAGTTTACATTTTATGATACCGACATCACCAAAACTATGACGGTGATGCAACAATAAAACGTGAGGTGCAGTGATGCAAGAAATGTGACCAAAAATCAAAAGTCCAGCAAACATTGTTGTCAATACACTGTTTCAATTTCCACGCAAGTCATTTTGTAGTTTTGCCACTACTTCTGTTTGAATTGGTTTGTTATTTGTATATTTTGTTATGTTCTTTCTATTTCTCTACTTTTATTATCCTGCTTGATTCATGAATGAATAAAATAAGTGGAGTGTGTGACAGGATATGAAGTTCATTGGGTGTGAACATAAAATGTGCCATAAGCAGAGAATTCTTCACTTTTGACAAAGCAAAACACTCCTTTTATATAACACAAAAACATCAATCATAAAGTGCGTGTTTAGATGATTTGTTTGTTATTTATTGCACTACATGTGTACTTATGTAGGTTGGTTGATGTGTACACAAATTTACAATGATCTCATTGTTGCTGTTCTCGAGAACTTGTTTATCGTGAAATTATTATGTTTATAAGTTCAAATCATTGTTAACAAGAGACCAAAACCTCAAAGATCCGCATACACTTTCTACTTGCCTACTTTAATTTGATTTCAACACTTTTTGTAACCACGCGTGAATGAAAATGTAAGTTTCAGTTTGATGGAAGGAAAACAATACCTCTCATTGATGGCTTTATATTATCGTTGTTTGTACTTTGTTTTCCTTTATAATCTCAACAAGTTTGTTTTCATATTTTGTCCTTAGAAGCTTGTATTTGTTTGACATAATTATCATAAAACTAATCCGAAGGGAGCATAGAGCATAGGGAGGGTGTAAAAGCATAGTATACAATAACGTTCAAAGTGTTATGATCGTTATCATTACTTATCTATTTTCATCTTCCATCAAGTATTTAGGTACATGATAAAAAAGTTAGTTTTCGTATGAACTAAGATACATGTCGTGAGACGGTGGTGGTAATAAGAGACAAGTCATTCACTCGAGTGACTGTCAGAGAATAATGCCTGCTCAGAGTGATTGATCAGCATTCTTCAGGTGGTTTTGGTCATGTGAATATTAAAGTGATGGGATAAATACGGGAAACATAATATAATTAGATTTAGATGGTCGCATTACATTACATCAGAGTAGAAGTTCTTTAGCGAATTCGTATTGACCATTGTACTCCATACCGAATCATCCAAAAGACGTCAGCACAGTGGAAGCCGATTTAGTTGAAGTTTTTCTGTATAAAAATATCTGTAGATTAGCCACCCCAGAAAAATGAAAAAACTTTCTTTACATGGCCAAAAGATATTCACTGACAGTTCCATGGCGCGGGGTCGGTAATACATCAAAAAGCGAGATCCAAAGTCTCCTCGATTTCAGAAACGATCAAGAGCACAAGAGTAATAATTTCATAATTTATGCTAGTGCAACTGATTACGTTTACTCAAAAAATTGCTACATGTTTTTGCTAACCTAATAGCTAATTTTGCCCATGTTTGTATTTTGGTTTTAGTAACCGGACTGGTAACCTTGAATTTAACAAATAAAATAATTTTGGTGCATCATAATTTCGTCAGTACAAAATGACCTGAAGCAAACCAAAATACGTTGTACTTGTCTATCAGTCGCAATCAGTCTACTAGCAGTTTGATCTACAAACAATACTGCAATTGCGTACTCTATAGAAGTACGTAGATATACCCAGCTCGGATCATTTACATCAGAAAGCTTGCGATATCATTTCATATATCTTAACTACCTATAATTATCGTCAATTTGCAATTTTATGATGAATTGTATTTGATGTATACCTAAATACCTTTGCAAACCCGTCATATGTATAAAACCAACTTCAATATTTGCACAGCAAACTATAGGCACGCATTTTAGTCGTGTGATACACAACTTCCCTATTCATGATTGGATGAGACATCCATTAAAAACGAAACAATGCCGAAAATGAAATATCTTACTTTTTACACTCTTGATAAAGGTTAGACTATGTATAAGTACGTAAATCTGAATGAACTGGGAGCAATCACATATTTGATGCAAAAAGACAAAATGCCTTTCATCGTACGTAACACCAAATTTTTCAAATCACTTGACAATGATTGTTTTTATAAGTGAGTATGAAAGCCACTAGCTTCCTAAAAGTGAATCAGGGAACAGGAAGCAGGAAAGCGTACAAAGTAATTGCATGTTTACACGTTTTAAGAAATGAATCCTTCTCATAAGTTTCCATAAAACCAATAAATCCACAGACGCAAATTGTATTTCCGACAAATTACACTACACACACGTACCTATAATATCTGCAAAGGATTCGCATGTTTTATATGCAAATAACAACATTATACTTTCATTCTGGCTCTTCTGGGCGATGTTTTAATGTCTGCACTAAAACAATTTTTTAAGTTCAGGTTCAAGGGAATTTATCAATAACATTTTGAAGAAGATCTTGTTTTATTCGTTTTATCTTGTTAAAACTCGAGACTTATGTATATTCTAGTCATCCGCGTATTTTTACTGGCAGTAGTAATGTTTCCGTACGACTACTCATTGAAATCCCATAAAAGTTCTGTAATCCAATGGGATCCATCATTTGGCATGAGTTCCAGAAAAGTAATGAGACGGGCAGGCAAATACTCATTTTTGCTTTCTTGCAGTAGCATAGATGCTAAAGGCAAAGCAATGATGTCAAGGCGTTAAGAAAATGAAACAGGAACTGCAATAATCATGATCTACACAAGTAAACAACCACGAAGAAACCAGTTACGCGTGGGTGTAAAGACTTGAACCTTGTTGTGTGTCATTGTAGTGTTTGGTGATGAAATGAGTTGGATGCACGCTGTGACTTGGGTGTGGGTCCACATTATTTTTATCCCTTCTTCAGATATGTTGATGCAAGTGGCAATGGAAAACGTGATTTGAGATGATGAGATGATAGTAATCGCTCAAGAAGATGATCATTATGATGATAAGGATGATTGCTGGGCACTGCTTGCTGTTTTTCTCTTGCCATTAGTCTTTACTTTACGATATATTGACATCGAGCGTGTTTCTACTTATTCGGAGGATGATGTTGCTGTTTCAATTCTTCCTTGTTTGTGTCATCAGTACACGTACATCAGACTTTCGCTTTCCTTCACTTGTCACCACCCGTAACAATATCTGACATATGATAACTTACTACGCGGAAAGACATGGCTACGAATATATAGTGGGTGGAAGAATATTCCTATTAATAGTACGCAATGCGCTATTTTATGTGAACGAGGTGTTTTTATTGCTGGTTTCTGATAAAGTCTTAAAATACATGCTGGATCAAGAACTGAACTCTTTGAATTTTTGGCAGCAAATTAAAAAGCGCAAAGTCGTATACCAATAAGCAATAAAGGATTCGTGTTGTGTCAGCACTTTGTTTTAAATAGAAGCAAAAAACCAAGTACACAAACTAATTTAATGAGGCATAGTAATTAGTAACCTTTTAGTAGGTTTTTAGAAAAAATGGTATGTGTTCGTTTTGCCACTGAAGATTAAAGCAGAGTATTACTGGCTATAAAAACTTATCAGTCTATGTATTGAACACTAACAAAACCAATATGTCAGGATTTTATTGAAACCAAACCACACTACGCATCTTTTCTTTTCTGTTGCTTGCTTCAGAGAACTAAATGGAAAATAGCATTGCCTGGAAATACTTCTGTTATCTTAAAACAAGAGACAATAAATAGTGCCGCACCAAAAACGGATAAGATAATGGTGTGGTTTAACTGCGTGTGTCATGTGTTTATTTTGCCATGTTTGCAGTGACAAATGGTTTTGGATGTACACTTTCATTGTCCAACTCGTTTGTTTTCACTGACTCAAGAATGTCAACAATGATGACAATGAGTGCACACGAGGCAAGAGAAACGTCTACTCGTTTCGTTTAGGGTTTTTCATTTACGCACATATGGAAAGCAGTATGTTTGTAATGTCAGATTTGCAAACATAATGAAACTCGCATTAAATGCACTCTAATGCACATTTTTTGTAAGAAAATCTGCTGCTGGAAAGAAACCATAAAAGAAAAGCTGGTAAAAGCTTAGGAAAACTGCGTCCGTAAAACCATTAAAGGGGATTTATTAGTATTATGATAAGGCCGCATATGCTCACTCTCTCTGTGTTGCCATCAAGTATTTTATTCCGCTAAGGTCAGAGGCAAATATTCCTAAATCACATATTCCATTAAAACGGCTTCTTAGCAATAATAAGTTCTAAACCAGCAGGAGTTGGCTTTACTTGACTAGCGGGAGTTTAATTCCACGTGCAGCAGCATAATACATATTATAAATCTAAAATTCCATTGTGCATTTACCCCTGACAAACAAAGGGCCGGGTAACGAGCTACAAAGAGCGCACTTGCATGATGATGCTCCTTCCAAAGACATTACAATATTATGGTGCTCGGGTTCGGTTCAACGCGAGCAAGGAAACTTAGTAAGTATATCCATATCCCTCTTTTTGATACATCCGTATTTTTGTTACATAAATGGTGTGTATATCCGAACATCCTTTTGACTTTGCGTACACGACATGGCATATTATTCTCAAAGAAACATTGAATTAACAAAAGTGCTGTTATATGATCCAGTAGTATTTGCAGAGGCAGCGGGAAGGAATAAACTGACAAGAAAGTGGAGAGATTGATTATGTGAATTTCGGGTTATATATACGGCTGATGGGACTAAGCGAGTTTCTCTCAAGTCCCTGGAGATCAGATAGATTTCATATATTTTTTTGGTAAAGCTTCCGACACAAATACTTATCAACGTTTTCCTGTCATCCGTAATACTGTTGGGCTCTGGGTAAATAGATTTTGCCAGTAGTCATCTACCCCAAAAAAGTAAGTGGAGCTGATAGAAGCGGATACTACCAGGGAATGACGGGAATAAAAGCGTTATGTAAGGTACACAAAGGCATATCACATGAATTTCAGTTGCAACGATCATATCGAAAACCCGAACACACAAAATCACTGATACTGTCGCAGCGAATAAAAAGCGTTCCCATTCACGTAGAAAAATGTAGCTTCACAGCTTATTCAAGTGACATTGCATAATGATATTTCTTTCAATTCACTCTGTCTCCGTATCCATCTTTGAATGTAAAGAAAAGTAAGGCAACCAAAGAAATTGTCTTTTTTACCTACCAATTCAATGTTATCACTTGATGGTGCAATGAATCTTCCTGGTTCTTTTTTCATATTTTTATAGTCATCCACACAAGACATACATTCTTGTTGTACACACACAAATTGTAATGTATGTTAGCGGAGTAAACAGGAAAAAGGTTTGTTTGAAATGCCAACGATTTATCAAGATTTGCAACTTTTCCAGAAAAAATGTTGCACGGGCCACGATTTCTTCTGATGTATTTCAATGAGCTCTTTTCAATGCCAACATTTCCGAGCTTCCATTTCCATTGTCAATACGTTGTTTTTCGGATTTTTATCGCAGATGGTTTCTGCCGAAAAAGTGAAGAAAAAAATACATTTGAAAAAGAAGCAACGATAAAAAACCAACTTCTTTCGGGACTAAAGGGAGGAGTACACACAGCCATCACATATTATCACATATGCATTTTAATGCAGTTGTGTCTCATATAGTTTTGTTCCTCGTTTCTATTCATCTTGACTTGTTATTCAACTGAATCTCTTAAGTCAGTGCACATGGTGCAGTTACTGCCATGTAAAGCAAAAGCAAAGATGATAAACATGATAGCAGGGCAGGACTGAAAAAATGATGATGTTGATATGTGTTGTGTTCAGGTTGCAAGATTTTTTGCTGTCCCAACGTTGTTGTTGTTTTGTTAATAAATGGTACAATGTTTCGTTAAGTAGTAGTACGCAATATACGCACACGCATATCACTTTTAATAATCGTAAAAGCCACAAAATATTTGAATGATGATGGCAAACTAAAAGCGGTAATAATAACAGTCATACAAATGAAGTAACAACATGATGATTTCAGGCTCATTATTTGCTCATTCTACATCAATTTGACATCTACTTTTGATTACGGTATGAAATTATTTGAGAGTTTGCACTATCGTCTCACATCCTTTTCATAAATTACGAATTGTGAGTTCAACCTTTTATTTGCAGGTGTATGTTCAGCATAAGTACAATTGTTTAATACAAGTATTGTAGTACTTGTAGCTCTAAGCACTGCATATTACTTGTTTGGTTATGATTAAATGGAATACCTTCGTAAGAAAGATAGCGTTTCGGACTTTTCAGTTGTAGCTCGGCAAAATGATATATGTATTTCTCTATTAATTAAACTCCTTTGTCTGCATAAAAAATATATTCTAGTCATTCATTTGTTGAAAGGGACGCGTTGAATTTTTAAAGGGCTGTGTTTTCGACACGCATAAATGGATGGAATAAAAGATAGGTTTTGTATTTTGTTAGATAACATTTTGTTCAATAGCAAGTTAAATGTGTGTATTTTATACGGAATTCCATATTGGGTTCAATTTCGAAAGTGTTTTTGCTTTGCATTTTTTATCCATTATCATACAACACACCGATGCACAATGACGTCTTCTCCACCACAAACCATATTGTTTTATTTACCCGCTAACCGTTTTGTTTCTCAAATTTTAAAAATGCTCTTAAACTATGTGAGGCATTGTAAAAACTCAAGCGAATGATGCAAACATGCATATGCATATATCTTCTTTTTTGAGGATGCTTTTCAACGAGATGCGTAATGAAAGGTTTGTTGCAGGTCAGATTTAGTTTAGTCATACCGGCAAGGTTAAAAAATAACAAAAGAAGTATTATAAAATGGTCACTTTACAGCAAATGCGCTAACCAAATTAGATCCGATCCGTAAAAAGTGTGAGCGAAAGAATACATTTACCTTTTCAACTCATCATACATGTTAACGCTGCTTTTTATCTCTTACTGACAAAACTTTTGAAATGAAAAGGGAGGCCGCGAGCAGAATTTATATGATGGAATTTATATTATTATCAAGATGTAAGAAAGGTGCATCCGCTATATAGATACCAAAATCCGAGCTTTAAACGTTTTTGTACCAACGCATATGCCACTTCCGTTAAACATAAGTACGTGTTTACAGATACCCTTTCGTTATTAAAGAAACAAGCAAGCGGGACCAACATGACATGAGGAAAAGCGAAAGTGCTTATACTTGTATACCAAGTCTCATAATTTTATTGCGGCACAATTACATAATAAAAAAGATATTACTAGTTAGCAGTATTTTCCATAAAATTACATCACTTTGGCTTTCTCGACGTTTGCATCTGCCTGCAACTAACTAGCTGCGGCAAAAGGGTTCTCTATAATAATGGTTTGTTCGTTGTTTATGTATTGGCTTTTCATGTGTGCATCTTCATTTCGTATTCATCATTAATGCTGCAAGTAATAAAAAAGGAATTGAATACGGATCCTGTGTGCTGCCATCAAAGTGTTAATTTATTACATGAAACCTTTGGTTTACGATACTCAAACGGTTTGGTAACTATTGTGCTTTGGCGATGCTGTATATTATTTGAAAATGCACTTTTGTATGCATGATATAATGCAAGCGTTGCACTCGGAACAGAACCGGTGAAAGGATAGTTAAACCTGTTTGGTATCTGTACTTTTCTCTATATTGTATTTCGAAAGACAATGCTTCGTTTATATGGAGTTGACTGTAGTTTTTGTAAAGTTTTATATAACCCTCATACACAAACTCGATAATATAACTTTAATTTTATAAATAAACAAAAAGAAAATATTGGTAATGCTGGGTTTAGAGAAATAATGGAATTAGCTAGCCTTTCATTTTATGAACTACCGCAAAGAGGTCAGCAGAAATTAACAACCTAGCATTATTTAAAACAAAAACGAAAATTGTAATTGAAAACTCTTTGCGTTTATTCCAGCACTATTGAGGAATAGACTAAAATATGGAGGAAAGACGAGTTTAATTTGTTCAAGTATAAAATGATCGTAAAAATGCACTTTGGGATCTAGTCACGTGCTGTAGTTTTATGCGTCGTGGCAAAGTTGTTTCGTGGATTTACGCATCTTTGCTAGTTAGACATGTTAGAAAGTGAAACTGAAGCTGCCTGTTGTACAAATAAAGTCAGAGTTTGACTAATGCACATTTTATGTTGGTCACTAGTTGTGCATTTTAAAAAAGAATCATAATAAATTTGATGGCAAGTAATAAATTTGTAATAAATTTTGCCAGACTCCAGTAGCAGTGTCGTCTGTTTGATAGTACTTCTGCAAACTAAAAGTAATTTATCTCCAAAAAACTTTAAAAAATAGGATAAATGCGCATAATATATGAAAAATTTGACAAAAACGTAGCATGTCGTCCTCCACTATTCCATTTTTGGAATTTGTACATTTCTTTCTTTGTTGAATTGGTTATAGCCTTCAAGTCAGATTTGAAATATAAGACGGAGTTTGTTAGTTATGGGCAATCTAGTTGGGAAGGAAAATTCCTAAAGCTGAAAACGGCACAATAAACTATCAAATTAGAATTTCCCTTTCCACTCCTTTTTGCTGTATTTTATACTTCATTCAAACTTGATGGAAATTTAAAGCTAACACTTACTTCCCATCTTTTAATCATAGGCTTCACAAGATTGAATGTCAATTGCGGAATGGAATTTGATAATGAATTCCACTCATTTCCAAAGAGTTACAGGGAAAAAATAACTTCCAACTTGTTCTGCTGACACATTCTTTATACGAATGCAACTCAACTCAGCGACACTGTAAGTACCTCATGTAGGTTAAATGGTAAATGGAAAATTCATGACAAATGGAAAGGTATAAAAACTTTATTCATCTTTTGAGTTGTTTCATTTCCCTGTGAATAAATGGATCTCACAAGTCACTTTTATATCCAAAAGTACTACGCTTGGTAGGAGTTTCAAGTAAAATATCATTATTGCATTGTCCAACCACGCTGTTCTTTGTACTATGTACATATTTATGGCTGTATTCTCCAAAAAAGTAATTTCGAAATGTGAAATGTGAACACTATTGGCGGTGAAGGCTAAAGAACCAGTGAGCAAACATGGTAAATATTTATGGGCATTATAAAAGGAAATAGAATGCAATACAATTTCCAAGAATGTTGATTTTTCTCTCAATAAAAATCGGACAAAGAGCAAAATACTTTTAGATTCCACAATGAATCGAGCTTGTTTATGTCGACTGTGTATACAACATAATATGAAATGTGGTGTACGTGTGTCATGTAGCGTAGATTCAGTTTTGCGTAGATTGCGGATTATGGTCAGCGTTATGTTATATATGATACATGACACAGATTTACGCTAGTACAATGTGCTGGCTGACCATAATAATAACATACTTTGTGCTAACAAGTAATAATGCAACCTCTGCACCATATATTCATGTCAATTGTCATTTTTCTCATTTGCTACGCAAGTGAGGTTAGGTATATTGCAAAAAACCAAAAAGAGCACGAGTAAACAAAATATAATTTCCATTATTTTTTTCTTTTCGGAATGTTGGACGTTGGCTGGAATCATAGTAGTAGCTATACTTTACGGTTGTATTTGTCGGTTTTGTAATATATGCCAAGGAAAATTCATTTTTAATATTTGAGAACAGCAAGCAAACTACTTCTAGTATATGAAATTGAAATGCTTCGAAAAGTAGACTATTTTTCAATCACTTGCACACCAATTGGTTGTCCTAAAGTAAACATGTTTACGTTATATGGAATAGGCATCTAGACTTTCTAGACAATTTCTATCCTAGGTTCTAGGATCTATAACGCATAGGACGTTTGTTGTACATTTTTGGTTGTTTGATCCACTTGGGCTTATCCACCAATCGCTGAATTTTATTTCAAAAGTACTGTTGTCCTCTTCAGATCAAAATATAAGTTATATAAATATTTCAATGAAACTATCATATCAGAGCGCAAAAATATGTTGGAAGAGCGAAAGCTTTGCTTCCTATCTTGATTTTTGCTTTTCGTTACTTGCACAAGTTCCGCATCTCATGGAAAGCTCTATCATAAAAGCAAAACTCAATTGGATGCTAGGCATATCAATATTCAATTGTTCCTGACTCATATATATATATCATTAATCTTGTAGTCAAAAGACAGAATGAAAATAGGTTAAAACAATCATGAATCAGCAACTCCGCAAGAATAAGTACACGTATTAAGTTTTTTCATTTTCAATTTAGTCGATAACAGTACAGTCATATTTTACCCACAATTCAAATTCTGTGTTCCAAACTAAACTTTGAAAGTACAACCTTTCAACCGTGAATGTTTTCATAGATTGTCTATCCTGTGCTTGTCCATCGTATTTTATTGATTTATTTGAAAATCCAAAAAGCTAACCCCTTAGTCCAGAGTCCAGATGCATTGCATACAGGCATTCATAACAAACACAGCAATGAAATGGAAATATTTATTTTCCCCATACCAAGCTAAATGTTCACTAGTGATAAAAAAGCACTTATATATTTTTTTTACCAAAGTGTTTGCAGAAGTCACCGAAAATGTGCTTGCTAAACTATAAACTTCTCTTTCTGTGTATCTGGGTTCTGTTCCAGTAAATTTATTTAATGTTTCTGAACACTTGGGATTGCTACGTGTTTTCTATTGCACACACTTTTTGCTCTTGTTTGTTTCAAATTACTTTCTGTTTTAGAAAGAACGCTAGAAAATAATTTATTGCGATTGGTCTATCATTATGATTATAGCTTTTCGTAAAAGGGTTGATGAAAATAGCTCGTAAATAATCAAGTGTAAATGCACCGATTCTCACGGTGAGGAAGACGTAACGAGAGCAAAATGCGCTTATGTCTCAAACATTTGCTCATCGTTTTCATTCACGTTTCACATAATATTAAATGTTTAAATGACCTCAGAAAAATTACGTGCCCTACTCTGATATCTGATATGCCGTTAACGTCTCAAAAAGAAAATTTGATACTTGACAGTTCTGATGATACTAATGTGTCACGACTTTGTTGCTAATACGGTGTAGTACACTACTTCTGGTAGTAATAAATTCGGGTTCTGTTCACTAGTGAAAGAATCCGACACGTAAAGTGTCGCTTCTTTTTCTGGAAGTGACAGGAATAGCCAATGCATTTGAAGGAAAGCAGGTTTTCAATTTCGATACTCATTGAAGCCTGGATAATTATACATGATTTATCAACATTTATTTATTCACAGTCACTTCTCAGGAAAATTGTTGTGCAAGTGCACACATGAGGAATAAAATGAAACAATGAATAAATCATTTCCATTTTTGAACTCTTTGTGGGTAGACTGACCTAGATAATATGCATGATATGTTATTTCATATTTCTCTACAAATATTTTACATTGAAATTTGAATACACACAAAGAGTTGAGTACGTCGTATGACGTTAGAAAAAATAAAGGCATGTAATTTCTCTGCCGGATAGAATCTTCGGTTTCCCGGAAATTCTAGGCATACTCTCCGAAAAGTCAAAAATTAATCATCACTCTGCAGAAAAATGACTTTTTCCGGGAAATGTATTATTTTTCGTCCATTTTAAATTTAACAGTCATTAGCATTACAAATATTAGATGCAAATTTGTTGCGCCAAGAAATTTCATTCTCTGACTGGATGTCGAACTAGCACAAGTACTAAGGTATGAGTAATACCTGATTTGATTTAGGGTTAGGGTGTATGACGTGTAGAGCTTCATTGCAAGACGATTAAGTGAAAAGGGAGTATTAATTTCTGTTGGGAATAGATTTCCATTTCCATTTGGGGATCAAAGGACATATTCCAAAAACTTGTGATACGATTGATACTAATGCGCAAGATAGCAGCAAGTTGCAGTGCTGGATTAAAAGGTTACTGTAAATTAGGAGTTGTGTGTTTTTAGGTAACTATGTGCTTTAGTGTATGAAATTTTTTAATCATTCTCAGTGATTATGTAGCGAGTTTCATGTTTCATTTCATTTGAAAAATATATATCTCTTCGAGTACGGTTGTACTTGTTCTGGTTTTGGAGCCTTATTTTTCATGTATGTTGTCGCTCTCGCTGTTATACAAAATAAATTCGAGATGTCTTCTGAAACGACGACAGGTGGATTAGGTACCAAAAGTGGACCAAGTTGTCCAAGACGTATAGTAGTGCATTGAAGAAAGACTGATAAACACATTGGTTGTATTGTTATATTCAATCCTAAATTTGAATAAAATGACAAATAATTCATTTCCCAGAGTAAAATCATTTTTGGCGTAGTGATGATTAATTTTTGACTTTTCGGAGAGTATGCCTAGAATTTCCGGGAAACCAACGATTTTATCCTGACAAATAAAATATTGCCAAAAATAAATTCGATTTGTGAGGTTCACTAAAGTGAATTCACACTCACGATTATAGAATACACATTACATTACATCATCACATCACATATCCCTTGAGAATTCTTTGTACTTTTAGTGTTAATTGCCCCAAGTCCTGTTTTCCAACTTTCGCTGTATCATCTTTTTATCCAATATCAAGAAACCGAATAAAAAATTCAAGTTAGACCAGAGAGGTACAGTCTACAGACAAAGCAAAAGTCCAGGTTTTGTTCCTATCAGCACCCATGATGATAATGACTGCATGTATTCTTCATATTTAGAATTTTTTATTATTAACAGCAACAGAAAGGCTCCTGTTTCTGCTCAGTCGTATACTCGGATATATTAGAACTCTTCAGGTGATTTTCCATATGAATAGAGTATATTTGTTGGAAGGAGGATGGTATCCAATGATTCAAAGATCAAATGAGAAAAAAACGATTTGAAGAAGCTACATGAAGCGATTTAGGAATGGGGGCTGGAAAGTAAAAGCAGCAGCGTGCAGCCACATCCCGAGCAAAAAGTGGAAATGCTCCAATCATGCTGTGAGGAAACGATTAAACTTTAATTTCCACAATTTATAGCTTTTTATAAAGATAAGCATGTCAGATTAGTGTGTTAAGGGGTAAATAGTTGATGATAAAAAACAAAAGGGTTGTGTGTCTGCCCAGTATCATACATGTGATAATATGCTGAAAAGCTCGAAAGGGGGCATAATTTATTGCTCCAGATAGGGGGAGCAAGCTTTTCCATGAAAAATGCTCTTCAATGAATGGAACGGAAATTAGTAAGAAAAAGTATACCTAAATTAATCCCTAAACTTGTAGTTTTACGATACAAGGAAATTGCTAAAGAATGTACTTCACCGCACTCATTTCGGTTCTTCTTTTTTGGACAACTCAAGTTATAGTTATTTGCCCTTCTATTTCCAAAGTTAGTTTTTGAGTGAAGTTAACACATGATTCGATGTTCATCAAAGCTGACATGAGTACCAAAGCTTCAACTTCAAATAGTAAAAGGCAATAACAAACCATTTTCAGCTTGTAATGCTCAATAATTAGAAGAAAAAAGTTTTCGACAGTTTTTAATGTGCTTCCTTCATGTTCTCACTGCTGACAGGACCAATTGCAACAACATATTAAGCTTATCCAGTGTTTTTACTGGATGTTCATGAATGAATGCATGTGAGTGAAGGTGAAGAAAAACTTGAACTTCAAAAGTTAAATATTGAGTGATTATATCATAATATGGCTTTTTTAATATTTCACGTTTGACTAAGCAAAGAGAAGCACTTTTTTACTTTATTGCACTAACTAGTAGTTTTTCATCCACGTTTTTGCAGTCACACTCATAAAAACTTTCGTTTTGGAACAACTTCACTGAAGCACAGTTTGAAGTGCAAGTGAAACTGGAGTGAACGACGCAGTTTTTTAATCGGCTCACGCTTTATAAAACGTGCAAAGAGGATCTCTGGAAACTCGCTTGTAACGTAAAAAATACATACTTGCCCAGGCATTACATAATATGTTTCATAACAGCAGTTATGCCTGCCTGTTGGCTGCAAATTACAGTAGTGTCACATGCATTAGTTTTCAAAAAAGTAAGAGCAGATGACAGGATTTTTTCATAAACAAAAATATTGTTCAAAAATAGAACTTTTGGTGCATGAATATAGTACTCTGGAGTCAAAACAGAATTTATGATAAAACGTTTTGCTAAAGGAATAGCAGCGAACATTTCCTTTTTGAGTTTATTTACAGGAACCTATTACTTCTGTCATTTTTGGTGTAAAAATGAATAACAGCAGTTTTTGACATGTTGTAAACTCGAAAATGTGTGCTGTATTTTTCTTTTATCAGTGTAAATGAAACGCGTGCACACAAATGCTTACATAATAAGTAGATTTAGCACACAAGTTATTTTTCATAGTCAGTGTTCCGTCTCTTCTATATATGAGCTGTAATAAAATACTTTTTCCAATATCAACCGCATTTTTTTCGTTTGTACACTTGCAAGGCATCTGTTTAAAAATTTGAAATTGCGATTTCATGGTTCCCACTTTTTATGAGAAAACAAAAAATACTTCCTCTTAAAGGTTTGATAATATTGCGCAGCATTTTTAGTGAGGATGTCTTAGTCTTATCCCGAAAAGGATTAACTGCTGTAAATGACTATTAAGAAATTCGGATTAGGATCATTAACGGAACACAAATTAGCAAATAATGAGTTGGAAATCTCTTCATGATATGAGTGAAAAACAGATAATTAGGATTTTCTTTTAGATATTTTTTCAACCTTCAAATGCAAGCACAGAGCGTCTAGATCAGATTTGTGATAAAACGTGATTTTATAATCCTGAGCAGTCCCAACCTGAATCCTATTTTGTGATTGCAATCTTTCAAGGTTGGGATATGGAATATCAAGGACAAAATGAATTTGCGAGACGTAGCATGTGTTTGGTGGTTCCATGTGCAAATGGTGTTCTTTCCATGTCTACCGTTAACGAAAGATTTTATATGCTGGAATCAAAATTTTGTTATGCGAACCAAACAATCTGGTATCAAAGCAAACTCTAAACTCAAAGAAATAAATACTTTGTGACTATCTTCGTAACTCACTCTCTATCCTAATGTTACAAACATTCTTTGAATTTCCTTGTGTACATTTGATGGTTTGATTCCGACTTAGAAGATGTTTCTCTAAATCCAACTTAAAGAAGACATGCACACAGGTTATAGGATCATAGTATTATACGTGTACAATGTACGGATTCCAGAGTGCCTCAAGTATTTAAAGTTTCACGAATAAGGTAAACCCCTTGAAGGAAAATAGATGTCTTCCTTCTTTGTCGTGCCTCACTGTGGAACAACAGCAATAAAATAAAGAACAAAACAATGCCAGAATGTCAGGCATGCGAGAATCGGTGTGTGTGGTGCTGGAGCAGCAGGTCAGAAAGAAAAATCTGTATGACATGGTGTGTCATGTCAAGTCACTCCTCTATATTTCAGCTTAATATCTTTGTAAGAGCATTTGTGTACGTGTACAATATGATAACATTTTTACATTTTCTGGGGTTTCATCCATTTATGAGATTCCAGATTCTGATGTGGGCATATAGGTACACGTGAGGCATAGTGTGCTTGCATTATATTAGCTTCGTCGTGGTGGCTGGAAGGTTTTATCCAGATCAGGTTTTCTGATCTCCTTCTCCGATGCCTCCTTTATAGAAAGTATAGAATAACCGGGAAACTTATGGCTTTCTGTCAGGCAATCGTGGCATGAAAGCATGCACTAAATCCATCATAAATGGTGTCTCTCTACCCTGATAATATTACTTAGAAATAGGAATATGAATGTATTTTCTTACGGGAGACGATCAAGCAATATTGAACGGAATGTTGTGCTCAAGTATATTGTGTGCTTAATTCGTGATATCGAAGAAGGAAGTGGTTAGCTAATATTTCATTTTCTTCATGTGTGTCTGCTTAGATTTACACTACTGGAGGGAAAGGGAGGGAGTGAAAAATAAATTGGTAATTCAATATCCGTAATATTCTATCTTTACATGTTTGTCACGACAGTTATCCCTGCTTTTTCTTCTGGGTAGACCCAACCTCTTCTGATAAATCGATTAAAGCATTTTTCTAACATCCGTTATCCCTCGAAAGACAAATGAAACAGGAGATGCTCCAGTTCTGGAGCCGATGATGTTAGTGGTACTTATGGTTGATCAGTTAGATTGGGATAAAATCTTGACTTGAAAGTTAGAAATTTAAACGTGCTGTGCTATAGACATTCTCAGCAAATACAAATGGCTTGGATTTCAGAGTCACTAAATCATTTTCCTGAGCAGAAGCTAGACACTCACTGAAAACTAGCTATTTAACATTTCATGCGAAGAAAAGCCTAAGGCTTGGACTCATTTTTTTCATGATATCAATATAGATTTCTTTTGTATTTTTAAAAATTGATTTTTTTTTCATTTTGTGTACCTACTTTCTTGCATTATGATAGTTGAAGAATAAAGGCAACAAGTCAGTTGAGCATAGGATACCGCTCACCGCTCCTTTAAACAGTCTGCCAAAACTTAAATAGGCACTTAATCTGGCAATTTTAAAGAATATAATTGATTCAAGGAAGTGCAAACAATTACAATTCAAATCATTATGCAGTTCACGAGGAGGTGGCGCCGGCACTAACCTTGGTAGCATACAGTTTTAATTAGAGGATGCCTCTCATTGCATTCTTTTATTTTGAAACTCTTGTCAGCTTTACATGAGCAAACAATAATGCATTTATGCACCCGACTAGAAACCACGAATCCTGTTTCCACAACCAATATCGTCATCACGAGCACAAACACGCTGCATTCTATCATTTGTGCACCACATCCGAGTCTCAGACAGATTCATCGTGGAGATTGGCTTAAGTTGACTATAAAAATAAATGAAGAAGTAATCTCATGGTGTGAAGCTAATTAATTTTTTCCGGTTTAATTCTCGGCGTGAGCTAGTAAAAGCACACAAAATCAAATGATGTGTACAATGGCAAGATAATATCATACTTTAACACAGTATGCTGAGCAGCGAAAGAAAGTGTTGAATGAACAATTACTTGGCCATGTGCGTTTGATGATACTGCAGTCATTAAGATTATGATGACATACCTAAGCCTAAACTTGCGAGCGTGGGATCTTCCTCAACTCATGCAATACACAACGTAAGCGTAAAAACAATGCACACATGGGGGATTCGCTTTCATTTACTACGAGTAAAAGTGAATAAGAGAGATTATTATTGCTGATGACATATTGACCTTTCCAATATTGGATACGAATTAATGTGTGCTTTTTCATGTACCTTGCGATGCTTCCGTGGAACATATCAGTTGGTAATAGTTTTTTTTCCTAAGGATGTGAATGATGCTACGAGTTGAACCATTTATTTTTGCATAATTAAACACGAATAAATAGTTATACACTTCAGAAAGCTCATAGGAAGGGGTACAAAGATAAAATTTGTAAGTATGGCTTATTAAATAAGAGTATACGTACACCTTAAAGTGAAAGACTCTTCTATTTAGATAAGAATATAAGATGGTGTAATGTTGCGTCATAAAATAGGAAAAATATATCAATAAAGTTTGGTGCTTCTGCACTCTGTTCAGTAGTACCCCGATGCACATAAAGAACAATAAAATTGTTTATTGTATGGTTTTTGCTACGCAAATATTTGATGTACCTTACCGTAATGTTTACTTTAACGTTAATTGTAGCCATTCACTTGAAGTTTTGAAGCGACTCATGTTGCTTTCCTGTAAGCCTGTAAGATAAACAATATACGAATGACGATTGGGAACGTCAGGCATTGTGTAGTTCCCAAGCTTTTTGCACTTTAGTTGCTGATCGCATAATGGACTCATTCAAACTTATCAAAAAGCAAAAACATTATATTTCTCTCTTTCAAGACTTTCTGGAGAAGCGTGTAGGCAGACGTGACCAAATATTTGCACTTTGTGGTATTGTGGCACAATAATGTTCTACCACACGAGCAGTGCACTTTTTATGTCATCTGCAGGATAAATCTGCTGACACAATAAACTTTATTTACTTTATTTGCAATTTTGCACAAAGAAAGTAAAAAGAAGTGAGAAAAAACTGGTTTCAGCTGGAAAACAGGATGTGCTTACTTACAACCTACTGAGCAAAGAAAAGCATGAGCTTGCTAGTTTTGCTCCAGTAAATAAGAGAGATAGTCAAGGTCATTTTATGGATCTTGAATCCTGATTAAATGAAGTAGTAACTTTAACTCGTCAGTATAAGTTTAAGTTAAGCTTACACATAAATTAAGAAACTTTTTTCAGTTTACATTTAATACCTTCTCTGCTTATAAATAATGCTTAATGTCCCCCATAACTTGATTACATTTAAACCAAGAAAAAATGGACAAGTAGAAAAGAGAAAATATATTTCATTACATCACAAAAAACCAATAAAAAATTATGCGGGTACATATGAAACTATACTCATGTATACATCATTCGACTGTACAAAACACTTCGGGAAATTTCTTACGTAGTTCCTATGCATATGTGTACATAATATTGCACTTGGCATACTTAACAGTAAGTAAAAATTGTGGCAATACTCCATCGTTGCACCATCATCTGTCAGGTCATAACTTTATCCCATTTTTCTTGATGATTGTCGTGTCAAAAATGTTGCAACTTAATAAGAATTTATTAGCAAAATTATCAAAATGATCGAAAATATAATGACTTGACAAAAACACACAAAAAGACTGCTTGTACGATCTACTAACGTGAAAACTGCATACGTAGTTAGAAAAAATACAGTTTGTAAGAACGATTTTATGTTAAGCACTGACATTTAAACTGAAAATACTCAATCAGCTTTATTTAAAGTTTGTATTTCATTGGAAAGGCAACCTTTGATCTTCAAAGAATTGTCATATTTCAATGAAAGTCACCAAGCTGTCTATTAGCTTTATCTCACCTTGCTACTACTCTCGTTTTATGACACAACGCGTATCGAATATCTACGTGTCTTCTTTGTTGCTTCGTTTCTTTACGTCAGAGTTCTCTAAAAGAAATGTGACATCCTGAACCAAACGTGACTACAGCGCCAACTTGTCTGTCTCAAGTAGGAAACTGAGTTCATTTAAGTTTAATATGTTCTGGTGCAGTTTTATAGTTTGACTTAAAGTTGCTAGTAAATCACTGCCTCTGACTGCTGCAAACCACCATTTTTAGCATTACGATGTATATATGCATAAAATATTTAGTGCACATGTACCTGATCTTATATAAATTTATGTACACTTAGTACACTATAAGGTATTTCTAAATTTCTACATATTTTTTATCACTTTTGCACAGGACTGGAATATTACCAAAAGTACCCCGTTAGTGATTATCAGCTTATTTGCTACTACCTCTGGGCCTTGAAATGGAAAGACGGTTTCGTGTAGTGATGCGTATTTGGGCATTTACCGTGGCTGACACAAACTATTCCACGAACTAGTATATATAATCCTGCATGAAATGAAATCCAGACTATATGATATTGTTTTAAGCTCTATAAAATGCAAGTAGAACACTAAAACTCTGAAACACAAAAGACAGGAGCCGTAAGCGTAATTGCAGCCTGTGAAATTTAGTGCAGTGAGCGAATGAAAGCAACTGAAGCAAAAGTTACATGTACAATTGAGAAAGATTGAAAGAACATATATCTTTCAAGCCTCATAATTCATCCCGGCTTTCGTTCCTTCATTCAGTTTATACTCAAGTTGGGCTTGTTCGAAGAAAAAGGGAAATTTCGCAATGCCGTCAGCAGAAGACAACTCAAGCGTGCTGCTGCCTGGAAGCAGCAGTGGAAATATGGTAGCTTCCTCACATGGGGATTGCAACAGTACTACCCGGAATGATTCCGCAACCATGAAACCTGTTTCCGGGCAGTGGGCTACTTCTACAAATGGTCATGGTGTTAATAACAGTGCCAGCTATCTGAATAATCACAATGGACAGTTTCGTGATGAAGCTAGATTGAATCGCAACATCAATTTGAGTAGTAGTGGTGTTGGGAATATGAATGGTCAGCAAACTGGTCTTTGTTCGTCATACTCTAATGCTACCACTTTTTCTTCGTCCAACCATGGATGTCATGATGATTCAATGACCCATAATAATTCTTCTATCATACCTGTACCATCACCATCAACCTATTTTCCACAAAATGGGAATTCTCTGGAACAACGGAACTTTTGTCAGGAGCAAAAGCTGGAGCAGCAGCAACAACATTTGGTGAGCAGCAACCAGATAGTTGAAAGCCACTTTGAACACCTAACAATTAACAAAAACCGGCGTCCCCCACTGAGCCAACAAAGGTTTGACTACAGGCCGTCTTTGATCAGTTTGGACCCCAACGAATTAACCAGACCGTTATTTTGTTATACACTTCAATTGGGTGAGTTTTACGTTAAAATTTCTACACATTATTTATTAAACGAATCATAATGATTAGCTGTGTTATATATAATGATTTAAAATCCAGTTTATATTAAATTTTGAAAACCTTTGAAAACATTATTTTAAAACAGAATTTACGTTAGAAAGCGCTTGGGAAAAATATAGGATAAACTTGATAAATTTTAGAAAAATAAACCTGCATCGAACAAAATGTACATGCATAAAAGAACTCTACATCATCGTAGTATCTTTGATGATTACAACCTTTGTACATCCACTCAAATACCACTATTAACACTTTTTGGCATGTTTATTGGTTCAGTATTTTGACATATTATTTTAGTGGATGAAGCATAATAGCTACTACTACATGGTAATTATGGAATTACATTACAATTAGGTTTCCCATGTTTGACATGAAAATTAATTTTATGATAATGCACAAGATGCGGATTTCCTTTGAATTATAAGGGAAAGCGACTGCATAGCCAAAAGGTTACGATTTTAGGTGTTAAGTGTGCAATTACCCACGTCAAAAATTTCAACTGCGAGGGGCGATTACTTTAAATAATGTGCATTGTTCGTTACTGTAAAAAAATCTGACACGCATTCTTTCATTGTGTCGGACTTTACGTACACAGGTAGTTAATTAAATGGTGTTCTATATAACCTGACACTCAATTTATCAAAACACTTCTTTCTCATTCACTTACAAGTAGTACACGTCTATTTTTGTCGTACTGTGGTTGTAAGTTGGACTACGTCTCTGTAACTTTCTTGAATGAACAGCATTTAAATCACATTACCACCAAGAGTGAAGTCCGGATGCCATTCAGAATCAAAGAAAACATCATTGATAAAAGTTGTGTTGTAAAAGTTTGTTCAAGCCGATCTTCGCATACACCTTTATAACTTTATAATCTTTGCGTTCCGGTGTGTGGTCTTATTCATAAAGGCTTCATGACCAATTTGTACACATGGAGGACTTACGACTAGTATATCCTCGTAAAATGTACATGCCTGTGGGGAGATTGTAATAGTAGGGTTGAAATCTTTTAGTTAGAAATGTGATACGGATAGATGTCACAATACTGTTTAAACCATATTTTTCAAACAAAACCAAACGTAATCCGAGTCCAGTACTACCAAGATATTTAAATAAAAATATGTAGATATTAGAAGCGTAAACGATAAATTAAATCGTGAAGCGTTGAGGGCGTTGACGTACTGTTCCTTGAAACTGGAAAAACGTCCTTAGTCCTTAGTACGTCCTACACACTATTGCCAAATTACTATATGCATAATGTTTTGCAAAGCAATCCATATAAGAAGTCTGTACATATTTTAATGAACCAAAACACTGAGTTAAAAGTTAAACTACATATACATGTGGGTCATTTTTTAACTTTATAACTTGGTCAGGACAGTGAATGGTTTTTAAGTAGAATTCTTTACAACCTAAAAAATCCCACTATTTTCCGAGGAAAGAGTAAAATTTACATTTTGTATTTTTAGACCCATGATCTTTTCATGGTACTTGGGCAATGTAAACAGAACAAGTACTCATACATCGTAAACAAATTATATGCATTCGTAAATCTAATTCAAATGAACCTTTAACACTCTACCTCCTGTCTTTTATATACTTTTTGGCGTTTCGGTTAAAATTATACAAAAACAACCACTACTCCAAACACGTAACAAGTACAAATGTGAGTATCAAAGCGCATGATTTCTTTCTCTGTATGTGAAAAAGTACATAATAGGGGTAGGTGCAAGAAGACCACCCTGAAAGATAGAACTTATTTTATTTTCTTCGGCTTCATGTTCGTCTCACCCCTTTTCTGCCTCCTTCAAGTAATTAAGAATGGAGATAAATAGCTGCTAGACACACAAGCATCTTTCGAAGAAATAGAAAATGGACTTTAGTCTTGGCTTCTTTATGTTGTTGGTAACTGTTTAGTTTGCGGTTACGTTACAAATAAATAAAACAAGAAAATACTAGAAACCGTTTGTTGTTGCCGGAATAAATGAATACGGATATATGAGAGATAAGCTCCTTGGTATAAGCTGCTAATCTTGAAAACTGGAACTTGCCACAAGATAAGTGTCAGTTTTTGAAACATGAGACTATGTAATTAGCTCTTGTATGTAAATAAATAATTGCACGTCAACTAATTGCCTTACAAATGCATTTAATAAAAAAGTTGTAAAAATGCAGTGCATTTCTAAGTTACAAAAATGTATTACAGCTTCTGATTCTTTTAGTGAATTAATACATGAACTTTCTTGTATAATACGATTTGTATTTTGTATAGAACTTGTGTGTGGATTTGCATACATAAGCAATAGAGATAATTTTAATTATACAAAATGTAGTCATATTATAGCAAGAAGGAAATGTTTTGATTTCAGTCATCTTTAACCGCAGACAACCGTAAGGTAAACCTTGATTTGCTTCGTCAGAAACTACGTCAAACAATATGTTTGAATTATTTACCTGATAGTTTCGTGCCTGTGGTGTGTTATTGATTGATGCTTGCTGACATAACAGGAATCACACAGTTTTTTCTGGTTGCTCATAGGACTTTTTCATTTCATCTGATCAGTCAGAAAAGGCTTATTACAGGTCACGTACTTCATTGAGAGTTGAAACCAAAACCACTAGAGAGAAGATGCGCAATGTGGTAGTGTGGTTGTTTTTGCTGAAGTATTAGCTCGAGTTCACTAAGTTTATTGATGCTAGCGGTGGTTCTAGCTTAAAGTCCTGATTACAGTTCCTTCATAACGTACATATAATATGACGTTTTCGTTTCCTAATTATCACTGAAATAAGTATATTGCATAAACTGCTTCCATGTATTATCGTGTTGCCCCTTATTGGGAAACTACCGTAATTCCGATATGATCATATGCTGATAATAAAATATGACATACATGTAATTCACACAGAAAAGTTTGCATTTACGTGAATTGCCATTGTGCGAAAAGTATAATAATCAATTAACACCAAGCATAATAATATTACGTAGACGATGGTATTTCAATTTAAACCTGCAGGAGATTTAGAATGTTTCAACATTCTTAATAAGCCCAAAACTTGTCCATTTTGATGTAGGAAGTATGCAAATTCTATGATCCGGATAACCTTGATTTCATTCCCTGCGAGCTAAAAGTAGAAGAGAAAGGAAGCGTTTAATCCGAATTATATATAAATCCTATATATCTAGAATACAGTTATACCTGCCTATTTGACTGGATGCAACTGGCTTCCATTTTATTCTAATAATACGACTGTAATTGTACGCTTTTATTCATTCGCCAACACCCACTATAATGCCCACTGCATGTGCCTTCTTGTAATTGCATCATGCTACTATGAAAAAAGAGAAGTTGAACTTGAAACGCTCGTGTCAGTGGATTTCAGTGTCTTTCTGCAGCAGTGTCAGTTTATTTGTCTTTGCATAAAATTTTATTATGTTACACAGTTATTACTATACATCCACCTACTTGCTTTCCCCATGTCAATTTAGATAACAGATGTGTGTACATTAAAATAGCAACGTGTGGAGCAAGTGGGATGTGTCTATAGTATGTCGGTATGTGCGTAAGGCTTGGCAGGAATGTGGATAACTACAAATTTGTACTCAAGAACAACGGCGAAGCTGAATAAAACACACCATGCCTACTTTTTTGGGTATGAAAAATAAATATGTGCATAACGTATCTTCTTGTCTTAGGTAAATGCAAGTTGGTTCAAGGCACCATTTTGAGCGACACATGCCCGGCATCAATCCCTTATGTAAACAGAACAACTGTGATGGTAAACTTTCCAATTTACCAACCGGAAATTCATTTTGCCGACACAAGGCAGATATTACTGCTACAGCTCTCCGGTGTGGAGGAATGAATGAGAGAATGAAACCTTCATAACGTCCATACGATTGAGTGCAGCGTTGTGGCATGCACTAAAACCCAAACCTGAACGTCTGGTTTTGCAAAGCAATTCATTTTCATGGCACTACTAAACTCGATGCCGTACCAAATTGCTGTTACCAAATAGACCCGTAGCATACCTAAAACGGAAAACCCCCAGAGCACATTTCTCCACTTGCTTGTTGTTCGTTAAACTGACGAGAATGACTGAATAACCCGAGTTAATTTGGGCCGGCTATAGTTACAAAGCATGAAATTATCATTAACAATGATTATTACACAATTCCCATATTAGTGTTCTAGTGTGTTGTTCAAAAACAAAAAAAGTAGATTTGTTATTTCATTTCTTCTCGTGATACGGTATAAACATTCTCAACCCAAGAAACTGTGTAAAAGGAAGACAAAACCTCACCAGGAAAATGTCCTATGTGTAGAGTAGAATAAGATGCAGCCCTGCGTATAATGAATTATTAGAATGATGAAAACCATCTTGGTACACAAATAAAAAGAAAAGGCAACAACATTGACTTGCCCTTCCAACTTCCGTTTCTTAAAATTTGAAACAACGCAACTCGCTGAAATGAGTCACTCAAAAGTTTTACAGCGTCAGTATTTCAAATGAAACACATTTTGAAATTCAAATATACCTAGTTGTAAACCCCTAGTAGGTTGTGGCTGTGCCATAAAACAAAACCCTGCACGCCGAATTGTCATGTAGCATAACAGACTTGAAGAATGGCTTGCGAAGACAACCACATAAAGCATGTTTTCCGATTGCCAGCATAGCGCGAGACGACATCATTATTTTCCTGTTTAAGATCTGTTTTTGGTATCATTATGGTTTTATTTATTTATCGTAAAATGACTTCGTTCTTACTTCATCATGCATCATTGGTGCGTTTCCTTTTCTGCAAAAAATAGGCTTCCTCACCGCTACTGGTTGCCTTCTTCACTTATCCGAAAGTATTCTAATCTTATCTTAGGCAGCTTCAGAAAGTGTCGTGAATTAATAATTCTAATGTACAAAATGCATAGGCAGCATTTTAGAGGAGCATTCTTCAGGCAGCAAATCTAGATTATAAGCCTGGCTGTCACATTCTTCGTTCTTATGATACAGCTCAGGAGAGGAAAATTGAGCAACCATGCGGTGGAAGGAAACAGAGAAAGGCGTCAGTTTTTTGGGCAGAGCATGTAACTCGCTTCTGTAAACGCGTGAAAGGTTTCAACAACAAAAAACAGTGTTGGATTTTTGGTGCGTGCCCTAGTCAATTTTGCTATGGGTGCTCTTCTGCCATACAAAATAATAATAATATGCAACTTCACAGCAGTTCAAGTTGAAGGGAAACTTTTCAGTTTTAGTTTTTACACAGTGGAAAAGGCTCAAGTTCATGAAGATAGAAGCTGCTGTAATCCGATACAATAAACAAACCATTTTAACCAAAGCGCGACATAGTTCTTTCTTATGAACTTCAGCAAACTTGCGTATAACGCATATCGACTGAAGAACTATATACGGTTGACGAAGATCCCAGATACGATTCGGAAAGTGATAAAAAATCTACGAAGGAGCAAGTCAACTGAACCACGTAGAAACACATGCGTTCCCAAATATATATATACAATATCCGTATTACGCATTATTCGAATATTGCAGACATTTCTATACATTTACGCGGTGTAAACACTCCCGTATCTACCGGCGTGATCATTTGAAATAACAAACCGATGATGATGCCGCACTGTCTGACACGACAGAGCATTGCTGCGCCTCATGCTTATTTTTAAAAATCTTCCAGAAGCAGTTGTTCCATAGAGTGTCGGAAGGTAACGAAACAGCCCCGAAATCAAATGAAATATAAAAAAGACTGGAACCAATCTTCATAATAACGAGTTTATATATTGAAAGCAGAACCTATTTCCTGCTTTTTACGTAGCTTTCGATAGATAAGTGTGTTTTGCTGATCGAATCAGTTTTTGATGTAATAGCAGGACAACATTTTACATACGTGACTACATTATTGGTGAATCTTTAAATTGGTAATAAGAATGAACCTGTAGCCTAGAGTATATGTGTTTATTTACCAGCACTCAAAACCATACTACTACAAGTTAAATTTAGAGAAGGGTTTACTTTTTTACAAGCTTATTTGCTTTAAGCCCATAATTTGTACTTGCTTTTCAGCCAGGATCGTGTACCACACGACAACTAGAGTTTTAGTAAGAGCGTCTTCGAAGAACTCAGTTAGTTATTTTACTCTCTCCGAACGTCAAGACGTTAGTCACCATCAGGCCTGAATGTGCTCATTTTTTACAGTTTATTGAATTACCTAAATGTGCTGTTGTGTACAATGTACACTTTACTTAACTCAAATTCTTGTCCTTAAACCCACCAAGAAAGATTTTTTTGTGCGTGTTGCACTGCGTACCCTCCTCTTGCTTTATGATTCTGTTGCTTACATTTACCACACAGTAAGCAAACTTCTGTCTTGGGAATAAATATGCCTGCTCTGTAAGTGAATAAAGAGTGAAAATAGGCAAGTACGGAGGCATTAAAAATCTCTACTTATGATGGTAGCGCTAGCATTTTAAGTTGACTCTATTTCGAATGTTTTTCATGAGCCAAGACTGTTGAAGACGACAACAGAGTCTTTTTATTCTTTGCTTGTTCATGTACCATTTATTTCACACGGTAATGCGATTTCCTTCCACTTGCTACCCCTGCTGCAGCTTCTTTATTCTTGCCAACGCAATCAGTGTTGTTTTAACTCCTAACAGGGAGCCAGCATTTTGTGAATAGTAGTGATGTGAACATTATGATCGCTTAAAAATGCAAACAAGCTTGTTCTTTCTGTGGGCTTCTTACTCATCGTCCTCGTCAAGTTTTATGAGTGCTGCCTAATGCTGACTTGGTTCTTTGTTGCCTGTCATCAGTCTTGTATACTTTTATAATCAGATCACATTGAAATTCATTTCACTGGAGAAAAAGAGCTAGTTAGCAAAGCAGTTTATACCCGCAGGATTAGTATTCATTGATATCTTGATTCATCGCCACCAAAATCTATAACGTAGTGCTCCTGCAAAATGCATGGCAATGCTGGCTTTCTTCATTTGTGATCAACATACCAAAGCCAAAACAGCGTGCAATCTTACATTTACATGCGTTTTGTTAAGTGATTTGTAAGGGATAATCTGAAAAATCAGTGCAGTGTTTTGTGAATATTGCAATATGTAATAAATAATCCTTCCTTAATAATCTGACGTTTTCCATACTGATGACCAGTATTTTGTTCAGAAACTTATATGCAAATTCTCGCGAAACTCGACCCGTTTGTGATATTGTTAATTCATTTTGATAATCATGCCTACATTTTTATCAACTAAAGACTTAAGAATGTGCAGTTTAAGTATGTCCTGATTGACTTGACACGTAGATTTTTCTAAAGGATATCAAGCATTGAAACGACTTATCGTCGGTCATCAATGGTGAGGTTTTATAAGGTTGGTATATGATCAAATGTTTACATCCCATTTGCTCTTTGTTCTGTTTTGTATCGATCTTTTTGGCATCTATACGTGCCTCACAAAAAATAATTCAAATTCTTAAATGAAACTGAACAATCTGGACACGAAAAGTGCTGCAATGAAAAGTCTGTAGTCTGTACAAGAAAGCTTTTAAGAAAGTAAAAGAGTGGCTGAATTAGCTTGTTCCAGTCAATTAAAAGAGCAGTCTTGTCGTTGATTGATACTGCACGTTACGATATGATAGTGTGCAATGATAGCAAATTCATTCTCCACATATCACTCAACGAGTAGCAATCTTCCTTTGGATTGCATTGCATGTTAATGTTATGTTGTCAGATTAATTCAACAATCAAAGAAAATCCCTACCTAATGCATACCATAGTAATTTGACGATTTTACACTATCCTTTAGTAAAACATAAAAAATTAATATCGTAAGTTTACCCTAATTTATTAAATTAGCACTGAATAATCACTACACTTTTGTAAAACATGAAACGTTTATTCCATGTACTGACTGAAAGCTTGTATTAATAAATAAATGGTATGCATAATTACTTAATTACATAAGGTGCCTATAAATTTTAAATTATTGTCTGAGCAGGTCGTCACTGAGTCTGCCAAATAAAAATGTTTGTTATATTACATAGATATATTGCGTGCGTAAAAGTAGAGTAATAGCAAAATTTGACACTCACCCTGTTTTTCTAATCTAACAATTATCGTTTAAATGTCCCATTTATAATAACGATGCATTGTTTTGTTTTTAGTTTCGTTTTCCCGACCATAATGGCTCTCATATTTGTCATGTTTATAGAGCAGTTTCTCAATGATTTCTTAGCTTTGATTTTATAGCTTTTATTTTTATGAGGTATTTTGTACATTAGTTTGTCATAAAGATTGACTCATCCTTACGCATGAAAATCAATAATCAAGGGATGCATCATTCTGGCAAAATGGTAAACGAATACACAGTGCATGAAACTCGAAACGTTTCATTAAAGAAAAATATTATTATAGGTTTAAAGCGAGTTGTTATCGACAGAACATTTTGAATTCTAAGTGTATTGTGAACTATTAAGCACATGTTTCGTCGTGTTTCAATAATCAAGTGTCAATTCATATATGCATGGACCTGCAAATTTGTCATTCAGAACTAAAAGAAATTTAACTGTGAATTTGGTTTAACAGTGTTTACTATTTCACTTCCTTATAGAGATAACACAACATGTGTACTTGCACTACTACGGAGAGCCAAAGTATTTGAAAATCCATTGGTGAGAATATCGGCATCGATTATTTAGCAATAGAAAATTCAATTTAGCGTATCAGTAGTGTCTGAAATAATCTTATTAAAACTTTGCTGTATTTTTATATTAATCTGCATTTCTTTAGTCTATGTCAACCAATTGAATTTGTAAACTGTCAAAATAATTTTTGTCGGAAATGCATTGACATAGATTTGGCAGAATACGTTGCTAGATACACAATGCAGTGCAATGACATATCCCTATTTCTAACTGGTTTAAAAAAAACATAAACGATAAACGAAACGAAAGTGAACTATAACTATATTGTATATATCCAATGGTTCAGAGTTAATTTTTGCAACTCCCAAAGATGGTAATCCTTTTCAATCAAAGAAATCGAATGAAAGCCACACTTTGGTATAACAGGATTTTCAGTTTGCCATTATTTTATTCCTTTGATCCATGAAATCAGAATGGTCTCAGTTTCGGTGTCTTATATATAAAGTATTCAAATATTGCATACTCGTAATTCGATATCGCAATATTTACATGATATTATTACTATTCAAGTTAAAATGGCGTTCATGAACTGTTCAGGGTAGACAATTTGACTGCTTGCGTTTGTTTGATCTTGCACTGGTGGTTGGTGAGCACACCGCATCACCTCTTCTGATCTTGATTTTGATGGCTTTATGGTCAATCAATTGAAGATGAGCATGCATAGTCTAAATTAATAGGAGCCGTTATAGGACCTACTCAAGTATACTAATACTCATGTTTGCTCACCTGCATAGACTAAACAGTCTAATAAGCAGGTGAGCATATCTAAATTATATGACAGCAGTCAGTCACTCAAAACTAATCGGGAACGGGATATATTTCTACGCAGCCAAGTTATTAAAATGCGCATATTTATTATCGGATAGATACATAGTAGATAGATACATGGCAAAGAAGTTTATAATATTTCTTTTGCTATTCTCCTCATGATCAAACCTATTTCGATAATTTCATTTGCCTTGAGAAATAATATGCAAATAACTTTGTTATTAGCCCAGTTGGTGCGAACGACGGTAAGAACTTATATAAATTAATTAGAAACCAGTAATTAACTATACACACCTTCTGGCAAATGTCGTCGTTTCATTTGTCTCTGGTTCATAAACATGCAGGAAAATAATGAAATGATGTGTACATGTGCCTGGCTTTGGAAAAGATAATTATATAGCTTTGTTGAAAATTCTTGGAGATTTTCGCCAAAAGTAAGAAATTTGTATAGACTTATAGAACATTAAATAAACTTTTGGTTGAACAGATTTATTCAAGATGTTGCAAAAAGCTATCTTAAAGAAAATCAATTTCTAGTGACTTACAAAGGCAAATACATAATATGTATGGTATTGTTCGTAGATTTACATGGGGAATTCAAGCAAAAAAGCGTAAGTATTATGAGGAGATGGGAATATGTGTCTTTGGGGCATAATAACACTATCATACAGAAACTGCAAAATCATAAAAATGTCAAAAGATACTGAGGAAAAACATGAATTGTTTAAAATAAACTGCAAAGAGACTGTAATTTAGTTTGTTAATAATGACCACTGTCAACTCTAATGAATTGTAAGTGGACATCAAGTAATGTACGTGTAGGATATGAGTCATAACAGACTGAGATTTAATAAAAATGACGTAGCGTCGGTCTCGTTGCAACTTTTATTGTTTTACCTTTAAGCTACGTGACATGATGTTTTTTGTCAAACAGCCTTTTGTACTTTTGACAAAGATGTTTTCAGCGTTTTGCCTTGAAAGGATTTCTTCATTTTGTATTAATGTCAATCGGCTATCGAACCGTATTTATTTAATAAACCATTTTTTCTACGAATTCAATTTGAAACGCTTTCGGTAACTTTGTTTGTTTGATACAAAGAGACGACTTAAAAAGTACGTTATTAAACTTGCTGGTAAGCTATTGATTGGATGTGAAATAAGCAAATTTCATGTTTCTTGGTCTACAGGTGTTACCATGCTGGGTAGTGGCACGGGTTGTGTCAAACCACCGGACATTGTGCTTCATGGCTCCAATGTGGCTCCACAACATGCCTTTGTTGAAAGACTAGTTAATGAAGCAGTGTTGCACCCCATTAGTGAAGAGACTTCTGTCGATGGTCGGCAAATAAAAGGACCAACTGCTTTGCGCTCAGGTAAGCATGTCAGACTACAGAAATTTTGGTTGACTCTAACTTTTCTCCTTGTCTAAAACAGCTTAAACACGATGAACCTAAGATAAAAAAAATACTTTAAAAAATGGTCTTTTATGGATTTTACTGAAGTTGATATACTACTCTCGGTTAGTACAAAGGTTGAAATAGAAAATAGTTTTTGAACATTGTGATCTCTCTGGAGAATGTGATTCATTACACCCTCCCACTTGTTATAAATAGCCTGCTGAGAAGTAAAAAAATGTTTCAAACTTCGACTTACTTTGAACAAGGTGTTTGGATCTTTTGGAAAACATGATTAAGAAAGTGACCAATGCACCATTAAAGACGTTGATAGGTTTGACCCAAAGTCAAGATCAATCTTCACAAGGGTTTAGTGTGGAAGGCAGTATTACTATGTATATCTGCTGCCAAAACCAAGAACATAAACTCTGATAGGATCAGAACAATACAATCAGATCCACTTGTAAAAGTTGTTAAAAATGAGATTTTTCCTATTTTTAAAAAGTAAAAATATAAATAAATCCTATTTTTCTTGGCAGTCATCCTGTACTTTTGTACTTTCGAACAAAACTTTTGCCTTCCAATTTCTTGTGATATCCCACAATCTTATAGCATCTATTACAAACCAGATTCTACTGGATATTTGTGGCATTTTTTGTTGTTTTCATTTTTATTTTTACGTTAGGTGGGAATGTGTTAGTGCAGATTCGATAATACGTATTTGATCAGCCAAGAAGAAGGCACAGGCACACTTGATAGTATCGCTATATTAATAGAAAAAGGCATTTTGTCCATGTCTTGAAAATGTCGCGAAGCCATTAAATACAATAATTTATCTCTTTCTGTACTGGTTCAAATATGAAATTCGAGTCTGCATGTAAACTCAACATTATTTAACTTCCAACAGTTCATCGTACTACCAAGGCTCATTTGAGTCAGTTGAGATACGCCACCATGTAGACACTGTCCACCATCACCAACGAAGAATTTGACAAACAAAAAATGTCACACTATTAGGCTACATGCATCTTTACCATATTTCTAACCTGTTTCATTCAAGTTTGATTGCCTTGGCCATAAAAAAGTGTTTTATGATGCTTTGACATGACGTATCATGTGCGTATTTGTTTGCTATTTAGATTATCAAATTATTGGTGACTTCTGTTCTGCTTGGAAGGGTCAGCAAAGCAATAAAATGGATTTTTCATCTGCATTACACAATAATATTTCATGGTTTTTTATATACTATGTTGTACTCTAATCGGATAGGAAAAGTGCCAATAATTTGCCTAGTACGTATATCAACTGCATTGAAAATGCAAAATGTACAATATTTTTTTCATAAAGTTGCACAGAACGTTTTATTCACCAAGTTTGTAAAAGTGAAATATAAGTGATCGTGATCAGATCATATGAAAATATCATATAACGACCAATAAAGTCCAGTGCATGATACACCTTGCTCGCCATAAATGATTGTGACAGTTGGCAGTTCAAATGATCTCATAGTGAAATGATTTATGCATCAGGCCTACCTTTTTCTTGAATAGTTTCGATGAAGTGATGATCTCATAAAAACATTTATCAAAGGTGAATCCATTAACAATATGCTCATTATTTTTTGTTTTAATAACAATGAATTGCAGGAGCATTGATCAGCATTGGAGACTCCTATTTCTTCCGTTTTAGTGACGGCTCCACAGCTGCCAATCCCCAACCTTCCCCGCAGCAATTTCAAATGCAGTCCGGTAACAGCCACGGAGCAGACCAATATTACGTTGATGAATCACCGTATGCCGTCGTCAATAATCGAGGTGAGATCAAAACCAGGGGGAAATCATTTGTTTCTAGTCACTTCTCATAAAAAATTATACATCTAATTGCTCAGGTGTGCGCGTTCACCTACCATAGCCCATCAAGTAGCAGAAAAGTCAGACACTTTCAGGCTCCAAGTCAAACATTTTTTTTATTTATACAGAGCTTTCCAAACAGGATTTTAAACGATTCAAAGAAAGGGTTACTTTTATTTTGGATGCTGAGCCTACACAAGTGACCATCTCTCATAAAAGGGATTTCAACAACCCAATAAATAAATACCTCACGTATACGCATGATCGCATCAGTAGATCGGATCTTTCTTTAGTGTTTGATGTACCTTTACCTTGATCTTCGTCAAAACTGTTGCGCAGGCTCACGTACACTGAGCACTTTTTGTAATTTGGGACTGGAAAGAAAAGAAATAATACCATGAATGTTGTGTATCCACGTACGGTTTGAATGACTGTTCAGTTGTAGTTATAGCTTTCGTGTACATTGTAATAAAAATACCATTTGTGTATTTACTTAAACGGACACATAGGGTAACGCCAGTTCCACCAATTCAGTAGAAACGCTGTTGACTTGCGTGTTAACCATTACGAGTCCTTAGAAATAATAATATCCAAAGACAAGTTTTTAACATTAACAGTGTACATGAAAAAGAAATTAATATCTCGTCTGTTGAAAAGTCAAGCTTTTTGTAAAGGGTTTGTCTTGTATTGACATTAGGAAGGGTCGGTCATAGTCATCCGCAACTTCATCACATTCTCAATCTCAAACTCATTATAAGATTTATAGATTCAAGCAGATAGGTTTTTGACGATGCTTATCTGGATACCTTGACTGCTCCCACCTTTTCCTCATAATTTTGTTAATTTGATTCACGGAGACTGTCTTGTGTAGCCAAGATAAATACCATTAGATGAACAAAGAAAATACGTTGGAGGAGGGTAAACATTTAGAACAATGGATAAAAATAGTGAGATGTAACACAGGAAAAGATGACAATAGGTACTTTTGTACATCTCACCAGAAAATGCTTTTAAGGTTCTGTTTCACTACATCAATGGGCTTCTCTCTTTCTTGCATTGACGAAGGTTTACAAGATGTATATAGACTTTACGAATTAATTGTATGAAATAAAAATCCCCCATTCATTCATAGAAACATCAACGATTTGTCCAATTTATTATATATAAGGAAAAGGTGAAAGATGCATACTAATTTTTAATTATGACATCAGAAATTATATAACTAGTAATATAATGAAAATACAGGCCAAAGTGTTCAGCAGAATCAGAAAGAAGGTCGAATGTTAAAAATGAATGTATGTTTGTATTATAACCAAATAAACGGATGCTGATAAAGAGATAGAGTTGGAGGAAGAGATAAAAGTGGAGTCTGTAAAAGTTTTTTATGGGCTTGGCTTGAGGATTTTTGATGTCAGCAGAAATGTCAGTGCATTTTTAAAAATTTGTATACAAGTCAAATGAGCAAACTTGTTATCAATCAGTATCTTTTTTATAAAATGTTTGCAATATATTAATGGATATAACACGTAAATAAACTGGCTGGACCATTTATCTGTCATTTATTGTGGACAAATTCCAAAAGTCAGCATTCAGTTTACTTGTGTCAACGATGCAAACAGCATCTTAATGCTCGCGTATTACTTCGTAAAGTGGGCAGTCTATGATTTAATTTCCTAGTAATTGAAAGATTGAAAATTCATGGACTACTTGCGGACTTTTAGTAATTCATCATGAAAGTTTCCAGATAGAAGGTTTATTTATAGAAAGTGCAAGGTACAAAATAACAACTTTAAAAAATATATATTTTCTAGCATTAGTGCAATACATCAACACGTTCATTTCAAATAGTACGTTGGTACCAACCATGAAGTAATGGAACTAATGGATCCATACATTTTCACTTACGTGAGAACATAATAAACAATATGCTATTCTGGGAACGGTTCCTTTGCATTGTTACACTAGACAAGGGAAAGATTTTCAACAACAAAGTAAATAAAGTCTTGAAAAATTTGATCATATGAAGTCAAGAGTTCATGTAGAGTTGAATCGTACACCGAGCTGAAAAATTATCACAATAAGATTCCGTGCTGGTGGGCGTCCTTTGAAGGATTACACATACCACAACTACACACACACTCTCTTAGCACACAACTTTTTAAAATGTTGCTTCACAATTACCCCTTCCTTCTTGTGGTTATACTTTTACTTGATGAAAGAACATAAAAAAGCATATCGAAAGGATTCATTTTACACTTGAGCTATATTTGTACCACGGCATAAAAGGTTTTATGATTGCCCAATATAAAGTTTTATACGAACGTATTTATTTTCTGATTGACAGCGAAAGGTAATGCTAGCTGCTCTGTGGGAGATGTAAATAAAAACTTGACAATAGGAGAAACCTTTAAGTCATCATCATCCTTTACTTATCCTACCACATCAGCGTCTTCTTCGGAGGATGTAAGCCGAAATAGGACTACACCCTCCAACAACAAGCCTCTACCAAGTTTGTTAGAGGACTTTTCACAAAGCGCACGAAGCAGCTCTGTCTCAACAACGACGACAACGTCCTCGTCGTCATCTCGGCCGTCAACAACCTCTGACCCGGTGGACCACCTTCTGTCAGAAACGATTTCATCTGACAGTTTCATAAGTTCCAGTAACAAAACCCCTAAAACATACAGGGATGGCCTGGAAAGTGAAAACTTTGTCAACAAACTGGCAAGATTTGAATATCTTGCACATACCCAGCATTCCCGACCACCCCCGGTACTTCCCTTCCCTACTGTGAATAGTGTGCTTTATGGGAATGGACAATGTTACAGTGACAATACTGACAGTAATTCTAAAAATAAAGGCAGAATAAAGGAACATGATCATAACCATAAAGACTCTGCGGCTGTTCCATCTTCCTCAACTTCAAAACTTGTTAGCTCTAACATGAGTGCCCGGCCCAGTGTCAGCTTTAACCGCAGTGATCATGGCTATAACAGTCATTTATTTTACACCAACCACGCTCACGGGGAGACATTTTCTTTAAATTCCAATACGACAGTTGTCTCTACTCCGGAATCTTCTTCGGGGAGTTATAGTAGTGGCGGAACGACAAACACAGACCGGCATACCTACAGACGAGGTGGAAACGTAACATTTTTTGATGATTATGCTAACCTCGGTGCAGTTAATGCGACTCCCTCCCCTGCCTCGATGGATTATGATGAAGATTCTAGTCTAATAAACCAATACTCTTCATCTATTCCGAGCCCCGATTCCCTTAGTTCAATTTCAAATCATCGGCCTTATTTCGCGTCTGCTTGCAATAGCAGTAGCGTGAATTCCACAGCAAATTCCTCTAGACTGGCTTGCCAAGGCAGCCCAGCTTTGGCAAACAGCACCGGTGTTTCCTCGTCACCAAACAGCAGCAGTCATAAATCTCATATGAGTTGTGTGGGGGAAAGTGAAACAATGACTGGAGATACGCTATTGGAGCTTCGACGTAAACAGGTAAGCTTGGAGTTTGAGCTAAAACAATAAAAAGAATTTTAATTTATGTATTTGCTCATGCCACATAATTGTTTGTTTGAAAGATATATAATTGCTCAAAATGAAAAATCGAAGTTTTCTTGCCTGGTGTTATGGGTATTGAAAAGCAAATGTATGCATTTCACGATTTTTTTGTGCCTGGTTTTCAGTCAAGATTCTCCCCACAAAACAAAGTTGAGCCAGAATGCCTAGGACTTGATGAAATTCTGGCAATGTGTGAGGAATACGAGGAGCAAATAGCTAAAGAGCTGGAAGAGAAAAAAGCGATAGTAGCCCCAACTTCGGTAATATAATCAACAAAGTTTAGAATTGAAGCTAGATACCTATACACTACGCTGGTTCACTGAGTACACACAATTACTTTGCCGTACTTTCAACTTTCATTTTGTTCAATTTCTGGCCATAGGCATCTACCACAGCACACAAAACGAGTATAACGGCAGAGGCCATTAAATCCCCAAATGGTACCAGCGTGAGATCACCCAATGGCAGTAGTACTCCAACTAGTCCACATTACTACAGTAATGGCAGGTAAGCCAAACTATGCACCTTAAAATATAATTTTCTGGAGTAGACAGAGTAACGGCAGTTACATTAATGAATAAGCAATTTAGTTTTGCACTGTTTCTCATGTACAAGTACATCAACAATGGTAATAATCATGTAAAATATTGTGAATACACTAGTTAAACTCCAGCACAATGACAGAGATCAAGATCAAGCATGTAAAAATGAAAGTTATTTTAAGGGGGCACACAACAACAATAGGAACTGGACCATTTTATTACCCTGTACATATGCATTCGGTATAATGAGAGTTGAGTTTGTAATTTATTTAACGAGATTCAATATTTTTACGAGATTTCATTTGTTGTTTAATGTGAGACCTTAGCATTATTTTCAATGTGTGACCAGAGTGCTATTAAAGACAAGTCTTTTGTAAAAGCTGGAGTCATTAGCCTTCATAATTCATTATTACCTAGCTTTTCAATGAACACTGTCTTCAGCTACAGTGTCTTCTAGTTTGTGCCTTTGAAAACCTGTATTTGTTCAATTAACGAGGGTACATTTCTTCCTTATCTACTTCTTACTGGGGTGGTCACATAAAGAAATATTTTCTTATGGAAATGCACTCCTGCACTCGGCGGATATAATTTATGTACATTGGTTCTATTATTCATTGTTTCCAGCTTCTATTATATTTAGGTGAATATAAACACAAGTGTCAGATTTTGTATGTTATCTTCTCAATTTCCAAACAAGAAAAGAAAAGTGAAATCTTTTTAGTTAGTACAACTCACAAGAATATGCATTACGATTTTATACAAAATTAACAACTGAAAACAGAAACATGGTATAGGGTTTTACTATAAGAAGCTCCATGTTTGACTCATGTCAAATGCATGAAATAATGCTTAATGAGGAAAAGCAAAATTATATTGCTGTTTCACTAAAGATAAATTCTCTTCTATTGCTTATTTGATTTAGAATAAAAACAAATGGATCCTTGCCAAGAGATCCTGCAAGAAAAGCATTCAATCTGTCTATCACTCCAGGTGCACATCATCAAAGCCCCAACTCCCATGTGTTAAGCCCAAAGGAAAGCCCCACAGCCTCTTTTACATCAACGTCTCGAATTTCTGACGACTTCCACTCAATGACCTCTAGCATGACAGTATCGCCATGTTCTTTGGGTAGCTACAGCTTTACAACGGATGGAAAAGCTTCGTCATCAACTTCACCCACATCCAGCACATGCACGAGCTTCACCACCAGCACCCCAATCCCCTTTGCAAATCCCAGCAGTTCTAACAATTCCATTAGTAGTAATAACAATAATAATACTTCATTTGGCCCTCGTGCACCCACACCTGGAACTTCTATTGTGGTGTGCCAAAGCGCAAAAAGTCCATATGAAAATCTTGGTGGCTCATCTCAACTCAATACCAATGAACTCAATGGTAATTCAAAGTCAATCTACCAAGACCAGCAGCAGCTAAAAGTACCGTTAAGTCCTTCGGGAATCAGGACAACGCCAGATTATCATCGTAAACCAATTCTATTGAATTCTTCAGATTTAACAAATAACAGCATCGGATTCTCATCCACAACGCCCACCAACAATACTTTATGTAATGGAGCTCACCAAACTGGGCCAACCAAGCCAGCACTCTTGTCTTCCTCATTTAACAGCTCAAAGGTTGTTGGGGATTGTCAGAGTGCAGATAAGACTCCGCATCAGCAAAAGTCAAAGCTCTCTGTCTCCTTCTCGAATTCCGTTCAGGAATACTACGATGGGAAAGATGACGATGATGAGAATGATGACGACTCCGAAGAGGAGCGTAATGATGACAGTGAGACAAGCTCCGACAATGGGTACGATGAAAATGGGCTAGATAAGATTTGTACCGGTCATGTTGTTGCTCCCATTGATGAGCCTTCCTACACAACAGCAATTAAGACTGTATCACCATCAGAATCTAGAAGCCAATTAAGGATTAATGGTCCCGAATCAGCTACAAAACCAGTAGCAGGAGTAACGGGAACAGTAACAACAACACGACCATCCATTCTAAGGACGATTTCCACAGAAGTACAAGTCCATGTTCAAAGTGGTAATAAAAAAGGTGGAAGCTCTATCTGTAGTGGTGGTGGCAATGAGGATGACGATAATAGTGATTCCAGTTGTTGTTTTAATAGCAATAGTAGTAATAATGATAATGGTAGTAGTGGTGATCACAACAGCGCAACGAGTGGGAGAACTTTGAGCAATAGCAATAATCATAACGATAGCCATGGTCAAACTAATTTAATGTGTAGCAATATCGGCCAGAATGCAAATGTGCCGACGAGTGATTCTAACAGCAGTAACACCCCAACTAATGGGATTTTAAAATGCCGTGAGTTAAACGAACTGGGTGTAATTGATGCAGTGATGCTAGGCCGCGGTTCAACTGCTTCTAATTCAAACAGTAGTAGCAACATGTCCAATAAAATGGTTTGTGATGATAATGATGAGGCCAAAAAGTGTGCAGTGGCATTAGCTCCGCCACCAACTACAGCCACCACAACAACAACGGCAGCAGCGTTATCATCTAGAAGTTTGCCAAGTTCCACTTGTGTCAATCAAGACCTAACCCAAAGTAGCAACAACGGCAATAATATTAATATCAACAACAACAGTGCTGGCACTACGCAAAACTTTGCGAATGCAAAAGTATCATCCACAACGTCATTGTCAACATCATCGGCATCCGCATCATCATCAACAACAGTAGTAGTTGTTGGGTCTGGCCCAGGGAATCCGAAGACCATGTCGACTTCCTCCTCATCATCAACACCATTTGGCAAAGTTCATGTAAGTCAGTAGCGCATGCAGCGCAATTTGCCACTTTTCATCCTTATAAATAATATATCTGCTCATACAAACTCTTTTAAAAGAAACCTTAGACAATTTTTATACAAGCACATGCATTTCAGCAACATGTACAGACGTTTTGCATACAATCATCTTAAACCAGTCGAGACCATTTAAATGCAAGTATGCATTCTGCAAAATATACAGGATAAAAGTGGTTGCAAACAGATGGAACTTTTTTCTGTCTGCAAAAACGCGAATTAGATCAGAGTTAATTTCTATGAATATACCAAAAGCTCTGGCTTTGTTTGTCATCATAGCAGTCATAGACGAGGCGCATACGGCATGATTACCAAATTGAAAATAGGCGTCTTTACATTCAGTTCATTCTTTTTCTCGATATTAAAGGCGGAATAAAAAGCAATTGTTATTGGAATACTTTTTCGCGTTATGCAAACATTGAACAATCCTCCTTCTTTCTCCTATCCGAGGTTTTTTATACTGTGTGTGTTCATTTATTCATTTGTTGATAATGGCACATTTTGCAATTTAAAGTTATGCAGATTGCTGGTGAAACTATAGTTGTTGAAGAATACTGTAATAACATGCAAACCGTGACTGGCACTCTTCATTGCACCATATCGGAGGTTTTTTATCTCACGGTCAGACTATTACAAGAACCAAATTTTGCAACTCTGCCTGCGCTCGTCAAACTCAAAACGAGCTTGTTGATAAGTTCATTTGCATGAAGCGAACAGAGATAAGAATGAGAGTATTTAAACACAAAGACATTGTATTTACGTTTCTGTAATTGGACGCAAAGAAGGAAGTCTGTACCTACTTCAGCGTTTCCTTTTCTGCAACATTTTACATGGTCTACCAGATAATCGTTATCCTCGGTGAAGTTTACACAGATAAATGAAATCACAGCATTGGTTACGCTTACAGCATATTACGATTCTGTCCAACTTGTGTAGTTGATGACACACATTTTCTCCTTTAATATCTTTTTGGTTGTGGTGAATTTAACAAAGACTCTACTTGCGCCAGTGATATGTGATTTTCTCTTGTGGTCTTTGGCAAACTGTCTACTGAAATTTTATCCAAAAGGAAAACTATTGTCATTGTCCCAGCTGGTAAATTGAATAAGTGACATTTATATCAGTTGCCAAATACGTGACGAGAAAAAAACATTGTATTTTTAGGTAAGCTGCAAGTTTAAGGTTAGTAGGCCTGAAATTTTAATAGGTTATCATCGAATAAGTTCTAATATGAAAAGCTGCATAAAAGAGGTAAAGCGTGCTCACACCTTTTGTTCAGCCGGTGTAGTGCATATTAAAGCTAAGAGAAAGCTTGCTTACAGGCATATTTGAACAAAGTAAAGTTGCATACTACATGAAAGTGTAATACTTCGGTAATATGCGGGGAAAAGGGAAACTATCAACAGGTGCAGTGTACAGGTGCTCCACCTGGTGTCTTAATATAGAGCATATATAATTCACCCTTTGTCGGAGTTTTTACTGCACTTAATGGATTCATTGTATAAGTTTTTTGTAAAACTTTTACAGAATGGATACTTGGAACTTCCTAAATATTCCATAAATGAGAACGAAGGTCGTCTGGCTGTTGTAAAGAATGAAATAATGGAGTTAGAGCAACAGGAAATGGAAGCCCTTCGTGAGGTTTGTGGAAAGAATACATAATTGCCTTTTAAAAAGCACTTAGCTATTATCGCTTTAAAATCTGTTTTATCATTTTGTTGCAGATGGAAATTGAAAAGGCCCTTCTTTTGGGAGAAGAAAAGTCATTCGAGTCTCAAACAGAATCCGACAAAACGGAGCTTGTGGATTTAAAGGAACGTCTAGCCCAAATTGATGACAGTAACCGTAAATGGCGTGCCCTAAGCTTAGAAAGGATAACGGAATTGAAAACCAAGTTAATGAGTTCAGAAAAAGAGCTCCAAAGACTGGAAAAGCTCCACGAGGAGTTTTGCGGGAGCACTGATGAAGAGACTGTGCTTTTGGAAAGGTTAAAGTTCCAGATGGAGCTCGTGGAAGGGGATCGCAAGGTAGTTTATAAAACGTTTTTGTAAAGGCCGGAAGTAATAAAGACAAAGTTTGATATTTAAACATAATTGCTCCGGAAGCACTAAGTTATTTTCGTTTGCATTTTTACAGGCATTTGAAGATGCAGAATTTCATCACATGGAAGAAGAAGTTAATAAGGAAGCCCAAAGGGAAGAACTGACAAAAACCCTGGCAGACATAGGAAGGAAGCTGCTCTCTAGACAATTCCAGTTGGAACAATTACGCAGTCATAACCGGATCTCGATAAATTCTGCAGCGAAAGAAATTCATACTTTGGAGAAACGTCGACAAGAACTTATTAGGCAGTTGAGAATGGTAATATACAAGAAATGTTGAAGATTATGTTTTATTTTATAAACTTATTTCGTTTTGTTTTTTCTCAGCTTCAACAATATTTGAATTCTGAAAGACAAAGTGAAAGTCCGACAGAAAATGGTGCTATAGATGTAGTTTCAGACGAAGTGAGCGATTGTTTTTATGCGTACACTTTGTTATGTTTTCCAACACCTCATGTCATGTTCATCTTGGTTTTTAAAAAATCAACACTTTGTATTTCAGAATCGTAATATGGATCTCGAAGAAAAACTGAAAGCTTTACACATTGTCTTGGAAAATGATGGGGATAATGCTATGCATATTGAACGAGTCAAGTCTAGGTCGCCAATTGACCCAACGCTAGGGGCTATAATGGGACCTAAAAC
>CM056171.1:26870740-27292471 GCA_029691765.1 Entomobrya proxima
TCTGACACTCGTGTCAGTGTCAAAAATTGATACTGATCGGCCGATCAGAGTTGCTATGGTATAACTAATTTTTGCTCAATGCTGTGAGAATGACTCGCGTGTCAGTATCAAAACCGGCTGATTCTGTTTGAAACATGAGTTTTCGGTTTTCGTGTTTCTTTTTGGCGTTCTTCGAGTGTAGATAGCTGCTGGTCACGAACAAACTTTTGAAACTTTTTACTCATTTAATTATTGTTTGTAATTGATTGATAACCACTTGCTAACTAAAATGGGCCCAAAAAGTATGTTCAAGCTGCCTGGTTCGAGTAAATCGAAGGGAAAGGATACTGGATCCACCAAGCGCATGTCCCGTTTGGAAAAGGATCGTCTTTATGAACTAATTGATGTGCATGGGAAGATAATTGAGTGCAAGAAAACTGACCATGAATCAGTTCGTAGTAAAAAAGCTGCATGGGAAGACATTCGAGCGCAATTCAGCTCTACACCGGGGTGCGAATCAAGAACTGTAAAGCAGCTAACGGATTGGTGGAAGAATGCCAAATCACGGAGCAAGAAAGAAGCAAGTGACTAGTTTTACATTAAATTGCTTTAAATACTGTGTTTTGCTAAAATGTGCTATCCATTAACTATAACTTTCAGGTTGGACAGCAGAAACAGTCTCGGAGGAAAACCGGAGGTGGACCATCGTCGCAGCCGGAGTTGAGTGAAGATGCCCAACGTGTGGCAGCAATAGTTCCGGAGCAAATGCACTCCCTAAAAAATCCATACGACTGTGATGGCATTGGAATCGAAGTGGACTCTGAAGACGAGCTTTTGTCTCCCACAAAAACGCCCCCTGCAACTACAACGGTTAATGACGGTGCTACATCAACGGTAAACGATGGAGCTGGAACTTTGGCTAATGATGGCACTGGAAATGCAACAACTGGAAATGATTCTGTTGAACCTCCAGCCAAACGGAAAAAAGGTTTTATGGCATGTTATCTCCTAAACAAAACATTTCTTTTTTTAACAAAAAGCACTACTAATTCAAAGATAAATGTTCAGCTCCTAGTAAATCAGCACAGCTAAGAGATGCGCGACATACGTTAGTGGAAATGGAGGAGAAAGAGCACAAGGTCAGGCTGGACACACTACAGTTAGAAAACCAAACTGTGCGTGCCAACCTGGAAAAGTTACAAATGGAAAAGGCGTTTTTGGAAGAGGAGCACAAAGTTCGCATGGATTTACTACGGTCCCAACAACAATCTAGCAGCCAGTATTCATCGTTCGGATCTAACTGTTGGTCCTCTTTCCAGAATCCACCAGCCGATGCAAACCCGTTCATGCCATATCGCTAACTATCATCAATCAATCACACAAGCAATTATCCTTTCAATTTAAATTTTTTGTACAGAGCAGTGTCAGATCCATTTTAAAAGCGGAACCATTGTTATTAAAAATATTTATTACAAATAAATACTCTGGGTTTATGAAATAAAATTACAAGCATTCTGTACTAATAAGAAATATGATTCAAAGATGGTACGTAGCTCAAATTAGTTACTAAAATATTGTTGTATTATCTGTTCACGTTTCTCCCTTCCTGACAAATCCGATCCACCCTGACCATTATGGTTCTCATCTTGCCCCATTTCTGGATCTAACTCGTCATCCTCCATCAAATCACAACGACGCCTGTACACGTGTGGGTTATCAATAAAAATGCCAACGTTTTGTTCGTGTATATGCATTTGTGTTTTAACATACCTGGCAATATTATTGATTACGCCGGTAGCCACAATGACCATTAGGCAGGTAGATAACTTTACTCTACAGTAATTTAGAATGGGAAACCGCTTTTTCCAACAACCGATGGCCCTTTCAGCGCAGTTCCGTGTTTTTAACTGGGCTTTGTTATATCTTAAAAGTTTAAGGTTTGTTACGATTAGACATGATTGGTCATGATGAAAGAAATGAATTGTTACATGAATGAAAGATGGATGATTGCATACTTCATTTGTCCTCGTGTTGTGGGGTTTGGATAAGGTGTGAGCAAATACGGTAAACATGCATAACCCGAATCACCGAGGAGCAATCCTGGAATTTCGCCATTTTGTAGCTGTGCAGAAATTAAGGAATTGTCAAAAATTCTCACATCGTGAGCCGATCCGTACCACCGAGCCACCAAGTTGATGATATTTAGTTTGTGATCACAAACTATTTGGACATTGATCGAAAAGTAAGTCTTCCTATTCCTGAAAAGCTCGGCATTTTCACCGCCAGGACTTACGATGCCAATCTGCGTACCGTCTATACAACCTATCACTCCTGTGTGGGATATACATTAGACGTAATAGTACTCAAGTTAATGAAAATTAGATTTTCATGTGATTATGATGTACCGGGAAATCCCCCAATCTCCTCGAATCCATCCCGATTTTCCTGTGCCTCTTCGAATGTTGGCCACCGAATGTATGTACCACTATGCTTACCCACCGCTTTGGCGACACGCTTCACCAAGTGCGAAATACATGCCTGAGTAAGCCCATTTAGATCCCCGATAACAAGCTGAAAAGAATTGGTAGCGAAATACCGTTGAGCAATTAGGAATTGCAGGAGCGGAGGGATATAGGCTCCTCTACGAATAGGACAGGTCAAATCATTCTTGATAATATCCACGATGAAGCGTGCCGTCTCCTTCTTCAAATGAAACCGAGCTTGGAATTGGTCCGAGTCGTAAGCTTCCAGAGGGTTTGACAAGTCCAGAATACGTTTTTTGGGCAACCGGTTTAGTAACTGGATCCTGCGTAGTATTTCCTCAACTCTCCTACTAGCATTGGTGGTACTTGGAGGGGACATGTTTGTGAAAATCGGATCGACACACGCCCTAGTTTCTGCTTCTAACCTACTACCGAGGAGGTTCGAAAATAACGTAGCGATGACACCTGAGTCAATCTCAATTGTTTTTGAGAAAACATTGTTTATATGAAAATATCCATGGCTCAATCTCAAAATTGAACCATGGCTACGAGTCATTTTTGAGCTTTTGTTAGTTATACCATTGAACCACCGTTTTAATCGTCTCCATTTCTATAGACACCGTTTTTTTAATTAGTTATACATCCCTGAGAGAGATTGAGAGACACCGCGAATACTTGCTAAATGAACAAGGTATGTTTAATTTCCACCGTTGCTTTGCTTGAAATAGTGCAGATGCAAGTTCCATCTATTTGTTTCCACTCACTCTATAGGCGCACAAATGTTGGAAGAGGAACGAGCTCGGGTACGAGAACTCCAGAAACGGGTGCAAGATGCCGTGCGAGAGGAATGGGAAGCCAGTAGGAAGTCTCGTAATAACCAGTGTCATTCTCTGAATTCTGTTGGAAGTGAAGACTCTGGGCATACCATTTCCGACACTCCGACAGACAGGTAAAATGCAGCTTTCTTTTATCTTTTTAGTTTATTATGTTCATCCATTAACGTACTTTTACTGAGGAAGCAGGTGAAGCATACCATGTAGCTTTTACTACGAAGTAGTTAACTGTCCCATGAATTTTATTGCTTGGAACATTTTCGTTTTCCCTTTTAGTACACATTTACTATCTGATAAAATTTCTAGGCTAAGTAAAAGTGGATGAGTCGATAGCCATCTAAATGGATAAAGTTTGTGGAATTTCCGTTTTTTCTCCCCATTCGGAAAAAGATGAAATGGATGATGACAATAATAATAATAACGAAGGAGGTAGCGTAATAACTAACATGAACGAACGAAATTGGGTTCATTTCTTATGTCACTCCATTTTCATGAAGCCAGGCACACACGTATTACATTATATTATTTTTTTGATTTTCCTTATTGTCTTCGTACGCTTTCTTTGCGTTTCCTTTAATTTTCTTTTTCTGCTTTACTTTTCCGTATACACATTCACTGCAGGTAATTTAGTATGAACTTAAAGGGGAGGCTCAGCACTCCTTTTACTTTAGAAATAAATGGAAAATGCTCGTTCGCTACGCTTCACAAGAATCCGTTCAATTACTTTATCAAAATGCGTTTCTACAATAATAATCATAATCACTGGTTTCATCTTCCGTGTTTCTTCTGCATCGAATGTTGATTATTCCCGGTATCAATGAAGGTTTGGGGAAAACTACCGTACCACCCACACAGATTTAGTATGTATCTAACGTTTAATTCTATGAGACCCGCGTAGTAATTTCGAATACTTAGATATACCTCGCGTAGTGAAACCAAATACAATGCCACATGCAATAATCTCAACACCCAATCACATGCGCTTCAATAACTTTCATTTTCACTACTACGAATTCATTATTAAAAAACATCACATCTTTTCATCAATTTTATTTAACTCCAAAGTAATCGAAGATATTATTATTTTGAACACTACACGATGTGACAATTCCGGTAATAAAGTGTTTGATTGGTTAGCTTCTTTCATAACTTCAAAAAGCAGCTAGCATGTGAATATTGTAAAATTTGTATTAAATAATTTAATATACGAATATGGTTACATTCAGTACATTAAGGTTATTTGGCAATGACTCACACAAGCTAGGACAATGAACCATCCGTACATGAAAAGTATAACATGGTGGATTAAAGTAGAATGCAAAATGAAAGATATATTTTATGCATTCTGTACTTTCTGAGCAAATTACAAAAGTCACTGAAATCAACAGCATCTTTCTATTTTTATTGACCTGTTTTTCATATTGGGAAGGCTTAATGTCTAATCAAAGAAATATTGATTATATATATACTATAATGGTGTATTTTTTATTGAAATAGCTATAATATGGTTTTCAGCACTGGAAGTGGAAGTGGTACTGATGAATCTAACGACATAAAAAGCGGGGCACTTTCTATTTCCACAACTGACGGTAGTCTGTCATGTACGAAAGATGAGGCTGCTAGTGCAACTGGAGAAAGGGAAAATTTAGTAAATGGACAAAACTCGTATGAATTGTGTCAACAGGTAAGAAAATGTTTTTTCAATGGATGTTTTCCGCTTTTTCTAAAGGATCAAAGGGTTTCCCGAATATACCTTATAATGCACATAAGATAGGAAGCTTTTCAATTTGAACATTTAATACATATACAGTGCACACCCATGCAAACTCGTATTTTACAGTTTTGCACAAATAAGCAGATTAGTTTAAAAACCGAAGATTGATAAATAAAAACCGAGGTTAATAGGTATTCATATTTTTCATTTGTTTGGTAAAAAAGAAATGCGGGAAAGGAAAAATGTGTCGAGGATATAGAATTTTTCATTTTGAAGTTTTTTATTGACTTTTTCAAACCCTTGTCCTTCCTTGTATGAATCGCTTTTAAAAGAAAACAACATTTGGACATTCTTTGGTGTGGTAAAATGTATGCAAATGCTTTTAGTAAGCTTAGTATTTATTAAGATAGTCGGAAAGTAACTTTCATGCAAAGTAAATTTCAAATACATGGGCAAGAATAAATTTACAACGAGGACCACTTATTTGTTTTTGTAGTAATCTACATATGGTCTGCCTTGTTTCAATTAAGGCATATTGCAGAGTAATGTGTCAGAAGAAAATTTGCACTTATTTTTCATTTGAAATTACGTTTTGTGGGTGGGCTGGCGGTGTTTTTTGCCATCCATCACACTGTGGTATATGAAGTGCACAAAACAAACAATATGCCTTTTCTTCCTCCTTCAGCCATAAATATTCAAGATGATTCCGAAGGATACTGTTTAAAAGATGTACATTTACCATTTTGTTTATTTCTTTTGTATGAGTTTACTGTGTTCACAAGGACGGAAACCAATTTTGATGTGTAACGCCATTATTTTCCGACCTAGTTTTAAATCCATTAATTTTTATGTGCTTATTCTTTCTGAGTTATGACATGAACAGTAAAAGCATAAGCGAGGAAAAGGAAACCCCCACAATGCCAATATGCTGAATACATATTTTGAAATATAAAATGTGAAAATGGCAAAGGCATGAAATTAAATTTATCTCTAAACATGATCGCTTTGAAATTACTTCTAAATCGTTCTATTGAATATCTTATGCTTTTTCTGTAGTCTTTGGAAATTACTGTGTCGAATGTCTAATTAAATTACACACCCTGTCACAAAATTTTGTTAATTTGTGAGTTTTCGTTGGAATCAATTTTGTATGGCTACACGAGCTAATCTTCGTGATTTCATGTATGCTATAATTTCTAAGTGCATTGGCTTCTTGTCTCAAATTGGAGGAGTACTCGTGTGACTCATGTTTAAATTAAGTAAAATCATAATGCTTGCAAGTGCCAGAAGTTATAAATGTTTTTGGAAGCAGAAAGCGGATGCGGCTGAAAGTTGGAAGGAAAAAATATTGTCAATATTTTCAATGTTTATTTTCGCGAGTCGCAGTTTTTTTTACTCTGACGCACTTAATAACGTGACACTGAAAACACTCTACCTTAAATTTGTTTACATTCCAGATCTAGATGTTTTCATCTTTATAAAAAACTGATTGACACGTTTTATTTTCATTGCCAAAGACGTGTTTTCTAAATTGACATTAACCTCCATAGAAGAACCATAACATCTTATCTGATGATGGCCATTAGATGCAATGTCTTTTTATATAAAAATGTTTGATCCATTCTGGAGCTGCACTGCAGTAATCAGCGCATCCAATAAGCAGTAAAAATGCATTGAGCTATAATGATGGGATTTTCTCCATGAAACGTGTATTTATTATCAAACGTGACATGGAAGAGATAAAGATTCTCTACCGTTCGTACATATAGGCTGAAATTAGATGAAATGACAAATCCTCAAATGGCTTAGTTATTTGTTCAGCAACGAGCTATCTTTGTGTTCACCCCATATCCATTCTCTGCATTCTACTTTAATAATAGATCTTATTTGTACGTTTATATATTTCCCCATCTTCTTCCTTTATCCCTCTCAAGTGATCATCTAATAGGTTCAGTCCATCTGAATCTTACAAAGTGTAAGTTACGATATTGATTGTCATAATAGTTGTGTGTCGGGTTTCTCGCTTCTTTTGTGACAACTCATTGCATTTCGTGTCACACAATGAGAGTGAAAGTCTTGCAACGAAGCAAGTATAGCGGCCATCAACCCTGTGTGCAATGGTACTTCAACGTCAGACTCAGACTTTCTGTTTTCCTTGCATTTTACCCCCGATGCTGGAGCTTTCTTATTCAAGATCTTGTACTCGAACACCTTTTGCTGTTACTACAATGCAATGGTGAAAGGGGAGAAAGAAATACTTCAGCTTGTTGTCATTCGTTCCGAAATGCTTCGGGCTTCTTTAGGTTTGTTTTGTCATAAGTTACGTGTGGTGTAGTGGACAAGAGGCTGGACAATTGATTCAATACGAGCCAACACTTTTCTCACCGGTCATGTTTCGTATGCAGTGACATTTCTAGTTTATTTGATATTGCAGTGTGTGTGTATACATAAAAACCTGGAATAAGAGGATGCGTCTATTACACTTTCCCCTATAATATTTCGACTTTCTCTCTGGAGATTTATAAAATGCAATACAATGTATCACTGCTGTACATTCACATATGGAGCTTCCAACAGCAGGTACCAGATACACACTCAGTTTTTGGAGAATGACAGATTTTGTTCGTATGTGCCTTTCAAGATACATATACACATTTAAGTGTGCTTGTTACCACTACCATCCATTTGACTTTCCCCTTTTCATTTATTCACTCATACTATTGTAACTTTGTAATATAGCAGTACCAAACTTATATATATATAAGTATTACTGTTCAAGTTAGATGGTCAGAAAACCCTAACAAAAGTCAATACAAGTATGAACTTCTACATATTATCCAGAAACATCATGTCTTTAGGACACGAACAAAAAACTAGTGCTAGGAGTATGTCGGGAGCAGTAAATACGACAGAACAAATAAAGTATTAAATGGCCAGATCCAACTATCCGACATTCTCTCACCAACAACGCTCGCCTCAACCCAACTCATCATCCCCTTCCCTTTCTCGTTTTCTCGCTATTCTTCTTCAAAGTTCATCGCACACACTTGAGATCGTTTTTGATGAGATTTTTCTGTAATTGCTAAATCTTCTTCATGTAGTGGCTGTACAAAAAATAATAACAGGACTTTTTGTGAGAAACTGTGTTAAAGAGTAACACACTCGCATTATTTCGGTCCACATAATACGGCTTACATGCCCTTGTGTAATATTATGTCGATTCGGAAATTCCCTTTTAGCGAAAACCTATAATATTGTCGATTTGTGTTAAGAAAAGAAAGTCTAATAAAACCTCGCCTTTCATTTCATTGTATGAACGCTTATGTAAAAGTAATAGAACTCGTACATAGAAGCAAATATATTTGTTTGAAACGAGTTCTCCTGCTTTTCTAAAGAAATAATAAATCTTTTTTCGTTTTTCCTAAAAACTCTCCCTGCTTGTCCGGATTGAGTGTATGTGTTAAGTAGGAAAGTACAGGTACATGTTTTCTCCAGCCCGTTGTAGAGCTTGAAGATATTTTTTGTTCTGAAATTGGGAAAGATTCACTTATGGCACTGGTACAAATAACAAGGCACTGGAGATAAGAATGTGCACGCATGCTTGCAATCATATTGACGTACATGCACTCAATCTGGGGTTGTGTGGCATAACTACAAGGTTTTATCACCTTTACTACAAGCAGTAGAAGGAGTTAAAAAGTGGCGTTTGCATTCTTGTAAGACTACCAAGAGAAAAACTTCTGGAAAATTGATGTGCTAGCTTGGAATTGGAAATAGATCACTTTCCTTAAAAACGTAGTTGTTATTTGTCTTGAAAAGATGTATTTCTTAAAGCGTAGCAGCAAAAAATACTTTTTTGCAAGCTTTGCACAAATCGTCACGTTTTCTTACGCTTGCTTTGCAGCAGTGTTTTTAAATCTTGAAAACTGCCAGGTTATATATAGCAAAGTAAATTGTACTCGCCAGTTGGTGGTAAATGTACCTACTTTTGTCTGTACCTTGTCAAGTGGACAAGTGTAGCATTAACAACAATCTCCACAGTTTTTCTTAAAAATATATATGGAAAAATCTTTCAAACTGCTAGTTTTTTATCGGAAAGATTAACCGTATGTTTCTTTGTGCCGAAAACTGCTTCGGTAAATTCCTTTTATATTGCATGCCAAGAATGACTATTAGCAATTTGTAATGATGAAAGATCACAAAAGCAGGAAAATGTTTTGAAAAAAACTACCATCATTTATTTGTAACATTGAATTTATGGTGTTAGCATTTTTGAGCAAACAAACAACCAATACTCGTTGTGTGTTTAGGTATTCACATCAGTATTGCTTTGACTTTGGCACAAGTGTTCCTACGAACGTAAACTTATATATCATAAATATCTAAAAATATGTTTCATGTTTCAATGTGTATACTTTTGTTTTTGCAAGGAAAACTTTTGGCTCATGGTTGACTAGAGATAATTAAGAGAAAAGGTGTAAAATTAGTAGCGGAAAAGTTTGTTGTTGCAAAAGGTAAAGTAATGTTCATAAACAAAGGGTAACTTTACCAAGCATGTTTTACTTGCTCATATAACCCAAGTTAATCATGTTCCCTTTGTCGTTAGTCATGCTTTAAAAGTAAATATTATGAAGGAACGGATAGTATAATCATTTTTTGTTTCCTTTGTACTCGTTAGCATGTCATCATTTCCACACATTCACTAATGAGCCAATATACACGATAATGAATGGATTCGGGCTAAGACCAACAAGACCTTGTTGAATGCAAATTTGCTTCAACAAAAAAACTTGGGTTCTGTGTTCTGGCTAGAAATAGGTAGTTGTTCCAATCGCACAAAGTCTTTTGGGTATGAAACATGTAACAATTTCCACTTCCGCTTACTATTCTGGGAAAGTGAAGTAATTTTTACATTATTACAGCTACGATGAAGTGCATACTTTATTTGCTCTCATGAGAAAATACAACATTCATACTGTGCTGGATAATAAAATTTCCCTCCACTGACGCTTGCAAAATGTGGTACTAAAATAACCTCAATATACTACATTATTTATAATGTGTAAAGCTTGCATGGCTGTATTTGCTCATTTATTTTTTGCAAGTCGTAGGTACTACAAGATAGTATTGCAAATGATTTTATAGTATGCAATATAGACCATTATCTTTTGATACTCATCAAAACTTTTCCCTTTAATCATTTCATGCGACATTTGCAGATTTCCTAGAGTTAATCGTGCGGTAGCGGAAAGATTTAAATATGCTTATTTACAAGAACAGTAACTAGCATTATAGCGGTTGCTATTTAAGAGTTCAAATTTCTCCGAATACTAGATTTGTATCGTTAATAGCTCATTACTTTCAGGGTGTTTCACTACAAAACTTGCGTACAACAAACCAAAAGATGCTAGAGAAAAATAAAAAATCCAAATGTCTAGAAAGTGAAATGTTGTACTACGATGTTGATGATAAGTAGGAACATGAACCCAATTCAGACCAAATCACGATTTGTTTGTGTAAGTATACAAATGACGCAAATATTGCCTTTAAGATTGATGGACAGCTCAATACGGCACCAGAGAAAGGGAGTGAATAGATCTCTTGCCAAAAATATCTTTTTTTTAGAAAATAATATTTGAATATGTTACGTTAGCCGATAGATTCATCGGTAGATAATAATCTGCTTATGTAGAACAATGGGCAAAGGTGGCTTAGTAGTCGGCCGATGAAACAGATTAAAGATCGGTCAACGAAACAGCTTAAGAGAGTACTAAAAGTACCTTGTTCACATCAAGTCAATTTTATATACAGAATTTTTTATTTTTATTTTGTGACATTAACATTACTGTGTACATGGTCAAATTCTTTATTCACAATAACGTTATTTCCAATTCAGAACTAGTGAGTCCAGATAATTTATAAGTTTTTGTAAATTTTTTCGTTCAATGGAAGTAATCATTTTAATCACTTCTCTATTTACTTTCTAAAACTGGTTAGTATTATTACTTAATGTTCGAATAAGATTCAATAAGTTTTACTCTATTTTTATTGCATAGCTAATAGAATCCAAATAATTTAAAGTGTGTAGCAGTTAACATTTATGTGTAGTGGTACTGCATTTGCATTTTATACAAGTTAGTCTCATTTTTGTTTATTAAGTTTGGTTTTGCAAATGATATTTTGCAAATATTGTACATTTTAAAATTTATTTGAAAAAGTAATTGATTCAAACCAGGAGGTTTGCTTAAATAGTAGGCCTCTACATTAGCGTTTGCATATGACTTATGAGGCTAGCAGTAACCACTATGATGCGTATGATACTGGGTATGTACCTAACAATTTGTGTATTTACTTCTCTTTGTTTGCATGCATGTTTACCGATTCCATTGTTTTCCTAAGCAGATTATAAGTATTTAGTTTAAGGAGATTTACAGCGGCTGATGAACCACTCTGTCAATGAAACGCCACCTAATATTTAATAGCGAAATCGTCTAAGATTTTTGTTGAGAAAGGTCGACATGTGTAACACTTGCAAATATATTATTATTGCCGTCGTGTATTTCTCCTTCTTTTCTAGTCCGGATCCTAAATTATGACCTGATAACCTGGCAGAGCGGCCGATTTTTATCCAACATTAACATGATTAAGTGTAAACATTCATAGTTGAACATATATATTGCTGATATAAGCAGTTTGAATCCAACAAATTTTTAGCATGTGTATATTTACTTGTGCACGACAGGATTTTAAATTATGACATGGGATATTACACAATAATTTACTGCAAACAACATGAAATGATTTTATATGCAAAAAAACGCAAAAGAATGGCAAAAACTCGAATTGAAACTCCCTTGGGTAAGGTTTAAACTTTCTTGCTTTGCGAAAAAGATATTCAAGCGTGTGCTAGATACAAACGTCAGAAAAATCCCAGAAATTCAGTTTCAAAGTCACACATTACCTATAATACATTTATAAAACGCATACACATATGCCACCGGGATTCAAACGGCTTTTTAATATAGTTTATACCTCAGCATGATTTTCGTGTTTTACTACGATGTATCCGTCAGTCTGTTTTCTATCTGGGGGCAGTGTGGCTGTATAACCATTTCTACATGGTTCATGATCATGATCTTTTTACATCATTGGAGAAGGTAGAAGGCGTACATGTGCTAAAAGCCTACGTATTAAGTGAAATAGAAGCGGTTGATGATTCATCGCTCACAAGCTTGCTTACGATGACATTAAAGCTTGTCACGAAAGTAACAGCCGTAGCGTAAAACATTTGATTACTTACTTACGGAGATAAATCGTGCACTGATTCCTTTCTCTGTAGGGTTCACCTATATGCAAGAAAAACATCTTCTAATTCATGCTCATTTCATGCTATATTTTTATGGTTTCTAGTTTTCCCTATTCAGTGAATAGTGAGTCTTATATGTGCCTAGTTTATCTTGTGAAACGGTTACAGTAGTATCATTTTCTAAAGTACACGGAGAAGTAGGACTCTCACTCATATTCGGTTAGGCACCTCATAAACACATGGATTACGTTTAAATGATTTTTCAACGGGTGCGGAAAAAAACGAAATCAGTGATTTAGCATCACCGCCGATTTTGGCAGGAAAAGAGAAACAGCTGCCACTGGCTGGCTTGTCTTGTACTGCGTCCCGCCGTGCATCACAACGAAAAGATATTAAGAAGAGCCAGAAAATCCACCCTAGCCCGATTTCATATTTGCACCTTATAATTTTTACTTTAAAAAAGTCTTGCAACATCATGCATCAAGCATTCTGTAAAACGAGATATGTGTATCAAATGAGCATTCTTGTATTGTTTTAAGGCCCTGATTCCGGACCTTAACTTCCAGATATAGCAGTTTCACAGCCTGTGGCTGTGTGACACATCATTTTAGGTCCGTTTTTAACCAGAATTGTAGTTTTACAGTCAGTTGGTTAAAACCTGTATTTTAAGGCACTGATTCAAGACCTTAATTGCCAGATGTATCAGTTTTATAGGCTATATGAAGTGTCACACATGATTTTAGGTCAGCTTGTTGTACACCATATGATTTTAAGTCAGTTTTTTATCAGGAATCCCATACCATTTACAGCCAGTTTGTTAAAATTCGGGTGTAAATGTCACACTAAATCAGAGCCTTAATTGCCTGATACCACAGATTTACGGCCTGCATGCTGTGCCACTCATAGATTCAGGTCAGTGTTTAACCAAGATTACAAATTTATAGCCCGTTTGTTAATATTAGGGTTTTAAAGCCCTGATTAAGGCGTTTTAAGCGATACTTAATTCTGCTTTCTTAAAGTTTATTCTACATAAAATTCATCCTTGCAACATCGATTTTATACACGTTTGCAACTTAATAAACCAAACATGGTTATTTTATTTAGACATTAATAACGTAACAGTTTATTGAAATTTGCAACTTTCCCCAAATTTTCAAACAATAAAGATGCCAAGAACGTCCAAAAAATTGTTGCATGCAATTTGGACCAGTGGGTTGCGAGGTAATATGCAAAGCATGGTTTTTTGGACATTAGCAACATTATAACCTATTGAAATATGCAACTTTTTCCAAACTTCCGGACAACCCACAAACCCGTAGGTGCCATGATTGGCAAGTAAATTTGTTTCATACAATTTGGACCGGTGGTTTGCGAGAAAATATGCAAAGTATGCTAATTTTTGACAACATTAACATTACAGCCTATCGAAATATGACACTTTTTCAAAATTTTCGAAGAATTCACAAATCTTCAGGTGCCAAGATTGTTATAAAATTTTGTTTCATGCAATTTGGACTCATGGTTCGCTCGATTATATGCAACACGTGAAAGCTCTTCATATCTTGTTAAACACATCTTTCAGTTTTTATCTCCTCTTTAATAATATAGCTAACTATGTGGGAAAAAGAAAAATGATGCCGGGATATGCTTATTACAAATGCTCAACAAATAGTTGGATGGGCAAGTGTGCACTTAATTTTTAACAAGCGGCTCACCTTAGTCTGTCTTGTCTTCTTTTGCATTATTCGTAAAGAGATGATGCTACTTATGCAATATGATGAGCGGTGAGTGTATATCATGCACCTTCATTTTAATTTTTCTTGTTCATGGTTGATCGTCTTGTAATGGAGAGCATTTCAGTCTTCTTCAGAATCTTCTTACAACTAGTGGCAGGGAAAATATCTTAAAGTTTCGGCTTATTTTCCGATTCCAGTTCTAGACTTGTTCCTTTGTATGGTAGATTGTTCATTAAGTTTACAAAACAGAAATTGTATGCTTACAAGAGATTTTCTAAAAATTTAATACCGTTCATTATCCTCACGTGAGAGAAAAGTTTTTGCAGTGAAAAAGGTTAGAGAATGAAATCTCTACTGAACTGAAGTAAAACTTTTGATACCTTTGTACAACGGACAAGAGCTGAAGTGGTAATTAAGAACAATAAACAACCTTTGCAAGACTTTCTACAAGTAAAACCTACGAAAATAATTTCAGAGTGAAATTAGCCAGCGTTGGATAAAATTTTCTACATTTGCCCCTCGAGGCTTTATATAACTGTAAGATTTGTGTTGCAACTTGGACCGATAAGTGGTACAACGTACCATAAGCTGGGAACAACCAGATTACACATTACTTTGCTAGAAACTAGTGTCAAAAGTCGGCATTAATTTCTGCAATTATTTTGGCTACTAATGAGGATTTTATCTTTTGCACGGGCTCCTCCTATTCTGCTATTTTTGTATGCTAAGTTATAGTTTTCTTGTTTTCTCTACCGAGTGTAAATCCTCCTTCTCTACTTTCCTGACAGGTAATGTGATGTGATGTATTTTACAACAACAGAATGAGGAGCATGCTAACTTCATTACTTCTTTCAAATAATTTATCACTTGTTTTTATTGACGAGGACGAGACCAGTGAGAGTAGTAGGCTAAACTATAAACGTTGTGTTTCATTAGTAAAATCCAGTTCATTTGTTGGAATTCAAGTATATTATTGTATGCCTACATAAAAGCTAACTTGAACTTTTTCCTTTCCATCACACTGTGCTCCGGTGTCTGATTTGCCGTGTGTTTATGTCATTCCTGTTTCGAAGCCAATAAATCTCTCGTGGAAAGTGTTTTAAGAAGACAAGAGGGCTTATAAAAACCATGAAAAATATTGCGAAGCCAAATAAGTAACTTGTAAATGGCATTAATAGGCGTGTAACAGGAATGTGGAAAACTGCCGTGCCGGACTGACGACAGCGTGGCTCTTCTCTAATCCTCTTCACCCGTCCATCTTCATTCCTTGACTATTAGTGTAACTCTGGTAGATTTTATTACTAGTTGAAACATAAAAATACTAGTAAAATCTTGTTGAAATTTTTATGAGCAAATAGCATTAGCACGCTCACACAAATCACCCCTAATTAGTCAAAACGATTCAGTGTTATATACTACACACTATCTTTCTCTCCAATTCCATCTTACCTTTAATTCCCTTGTTTTCTACCTTATGTTTTCCGTGTTAAGCCCCCGTTGGTAGTCCAGAAGGAAAGGAACACAATAATTTGTCTACTGAACAAGCCTACAAAGTATTACATTTTTTGTGTTCTAATACAAAGCTTCGAACGTTATTCGTTCTAATTTTATTTGACATTTAATAACCTTGCTGACTACACGTTACTAGTTTATTCAAGCGTGTATTATAAAACAAACTGGTTTGCAACATTACCGGAACTAAATATAGGACAAGAACACCTTTACCCATTGATTCAGAGTTTCAGTGTTTTTTTGGCTAAAGACAAACTACCTAATAGCATTATGTCACTGGTCTGGATGAACATCATGAGGAGACCTTCTACCAACAGAAAAGTTGTCAAAGTAAGACTTTCAAATGTGTTTGAAGTTTAACCAGTCCTTGCATATTGAAGGAATTGCTGATAGCTAAACCCCTTGAATGCACTATGTTTTTGTATCGTAACCATATTCCTTGCATTTAATTATTGACTCCCATTGATGAAATGCATTGAAGGAAATTATTTTTGCCTTTAATAATAATAGTGGTAGAAAGCTATTAATTTAGATTTGCATATCCCAACCCTCGGGTCAGAACAAGAACCTACCATTTCCTGTTCAGAATATGTTGACGTTTAATTTTCTTGGATGTGGTAACCAGAACCAGAATAGCAGTATTTAGTGTTTCTTGTAGCCAAAGGCCATTTACATGTTGTAGATGGTGTGAAAGAAAATGAAACAGTTTCGTAGAAAGAGAAAGCCTGATTTTCCGGGTCAGGGCAAGGCGAGACTCAGAAAAGAGAAAACAAACGAGTTTCAGCCAAAGTAACAGCTATGATGGAGCATCCACTACATATACAGATTCAGATATTTTATAGGGTGCTACACCACCCTTGTGTCGACATAAACTAGGAACTTTATTGTATATCTGCCGGAAGTCATCGCAGCTTATTGAAATTATTCTTCTCGTTTACAAAATTCCAACTCATTCAAAAGTCTTTCATTTCATTGCTGAAATATTGCATTGATTTACCATTTCTAATGAAGTAAAGTGAATTTAGAGCTAACAGGCCATATAATGCATCTTCCCTATAATTTCCAGCCAATACGAGCTAATAATACGAAACGTGCTCGTCTGTCTTCTCGTTTCGTTTTGTCCCTTAATTAATAAAGTCAATCTTCCCGGTTGGAATGAAACGGGAGAAAGTAACGGGGTTGGCTAATTACATAATTTGCATGCAGCCCGGAGCCACGCTCTCACACGCACCATCGCCGACTCATGCTGAAGGAATATCGTATGCACGCCTTTCATTCATTTTATACCTTTTTGACGAAGCTGTGTTGGCAGCAATCAAGAAGACTTTTATTGCTCTAATATTCTGCGTTCTTCAGCATTGTACATGAACAATGCGAGATAGCATTTTGCAGGGTGGAGATCAGAAAGACAAGTTTTGGAATCAGACGAGGGGACAGGAGGCAAGGTTTTGAACCAAAAAGTCAAAGAGAGAATACAGGAAACTGTTACTTTCAAAGTTCATGAAAATATTCCGCTCGTGATCTTGATAGTAGGGATGATGGGGTGGCTTTCGGAGTTCATGTAGATTTGTGATGAGGGACGATACGAAGGTGTTGTTATAAAAACAGAGCACGACTATAGCTAGCCCTACTATGGTTTTGTATAATCTGTATGTTTATTTTACTGCATTACTATTAACTATAGAACTGCTATTCGTTATGTACATATTGCTACTTACGCTGCTAAATGTTAGATTTAATACAGTTTCGTGCAGTTTACTTTTAAATATTTTAATGGTTAGTAGTGCACGAACCATCATTTCTTCGTTTTTCATCCACTCTCATCTCTCAGTCGTTAAAAAATCCCAGTTTATTTTTGAATTCCTCGGTGAAAGTATATATAAACCCATGAAAGTTATGGTCATAGATTCTCCGCTGCTTCAAAACCCCGACACAAAAAGAAAAGCACAAACACACACACCCATATTATGTGTCACAAGGAGCAACGACAGAGTACTACAAATTAGGGAAATCAAGCCAGACATTTTACTCCTTGTGTTTGGTTAAAGAGAAAACGGGTTGATTTTGACAGAGAAGCCAACTGCCATGGATTATGTAGTAGTAAGTATACACATAGCATTGCACTAGAGTAACACACACGCGAACGTACTTAAAAGGCGTTGTTTGCTTGCTCGTTCGCTACTTTTTATGAATCTCGTCATTTCAGAGAAAAAACTTTCTTTCCATGTTGCATAGCGTAAGATGCGTACTCAGTAGTAGTGGTGGGGTAAGAATGAAGAAAAAGCGAATGAGGAAAGCAAATACTCGTATAAAACTCAAATAAAAAAGTAAAAGTAGTTTTCCCCAAGCGAAACTAAAAGTGACAGTTTTCTTCGTAAAAGAATACAGTGGTTTGGCCTTGTGAACGAATGTGGGATGATGATTATATGCGGATATGAGGAGGATCGAGGATGGTACATGATGGTGTAAGTAAAAAGCGGCACAATACCAAAAAACTTCAATTTTTATGTTTTTGTGTATCTTTCGCCCATGTTCAATGTTTGGATGAAACATTCTTTTTTACTTACTTGTGCACTTACTAAATACATGACATTATCCCATCAAGACATCCCGTCAGAAACGTTCAAACTGGAATGGCAAATGTATGGTAAATGATCCAAACTTTTTGTCATATTCTCTTTTTCATGTTTCCGCTTTTCTCAGAAAAATGTAATGTTCAATATATTATTAGTACTTCCACCAACTCAACTTTGCCATAGTTTCCGCTTCTCCTCCAATTGCGTTTCATGTATTACACGTTCTCTGAGAAACGGGGCACGCTGCCACCACCATTTGCCAATTTTGCTACTGTAATATGGCTAGCTAAGGGAAAAATTAGAAAAAATCAACCGGATTTCGTATTTTATTGGTACTTCAGTAAATTGCAAGCTGAGTAAGAGTTGGTTCTTGTTACACACTGGTAGAACTTTCAATAAACTCAATTCTATTTTCCTGTTCACTTCTCAGATAATTTTTTTGATGCTGTTACATACTCCAAGTAAACTCGTTACAACTTAAGAAAACGCGAAATAAGCAATGATTACTATTATTATCACTACAGATTTTGTCACTTGTTGTGAGTACTTGAGTCACGTCAATAAGCTCTTGTTATGATGACAATATACCAGACCAACGTACTGATAGTAGGTTGTAACTTGGAAAATAACTAAGTTGGCGAAAATTTGTTTAGTTGGTACATCCAAGTTGGGCGTGGTAAATATAAAACGTGTCCATCTACAATGTAGGTAGAAGGGAAACACTTTCATTTATACCATATAACCATATAGTCATATTATGTCTTCTTATGATTCCAACCGGAAAGAGTAAGTTTTTGCTGTTGATCCTGTACTCCTGCAGAGAAATAGAGCTATTCAGTGTATATTAGGTGTATGTACGTCTAATTTTATTATACTTATTTTTAGTTTACTAAACGCGTAAGGTTCCAGGATCCCGTGGCCACATTTCCTCATTTTTCGGCTAAGATTTTTTTGTGAAGTCAATGGGAAAATCCACTTCATTCTGTGGTGTCCATTAAAAAGTCGTGACCATGAATGACTCTAACTGCTGCGTCAACTAGCCACAGCAATGCTGGTTTTTACTATTTAAAGTTGTCTGTTTCTTTTGGCATGACTGTATATTTTTTATTGGTGTACTTATATTCTGACCTTTATACGCATATTTAGTATTAAATTAGATAGGTTTACCATCTTCAAGAATATATACCATGCAGCACTACTATCCGTACTAAAAGTACTTAAGGCAAATCATTTAACAGCTATAATTCTTTCAAGTTTTTGCATTGTTCATAGAAGGCAATATTCCGAGGGGTATTTAGTACACTTTACAGCATAAGCTGGAAGCAGTACAACATGAAGCCTTAGGATTTTTTACTTTGGTGTTACGAATGACAGTATAGAATGAGAAAGGGTAATTTAGAGATAAAATTCCCTCGCTTTGTATATTGTGTATTGTATTTTTCAGTAAAGTCGTTTTCTGAGTCATTTAATTTATTCTTTTAGTCAGTGCTAACGTTCCGTGCTTTATTGTATTATTTTGCGATACTTCTTCTGGAAAGCGTATTACGAAATGAAAATGGATTTTCTTCTCTTCCAAATGAAGGAAACTTCCTTTGTGATTCCAAAAAAGGATTGTCCCAATTGTCTGATAGGTACGTTTGCTGTGTCGCATTGTGACTCTGGAAGATGTGGAGCTAGCATAAGGCTGCATATCCTGCAAGATTTAAAGTTTCGTTGATACTAGAGAGAGTTGAGAAAGTGTGCGACTAAATAAGTTACTTAGCTTTGTGGTTGGCTGATTTTCCAAAATATATTGTATGGTTACTGTACAAAAGTTAAATTAATGGCAAGCAAAGCAATCGTAGTGTGCGCTTTGTCTTAAATTTCTTTAAAAATTGTCAAGATTTCTCTATACTGTGCTACACAGTATAAATACTAGACAGGAATTGATAGTCTCATAAACTCTAAGAAACTGGTATTTTATTGTAATGTGGTAATTGGTATGTATTCAAAAGGAGCACTTTTCCAAATAATTAAGATAAATATACAAGCCTCACCATGGCTTAAGCTATAATACAAGCAATAAGACCGAGATAAATTGTAAAGATGAAACAGTAAAATGTGAAATGTCTGATGGATAAATGAATCACACCGGGAAATTACTCTATACCCTCTCTTCTATAAGCTTTATTGCCATGTGGGAAGTACCAAAACTTTTCCTCTTAAGAAATACCAATTTTAAGCTGATCTGCACCCTTCTCGTTCTCGCCTGTTCTTTTTTATGATAAGCATTGTATATATATGGTGTATAAGATGAATACGCTTTTTAAATCTTAAAATTTCGACACGCTAAATAAATTAAATTGAAAATTATTAGCACAGCGATGATTGATATGTAATATAATATTGTGATTCTTTTGACAGTTCCTCGAACAACATTTTAAATAAATTTAATTCGAGGAATTGTCACATCAAATAGATTTATGATTCCTTTGAAACAAAAGGTTATCTAAACCGTCATCGGTTTTGCAACTTGTGGGTTGCTTTTCCGGTTTCATGAAACCACTACATGGTTGGAGGAAATAGAAAGCTACTAAATATTTATGTGTATATTTATGCCCAAAACTCCGGAAATGTGCTGGTATGCATTATGAACGATTGTATTTCTAACTGCTTCAATTTATTTTTCAGTAGTTTCTGTCTGTCTACTTCCTTGTTATTTTAACTTCAAAAAAATCTTTCTATTGTATCCTGCGGAGATTCCCAGACACAGAGACGTATAATCTTGAAGTATATGTATTTCTATTCATCAGGTATACTTGACATCAAGTCAAGTTTAAAGAGTCTTGTCTAGATGTGTCATCTAGTCATCTTGGTAAACCATATGTCATTGTCATTACTTTCCTTGAAGACAGAAAACAAAGAAATAATAGTAAAATGCGAAATGTGTAGACTTTTCATATACTTCAACCAGAACCTCTTCAAACTTGGAAGTTTGTCTGTCAGTGAATGTAAACAGGGAAGTTGAAACTTGATAATATTTCAAAGAATTTTCATGACTTTCGGCGACTGTTTACTTATGCTAATGTTAAAAAGAAGTACAGTTCAGAATTTGAAACCGTGGTTAGTTGTTCTGCCCCTTGTGACCTGTACGCACACATATTTTTTAATGGAGTTCATGAACTCTATTCTTAGGAATGAGAATAGGTAATTGAACGAGAAAATAGCTAGGTCGGTCATTAGAAAAGCAGTAATAATACATTGTAATACTATTGCTGCTGCAGGAAAATAACATACAAAATGTTACTAAAGAGCTTTAAGTGACCCTTGGGTATCTTTTCAAGACAGCAAATCTACTCGAGACGTCGTGAGCGTTAAATCCTATAGTTTTTTTCTGTTGTTTGTACGCGTTCTCATAAAAAACAAACAACTTTAATCTTTCGGCGAGACTGTTGTGTAAGAGTGCTACACGTAGTGAAACGAATGCCACTAAAGCTATTTCTATAGAACAGTAATAATAGTGCAGTCATCGTAATGGTACTTTTCTTTTCTGTAAGATATTCGTTCATTTTTGGACTTTCATTAAACCTCTCATCTCTCATGAACTATTAAAAGGAACAACTTTTCCAAAAGGTTTGAAACGTGTACATCGGAAAGCAAAGAGTAAGCACACATACAAACATGTTTCCTCAAAAAAACTACCAACTAACGTAACATAACTAAAGAGGTAGTTGAAGAAATAAGCTATTTTGAACAACTTTTAGATTCTCTCTGCAGTCAGTTGGAAAGTAAAAATAGTTGCGTTGCTACTTTTTAAACAACTTTTTAAAAATAACAACAGCAAACCTGGATGTACCTTTTCGTAGAGAAATTTATTTTTTATTTTTGCTCTCTCTCTCTCTCCTTCTCTGCGTACTTCATTCCGGATGGGCTGTGCAATAATATTTAAAAACAAAACTTTTTTCGGAACGGAGATTAAAAAGAGATGATGATGAGGATGTGGTAAAAGAAGATTAAATGTTTTTGGCAGGCCACACGTACTCATATTATATGCTCTTGTTAGCAAAAGGATGTAGTAAAAAAGTTGAAAGTAACATACACTCGATGCATTTATATCAACAAATTATTAAGGTGTGCACGTGTGCATGTGGGACTTGTGCTATGTACGCTTTAATGCAATGCCTGTTGTTTTTCTAATTTCGGTTAGCCAAGGAAAAGTCTTTTCATCTGAAGAGAGTTGCAACTTTGTTGAAAGCACTGTTATACGAGCATATTTAGTTATAGGCAACATCCAAGTTTATTTTTCTTCTAAGCAGCCAATTTTGTGGAAACCATTCGTGGTTATAATATCGTCCCATTTGCGGTTTGATCTTGATGAAAAAACATTAAATAAAAGAGATACTATACAGTTCTGAAGTGTCCTAAACATATAACCGTATCATGTTGTTAACTTGCAATTTCGGTGGTGTTAGTGAACACTATAAAGATCGCGATACGGTCACAGGAAGTTGTTTCCCTTTTTGCTGTTGATGTTTTAATATCCATTGGGAAAATGCACAAGCACTTTAGCTCTTTGTCATCATCTCTTTATAGTTTTCCCACAGTAGCAGTCAAAGTCTATTACACAATGGTAGCGTTTTACTATTCAAATATAGGCCTTCCTCATTCACTTTTCTTCCGCTTCCCATGTACCAGTAAACAGAGTGGCTTGCACAACTTGGTCGTGAGTTTGCATTTCAGTAGTGATGATTCCGTCGCATAACGGAAACTGCATTGCTTGTATTATGCAAACTGGTGTAGAATGCAATTACAAAGGAGAAAGTATCTCTGTCTGGGGGATCGTCATCAGAAATATTTAATGGCTGACTACACGTAGTCATGTGCGATAAGGCTTATTCTGGGTTGATCATTTAGGATAAGAGTGGTACGCGAGAATGGAACGGAACATTTAGCGCCCACGAATTTAGTTTGGTTTATGGCACATATCTTATTCTTTATCGGGTGTCATTATGCATTAATATATATGTACTTTCTACAAATTTTTTGATTTTCAGAGTTCAGAGAATATGAAATTATTAGAAAGCGGATAAAAGAATAATATAAGTCTACATTGGATACTACGGAACATTGCTACATCTCTCCGGGATAGGTAATTCATTTTCACATTTAGAGCGCAGCAAAAGTGAATTGTGTTATATTTTCCAAGCACATAAAACACTTCTGCTGTTGCATGATTGAGCATATACTCATCATGCTATAGTAAACAGTAGGAAACTCAACGCTCTGTATCGTAATAATAATGCAGTGACATATAAATGTAGTCAGTACTAGTAGTGTCAATGCAAATAACAACCCAATTAGCATAAACGTCAAAATCGTGAAAAGTAGGACATATTGCACGATTTGCTAGGATGTAACTGGAATTCAGAAGAGTTCAGTTGGGATAATATACCAAATGGCATGTTCGCAGAAATAGAACGAGTGTGCTCCAAAATGTGCTTTTCTGCTTCAGTGTGTATTTACTCTCTGAGTAGCATTAACCGACGAGAGCACTGAGTAAAAGCGACACGTATATGTACCCTGTATGATTATTATGTAACATAATACAGGTCTTAAGTTGTTTGCACTTTTTATGAATTCCAAGGAGTGAACTTGGCATGTAAATTGAACTAGTTTGCATACATTACTTGGTACATCAAAGCACAATCTCATTAAATGTCCTTCATCTATTATGCATGCTTAGCATTAAGAATTCAAATGTGTTAAGGCATCAAAAACACTAGCAACTAGTCGCGTTTGTAGTTTTGTGTAACTGTTTTGAGAACTACATGGCGTTATGAGCTAAATGTCAATATTTGACACAAAATTAGGTCAGATCAACTGAGAGTCCCAACAGGGAAGTTGTTTTTGGAAAAATAATTTGTCACTGGTGCATATTACTTGTCAAAATGGATTTTACGATTGTTTTGATGGTGCTCTCAAACACCAGGCGCAGCGCAAGCAACACCCTACTGACTGCTGTTAAAGGAAGTTGAAGTTTTTGCTCAAGGTTGAATGAAGCACAATCAGCGTGATCAAATTTCAGTTAGAACCAGTATCAGCAATAACAAAATATGCGCTTGTTGTTGTGCGCTCGTTGAAGGATAATATGAAGACTTCTATGAGAAGCGTAATATGCATCGTCAAATATGCAAATAGAGGAGGGAGTTTGTTGATTGAACTGGTGGTGTGTGTTAAACAAATTGCGTGATGAAGGATTTTTGAATGTGGATGTTCATGCAAATTAGTGCAAGAAAAAATATTGTGCAATTCCATTCCATGCAGATCATCAGTCTTTTTTTGCAAAAAAATCTTATGTGCATGCTGAAGTATTAATCATCATGTTGTATCGTACAAACCACATCGTCTAGTCTGTATACATTTAGAGGTGTAATGCAATCTATGCACGTTGGGGTGAGTTACGCTAATCATGTTTGCGTTAATCATCGCCAGTTGATACTGAGCATGATGTATTGTATTTTATATTGTTGATACTTCGACTGCCAATCAATATTGTATTTGCCAAGGCACGTCATTGCAAACACAAGAATCAGAGAATGACTCATTCACATTCGCAAACAGTAGCAGTTTCGAATAAGCTTGCTGATACCATAATTATGCCAAGACTAAAACTCGACTATAATAGGCGATCTGGTAAAACAAACTATCTATTTTGAAGCATGTATCAAGTTGAAGTTGAGTGGTTGGCTGGTGAAAGACGTGAAGCAGCTCTTCAGTCAGGTAGCAAAATAAACAAGACTGATTTATGATGCTTGATGAATGGAATACAAGTGGCATTGAACTGCAAAGTTGGAACTCATTCAGAGAAACACCATATGCATAAAGATTCGCTTTAGCTTCAATGAATCGGTTTTCGCATTGGGAAAACCTTCCTGTTTAGCCAGTGAACGAAAAAGCAATTTTTCAATAGTGTAAAATTTTACAACTTTTGAGGTAGTATGAAGCACAAAGATCATGTAAGCTTAATACACATTTGGCTGCAAAACTCCTTTTCCATGATTTTTGACTGGAAAAGTTGCCGATAGTACAAGGTTGCAAGTGTTTACAAGGTTTTATATTTTAATTGCTGAGTTTTAAGGAATTCATCCAATTTTTTCAACAAATTACTATGATAATTTTGTGGTAGCAATCCACATAAAAGTCCGGTTATATTCTGCAGAATTGAGACAATTTTAGAATTTAAAACCGAACAATAAACGCGTAAAAGTAACATAAATGTCTTGAAAATTATCTTTTCTGGTTTATTGCATTTGCTGTCTTGTCTGTACAATTTTTACTAGTACTCAATTCTGTTTTGAAGAGTATGAAAATTTCTACTAGGCAAAACGCCAGAAATGGCGACAATTGAGGATTATTGTCATTGCGCAAGCACCACATAATTCCAATGGGTGAATGCATAACCACCGGTGTAAACTAAAAGTTGGGACAATCATAGCAATAACCATCACTAACCACGATCACGCATATATATAGTATTCTTTACCCAATTTTATAGAACAATGGCAAACAAGACGGCTGAGAATTGCATTCAAAATGAACGTGCATTTCATACTCTTATCAGATCGTTTAGATTTATTATACTGGATTGTAGAAAGAAAATACATAAGATGTAATCATGTCAGTATAATTCAGTATTGGTGTTTCTTATGTTCGTATAATTTACGCTTGCATTCCTTCGTTTAGGGTGATAAATACATTGAGCATTGAGGCAGTTCCAAAATTCACTTGTGTTTTCAAGCTGAATGGGATTTGTTCGGAAATGTATAATCCGTATATTTATCTGTTTTGTAGGTTAGTTTACTATACATTTTACTACTGCTTGAAAATTGTCATCCGAACATTAATTTAGGTCAACTTAACCGTTTTAGATCCCTTAATGATAACATAAACGTGTGCGATCAAAATCGGGTGAAAAAATACCGATTTGCCAACATGATGCATGGATGCATGATGCCGAACGATATCTTAAGTATGTTATGATAGGGCAGTGGTTACAATTACTCTTTTTAGTTGGTAAAAGATTATTAGGTATAGGAAATACATCTGTCTTGTTTCGTAATATTAAATTTTACATGTATCTGTTTACACTCAAACTTTAATTCTAGAATCCTGCACATTCACAGCTGCATTATGTCGTTAAATAACCATAATTAACGTGAATGCAACATAAAGCATTTGCAAATTAATTTAATTGCTATCAGAACCTATGTTTAGTGTTCATGGTCTCTTAAAATAATAGTATGGTACGTGTTACGTTGCACGACGTCAGTTTTGGGGTAGCTGGGTAGCTCATCATTAGTCAGAGTATCAAGCATTGCGTTAGCAGACAAGATGTGCCCATTTTAATATTCTATCAAATAAAAACCTTAATTACAACGTTTAGCCTTTAAATTGGAAACATTACCGTTAATTTAAAAATGGAAATCGAGTTAGTTGTTGTATTTGACACTGAAATTTATTTGGGAATATGGTTTCATATTCTTTTAGCAGTACAAATATGAAGTAGTTGTTTTTATGATTGGCTGAATTGCATTCAATCTCAATTTACATATACTAATTGAAAGTTCCACAGCTCATTTCCATACTGAGAAAACATCACGTGGACAGTAGCGGATCAAAATGGAAGAGTTCCGGCAAGACGTCATGTAGCGTGTGTACCACAAAGGGCCACAACCACGTTTTCGATATATTATGGTGCATATATACCTTACAAATATATACCGACCGTAATGGAAAAGTTTAAACTGTACAAGACATTATATATAAACCGTATTGTTTCAGAAAAGCATCATAATTCAGGCCCGGCTTGTTTGGACATTCATATAGAGATATTTCTTCCTTTAAAGCAACGGCTTGCTACTGCAATTGCACACATTTGACATGAAGCTTCTATCTTAAACTTGAGTTGGCTTAAGGTACTCATCCAGAGCTTCACTCCCTACTTAAAATTCAAGTAAAAAACGTTTATGTGGTCTCTAGGACATGGTCAGGACTTTTAATTCAACTAGTTTTAACTGGTCATTAAGGCTGTTTATGCGGAGAGTCATGTTTTAGGATACTTGTCACAGGAACAAAGTGAACGTACAGATATCATGCTTCCTATTATTTTGTACTTCCTAGTAGTTGTTTTTGTACACGCAAATAACGTAGCTTATATTAAAACACAACTGCATTGAATGTATGAGTACCTATCATCATTCAAAATAATACAAACACATATTAGGCATATGGCGTTGTTTTCGATGCGGCTTATTCGTTATCGTGTCTGGTGTCTCTGCTTCTTTGTGTCCTTGAAGACATGGCTTTTGCCACATTTTGTTGCTGCACTCATAGCAAAAACCCAACGACAGGGGAGCCAAGTCAAACCTTTGCGAAGTCAAGCTTCAGTAGTCAATCCCAACACATCACTCATTATAAAAGCAAACAAAAAACTTGAACTGGCTGGCATGCAGCTTGCAACTCACTAAGCTGCTTTAAAATTGACTGTTTTGGATTCTTGCAAACTAGTTGCAAGTTTTTTGTTCGTTTATATCCTACATTTTTATTGTTTAATTGAAAATAATGATCTGACAACACCAACAGTATGCGTGCGTGCATTACATTCCAGTAAATCGATAGAATTTTTTATGAGGAGTATCCAGTTTGTTTTCTTTGTTATTAAAGTGTAATAAATCACATAGTACGTAGCAAGTTCCATACACGCCAAAAAAATAACAAGGGATTTTGTACTACTTTTGTGCATATTTTTGTTCTTTTGTGAACAGTCGCAAATCTGCTCTCATGCCGCCGGTGCCGTCAACGCACCTCGTCCCAGTGGTCGTGTACCCGATTTGTTATAGTATTTACCTTTGTTTCATATTCAGCACGTGCGTTTTTGTGTGAAACAAGTTAAAATATCTACTACCACCTACGTGTATACCTACCAACTCGTTTGCTTCTCTTTTCTCTTGTGTTAGAAGAGTGCAGTTGAGTGTGTGGTTAAAGGAAACGTGCCTGGAATAAGCTTGCAATTATATAGCTACCGGAATCCTGAATCTATCGTTATCTGTAAAACTCTGTCACGAAAATTGGATGAAACACGTCACAAAGCCCGATTGAAACTCGGTCAAAGAAAATAGAACATGAATTTCTAGGAATTGTCACATAAACTTACAGCATAGAATACAATACGGCCTTGGTTGTGATTTCGACTAACAACTAAATTGTCACAGAGCTCGATAGTACAGTATACAGATTCGTTCCTTTGGGTCCAATCAATGTTTTGCTTGACACTTCTTCAAAATAAAAGAACGAAAAAGGAAAATTGCCAACTTTTTTTCGTTTGAATAACTTTTCTTGTGTCTACGTGAAAGATTGAAACATAACACTCGTGCTTAAAAGTGGAGGAATAAGTTGAGCTGAAGTGGTAGTACAAAGTACAGCCAGCAATATAGAGATCCCCAAAACTGCACTTTAACCCAGCATTGTTATAGGTGTTGTTACTGATTCTAAAGAAAGGAGAAACGACCGACAGACAGTTGTTGCGGATAACAATGTCGTTCATTCATTACCCCCTTATAGTACCCTATGAGGTATGGATACTCGTTTTCATTCTTCTACAGCTTGTTTTATAACGATAAACTTTTTATTGTATTGCGAAAATTGGATATCCATGCTGTATCACACGTCATCATCTTGTTAGCAAATAGTAGACAAAAAATGTCTTTTGAGGGTATGAAAAGTTTCGTTGTTTCGTGCAAATCTTGTTACCTTCAACGTGGCACGCTGAATGGCTTCGTTTTTATTGCTACCGTTTTCATTTTTTGTTGGAATTCAATTTCATTTTTATGTCGTTTGCATAACATTCTGCCTACGAGTATAATGGTGCAGAAAAATTGTGCTTGCGATGAAAAAGGGTAATTCAGTAAACCGATGCTTGAACGAATCCCTATTGGAATATTACTAAAACTTTAGCTTGCATGTATATACACATTTGGTAACATCTCACGAATATGTAAAGATTGTTGGTATTTTAGTATATTATGATGGTCGTAATATGAGCCTCCCTTTGAATTCTGCCTACGTTATATTGGAGCAATTCATTAGGTCTGGTATTTGGTATTTGATTTAGTTCTCATAAAATGTAATTTTAGTAAACATATCACATTTCTTAGAAAAATATTGCTAAATTGTAACAAACGATTCAGTCTTTTAACAAGTGGGAGGGAGGAGCGCGGTGACATTTTGTTATGCAGTATATTGATGTTTGCTTCTAAAAGTTTGTCCTCTTTACAGTTGATTGCATATTTTTCAGTGTAGTCAAAGATCTAACACGTTTGTCTTGCCATTCTTCCGTCCATATTTCTGTCGTTTTTGCTGCCAATAAATAATATCACTTCATCATTAATGGTATTTGGTTTGGTGTAAACCCTCTGCCGGAATCGTACACAATGTGAACTGTCGGTAGTATTTTTATATATTCATCATTATAAGTTATAATTTATAACACAAATTGTTGGTGGATTCGAAACATCTTACTGCGCATATAATCAATACGCATATATCACATATTATTTAATTTAAACTGTTTTAAAGAAAATCTAAACAGACTTTACATTTGTTAAAACTTAGTTATTAAAACTGAAAGGAGAATAAAGTTATGTAGCTCTTTATACTTAAAAATCGTCTTATGCTATGACAAGCAGAAAGAGAACATGCAAAGGAAAAATTGCAAGATAATAGCATTGTGTTTTCATCCAGCTCCTTTATAGCTCTTTTTGAGTATTTCTTATATAATATCCATTTTTCTATGCAATATGAATGTTTCTGCAAAATATAAAGCCGAATTCGGTGACAAAATGGGTCTTAGAATGTTTGTATGAAAGGAAACCGGAAATGTTATTAGGTATCACATAAAAGCACACAAGGAGATTTTCACGTGCTGGCTTTTGGGAACTGTGATGATAATGATGGTGAAAAACCTGGTTAGTGCTGCATGCTGCAGTATAGCATTGAAGCTCTTTGCATGGTGAATGAATAGCAATGTAATAATATGATAGTGTGTATAGGCAGCAAACTAGCTAGTCATTTTGTTAAAGTAAAAGTGTAAGAATATCACATACAGATACTGGGATTTTATGGGCTCGGAATTTTCTTCTTTTTTCCTTCTCCCACACTCTTTTTGTAGCTTTTACTCAAGTATTTCTCGATTTCTCTTCTCAATTCCATATTTGTAGACTCCTCTTATCTTTTTATTTGCAATATTTTACTACGTTTACTTTGTACGTATTACCTAGAAAAAATATAAAGCCAACTACTGTGCCGTGGTGTAAGTAAAAATGGACGATGATGCACCACCACTTTGTAACATTAAGAAATGGCTGGTGGTACTCCATTTTTGCGCTCATTCTGACGCTCTTTACCATTCTCAAGAAAACGAGCTTTTACTTGTGCGCGAGCGAGTAAACTCTTCTTCAATTTATTTTACTTCTTTCTTTTTTAGAAGAATACTTTTTTTGTGCCAGGAATGGCCGTTTTTGTGTTGTTATCTCATTCGTTTTGAATTGTGTGGATGAAGACGATAGCTAAATTTTTATTGGATGTTTGGAAGTTTTCTCCTTGCTCTCTTTTGGTAGTGAAATGTATACCGTATTTTATTGCTAAAAACGAAAATGACATAATAATACTAGATGGGTTTGGTCCATCGGTTATGTTTGTAGACCATTCTTGATCATCAGCTTAAAATGAAATTTACAACTATATCAGAACGTCTTTTGACTGGAATGCGGGAGATTGGTTTGGGTGCATTTATATCAAGCTTAGACTTTCCTGAAAAATTGAATCGTTTGCTGGCGGATGATGATAGAGAAATATTATGATAGGAATCAAACACCCAACGGAGGTCAAAAATTTAAGCTTCGCCTTTCCTATCTGCATGTTTTCACGAGTCTTCAGTCGATTGCCAGTAAAAATGAATCATAAAATACTTGAAAAATGGGGATGTTATGAAAGTATAGTGGGTGTCATATCTACACTGGGGTCCATTTTATAATGCGTATAAATACTTATCACGAGAGGATGGGCTGAAGAATATTTTTACGTGATATGAAATTATATTGTAACTTTGGAATTGCATCCAATATGTGAACATTGTGTGTCGCGGTAGCCAGCTCTGTTGACCATACGTGTACAGAACAGTGACCTTTTCCTCGTTTTTGGTAAGCTTGAAGTGTGTAATATGACATCATGAAAAGCACTGAGAGTATTTCCGCTTGAAAAATAAATCTCAGACGGGACATTTTCCGACTAAAATCCCATTTTATATCCGCTGTTTGTTATTGTGATGGATGGTGATTGCCACTGATAATATCCTGATGTATGTGAAGATATAAGTCACATATAAATTTGAAGACGGTACATGTTTAATTCACAAAGGCACATTTTTTCTTTGAAGAAAATCAGTTTATGGCAGTTTCTTATGAAAATGTCTTTTTTCCATGCATATTTTAGAAGTATGGGCATCTTTGTATATTCCCAAAACTTTGCGGAAGTGTCCCCGGCAGGATTTTTATTTGTAACTGCTCGCAAGCAAGCTATTCTCATGTTTGCATTCATAAAATGAGTAAAGATAAAGTTGTGTGGGAGTTTTGATTCCCCCTCGGCGTACAGGAAACCGAAACACGGTGTATAACACAAGTTGGATGCATTTTTGCCCCAGACCTTGTCATCTGAATTGACATATTTATGAGATAAAAATACATTGCCGACGTTTGCATGGTCATCTTCATGTGTTATAAATACAGATCAATGTCAAGCACAATTTTTTGGTTAAGGAATATATTGTGGCTTCATGAATATGAATTTTCCCCATTTAATGACATTCCGGCTTGAAACCCCTAAAAAGGATATAGCTGTCATTTGCAGAAATGAGAATGTTTCATCTTTTGAGCACGATGAATTATGATTACTACTTGTCTCATACATTGTACAAGAGATTTCAAATCGTCTTATTTATACAAAAACTTGTCTTTTAGCTTAACTTTGTGATAAATGGGAAACCTTTTGATACACGTATTGTAATTTTCTGCTTACCTTGTAATATGCCAGTTGATCAAGTTTAAAAATGTTTGCCAATGTTTACAGATGAGGCAGAAGACGAAGGAGATGGCGGCGGCGTATGAGGAAACTCGACCTTTATCTGACGGCTCGGCATATGACGATAATTCGATAGTAATAAGGAGGGACAAGCATCGAATTCAGGTATGTATAGAGTAAAGTTTACATTTAAACCAAGATAACTTTTTCTGTTACACAAAAGTGAGAAAAGATAGCCGATGTAATGCAAAGTAACCTAATGTAAAATATTTTATTTTAATGAATAGAAGAACTCATTATTTATTCAAGTTTCTCTTCATTACTTTCTTATAAGATGCCAATGCTGAAATACGAACTTGATTCAGATCCAAAAAATTTCAAAACTTAGGTTAAGTTGCAACAATATAGCTGCATGACATAAGAAACGTGTACTTTAAAATTAGATTTTTCAACAGCCATAATTTTGGCCACAAAAATGTTCACAGATAAGTGTTAATTTTAGACTGCATTCAGAAAAGTATATATTTTAAAGAATAGTCTATCTCGAAAAAATATATACTAGTATTGCGGCCAAACTGCGATTCATTCAATTTCAATATCAATTCAAGACAAATGTTCGGTTTTTGCAATAAAACTCTATTTGGCAAAGTTCCAGGCAACTGTCTTTCTCCTGTCGAATTTCGGTAAGAACATTTTGCAAGCAGTCATCCGTGACTGGATAATGAAACTAGGTAAAATGTAGCATAAATGCGTTTTGCTAGCAGGTGACCCGATTTCATACGGGCGAATACATCATTTGCTGAGATACATGATAACTATCATAAAAATATCCGTATTTTTATTTGAATTTTCTTCTCAAAACTACGTATATTGTATGCTATCACAGGAAATTATTAGCTGCATGATTTATCTTCTGATGTAGTCAAGCCATAATGAAGCTATCATACTTTGCCATATGGTAACCTTCAGGAGTAGAATTGTCTTCCTTTTTCGATTAAGATCCAACATCTCACACCTATAAAAAGTTTTCATCCAGTTGTTACGATGCATCTCATTTGACAGCGATCTAATTAGCGTTAAGCCAAAAACTGTTGAGAGAGGAACATAGCTGGTGTGAATGAAAAGCATTCTTGATGTGCCAAAAGATCAAGTTCAGGGTCATAATACAGGCAGAATTTTTCACGCTGTGCAAAAAATTATCCGATAAGTTTGGAGTTTATTACGTCATATAAGTGTCCCTGTTTTTATGGCCAACACTCATCACCATTCCAAATCACACTTAACTTTCCCCTCCACTCTCGGAGAATATTCGTATTATCTTTCATTACACACTTGAAGACAGATTTCATCAAGATTTCAAGGTTTAGTGGAATGGTAAAGATCAAGGTATAAACGGATACTTCCTTAAGCAACTTTTATATCATTGACGAAATTTTGGCTTAAAATGATCTGGAGAAAAATTGCTCAGCCATACATTTCATTTCCTTTTTATAATAAGCCATAGTTCATGGTGTTTGCGGAAACAAAAATAAAAATAAACTGGTACAAAATTTTACTCAACCTCAGCCCCTCCATTTTGTGACATGTTTTGAAGATAAATGAGAATCTATTGAGAATAAAAGATTTAATTTGAGTCTTGGGACTTGTTTTTCTACACTTGTCTTCTCTTCCTTTTCATTACAGAATCGTCCGCTTACCCGATATCTCCCAGTCCGAGGGGATGAAGATCAATTTGACTTGAGGGCACATATCGAGTCATCCGGTCATCAACTGGAGTTATGTCCCCATGTAATCGTAACGAAAACGACTGCAAAGGGATTTCTCTCAAAACTTGGGAGCAGATTTCACAACTGGAACAAAAGATGGTTTGTCTTTGACAGAGAAACTCGCACACTAACCTATTACGCGGACAAGAATGAGAAGAAATCAAAGCCTAGGGGTGGCGTACATTTTCAGGTACTTGAATACATGTTTGCTTTTCCGTACTGTGTACATGTTCTACATTCAACCTAATATATTGTCCTTATAACTTTCTCCTGTCCTGTTTCGTGTCGTTTATGTGCTGTCGAAAGTAAAGCTTTTAGTATTAGTATAGCTTGGATATAAAGTTTGCGTTCTTATTACTAGCCTGTTTGTCATCTTTATGATCTTATACACTTCAAGGGTAAAATGAAATAATGACAATGGGGAACTACTAAAATCACTGTATTTATGAGCCATTCAGGACCACTATATGATTTAATGTAGTGAGCAAGCGGGCAAATATTTTTCGAAATGATTCACCAAAACGAGGGAAACGTGATCTAGAAAACTGACCAACATAATCATTGCCAGTAGACAATTCAACACTGTCGTTGGTTTTTATACTCGTTGTGTTCTTAATAGGATACTGTTAGGTTTGGTATAGTAATCAAACATGTATTTAGAAGGGGATGTACTTGGTTCTTACTCCAGGCTATTCATTACAGAGCAGCTCTGGTATCAACTTTCGAACTTCTTCTGGTGAATGAAACCAATCACTTAAAATTGAGCTGTTGTAATGCAACATTTTTTAAAGAAAAACAGCAGGCTTGTGATCGAATCCATAAAAGTTGAGTATTACAAGCTACCTTTATCCGGAGTGATGCAAATGGATTTTGTGAATCTTTTATTACGAATTAGAATTAAAAGTTTAGCTCTGCTAACAATAGCAGTACATGATTCTAGTGTGTTGATTGTATTTCCTTTTCTAGTTTTACACGCAAAAGCTTCCAGGAAATCTGGGTTACTTTTCAGCATCATCAGCCATGATAATGGTAGAGAAGCGACAAGATAACTCCATCACCATTAATGTTCTTTGCATTATTGTAGTCCCCGTGAGCTCAATATATCCAGCAAGTGTAGTACAAAATGTGTGATGACGACTTTGACTTTGTTTTGCTAGGGGATAAAGTAGGCTTTATTTTGCCCACTGGTGATAAAGGTATGACTTCTCTCCAGGGAAAATATGCCCCATTCGTAAGCTTAAAAGGTAGCATCCTCGCGGAAACTTCATTGTAACGATGGGACAATCAAGTAGGTCACGTACATAGTAATCGCATGCAAAAGCCACAAGAAGGATTTAGTAACCAGCCCTTAAAACAGCATAAAATTAAGCTAGTTCAAGTTGAAAGAAAAGAGCGAACAACCAAGAGTTCCCTATCTAGCAATGCAAAGTACCTAAGCTAACAATTTGTATGCGTGCACGAGATGTCATTTTATTTTGAAAATCGGATTGCGAAAAACATTTCACTTCCCTTTGAGTTCCTTGCTACAACTCCCATGTACTTAAACCATACCCCACACCAAAATTGTCGTATCATCTCTTCATCTGGCTACAATAGAAATATAAAATTGTCGTTTCAGAATGGAAATAGGAAATATTCCGATAAAACACATTCCCATTTAATAGCATAGCAGCATTTCACTCCTCTGTGAAATCTCTTGACTCTCTTCAAGAGAAAAGTTAGAGGAGTCATCCTATACGTAATTCCACCTACCCACCTAGTGGAATTGAGCCCACACACGCCGTCACCGTCAATTTTTTCTGATTGGTATACTACAATTGTGAACATTCTAAGTTTCTCAATTGAGCATAGTGATATGAAAGGAAGAAACGACAAAGCAATGCAAGAGAAAGTAGGAGACAATATTTTTAGTTATATTGACGAAGCAAAAAGAGAAGCTCACACCACTACTAGTACTAGCACCAACCTCACACATGTGTATCCCATGTTTCTTCAAATATTCACATTTTATTCGTCTGTTTTATGGGTTTTTGGTGAATTGTCTGTTAGAGAAGAGGTGGTGGTGCTTGTTATTGGGAGACACATAGCCGAGATCTTTGTGTGCATAAACCCATTTGCAGATTGTGAAACGTAGGTACGTAAGCAAGCACGTATAGTGCTTGTGCTTTTGTGACTAAAGTGTTTGGAGAAATGTGAACTGGCAAGTTTAGTGCGACAGGCTCCACAATTTCCACTTCCTTCGTGGCAATATACAATTGCTCCTGGTGTTCCTGAACACTAGAAGTGTCAAATATTTTGTTGAAGATAATATTCACAAGTGAGAAATTGGTCGTTACGTTGTATCTTTACTTTCTCGTTTTATTCCTTTCTCTCTGTGTGGCGAATAGGTAGTATGAAATACAAAATAGCTTGATAGCGTAATGGTGGGTGACGGCGGCAGTGGTGGGTGATGCCATCCATGCTGATATGAATGCTAAAGTTGAATGCTCTGTAAAAGTAGGATTGAAATTCACGTTTCCCCACTTTCTCATGTGCATGCTGGCCTGTTGTCTACAAGGGCTCTTTGCCACGGGTGCTAAGAGATCTTTTTTCTCTATTGATATTGTGTATTTAGTTGAAGACTGTTATATGTTGAGAAAGAATGGCTCATTCCATAGACAACATGGTGCTTCGAAAAATGTAATATTGTCCGTCCATGTGGCGTCAATAAATCAAATTACTTTTTTTGGTGTACTGTAACTATGCATGTTGGAGAATGTAATGCTTTCTATCAATAATTTTTTTCTCTCTTGATTTTCTCTCAATAGGCAATCGAGGATGTCTACGTGGACCATTTACACTCCGTGAAATCACCTAATCCGAAACTGACGTTTTGCGTTAAGACGTTCAACAGAGTTTTCCACCTTCTTGCCCCGAGCCCAGAGGCCATGCGGATTTGGGTAGACATTATATTCACGGGAGCAGAGGGCTACCAGGAATTCAAATGTGCTGCCTAAAATTGGACGCGAGAGGAAAAATAATGGTTATTACGCGTATATATCTATCTTTGTGTAGCTTATAATTTATTTCGCGTGTGTATCACAACTTGTTAACAGTACTTTTATAGTCTATTATTGCAAAATTCATGTATTATTAAACGCGTATCACGACAAGTCATAAAGTAAAAAATTGATTGAAAAAATACAACCAGGTAGCTTTATTTCATATAGGTACCTACTTTGTCTTTTCAACATCGGCTATCGTACATTGTTCTTGTATATGAATTAACAAATTCTTCACGCAAACAATATAATATTTAAAGTACTATATTATATAATTGACACAAGCAGTTTTTGGTCAGTTCATATTTTTAATTGGTAAACTTGCCAAAGTATATGATTTTGTATTTAATTGTAAGTCAGATTTATAATTTCATTTATGTACATGTCCATTTGATGCTTTATTTAGGTATTAAAAATGCAGTAAATAATGATTATTATTATTACTTAATAAACGTATATATTTGTAAATTAAATGAAATTTCTCAAGTATATAAACCGATGCGAATGTATTATAAAGTTTATTCTACAAGATCGAGTTACCGCTTTGAGAAATGGAAATGTAAAAAATTATAATAAAATCAGGTGCAGTTGCTGCAATTCAGATTCAGAACTGCCAACATGATTTTATTTTGTGCAATAACAGGAACCTTGTCAAGTTGCGTAAAACTTGTATTATGAACTTTAAAACGCATTCATTCAAACGAAATTTATAAAAGATATTAAAATTCCTTGTGTATGAATGTGCAAAGAGAAGCACTGCAAATATTGTAAAGATATTATGTAGTTGTAGATGTGTACAATTTGAAAGATTTTTACATTCTAATGAACACAAACGCAAATTTACATGCTAATACAGCAAATATAGTATAAATTATAGTTTACTAGTGTACAAGTTTAGACATAAACGCATTTATATTATATCACACATTGCTTTAGTTTTCTGTATTTTAAATTGTATATTTGCTTTAAGAGTTTTTCTTTAATAGTGGTGAAAGAAAATAAACTTGTTTTCACAATCCATTTATGAAAAGCAGAAAGAGTGGATTATGACGTATTCAGACTAATGAACATTGTTTTCTCCAAGTGTTTGTGCAAACTATTCACAGCACTATTCACAGCATTTCTTTATCATTGTGACAGCACACTATTCGCAATTTTAATATAATGCTTACCTGTTGGATAAGGCATTTGGTTACATATACGTAATGTGGTTGGATGCAAGCTCTCAGTACGTTCTGAGAGCAAAGGAATGTTAAAAGAAGTTATCACGTTTCTTACGTACTATCTGCAACCTTTATAGCTTAACCCCAGTTCAGCTCAGCACAAGGGCTTGACATCTTAAGTCACCAACAATACCGCAGTCAATTCATGCTTTCACTATCAGACACACAGTTCCATGCTCCATATGTTCAAAGATGTATAAACGAAGTGGTGAAAGGGTTGTGGTCGCGCTCATGGAGAAAGACAGTATCTTGTTTCTATACGACAAGGCACGTGTGTGCGTATTTCCTTTCAAGAAGAAAACATTTTGGAAGTTCTTTTGCTACTTGCTTGGGTACTCATGTGAAGTTAACTCGGCTAGCTTTGTACTTTGTGTCAAAATACACAATGAATAAAGTGTACAGAAATGGCTATAGTTTAAAGATGATATAGGAGAGGAAAATAATGAAAGAGTTCTCAGGGACATCAATGATAATGTTTATTGTTGGATACCCACTTTTATATTTAATAAGAAAGTCTATTCTAAGGGTTTAGGATTTTACTTGATTATTTTGCATCCACTTTTTCGTCTAAAAAACAAGCACATAGTATGTTATTTTGTTTAGAAGATTGCTTTACAAATTCGAGTTTTAAACTGCAATAAACAAAAAACAATTATGAGCTTAATGTCAACAGAAAGATTGACGCTGGTATCATCAAGCCCCGTGCGCAGGAGAAATCCGGGAACCCAAATCTAGCATTTAACAGGAAATGACCAATTTATTTCGAGTTACATAGCTTCGATCAACTCACCACTCAATACAAAGCTGACAGTTTGTTGATTCAACACTCCCCCGTGGCATTTAATTTATTGGTTTCTTCGGGCTACTTATTGGCCTTCACTCAAAAAACTGTGCTTGAGAACGCACCAACTGTGAATTTAATGTTTAATGAAAAGGGAATGAAAGTATATGAAATATGGCTCAAAGGGAACCTGTCATTCGGAGAGGACAATACTAATACTAAGAACCTGAAATCGGTCACCAACATTTGCTGCCTCTGCGACTGAAAATGAAATGACCGAGGGGATTCTTTTTTGGAAACGACGTATCAAGCCACGACGGTGAAAGTGCATAATATAGTACAGTACTGCTTGGAAAGAGGGTTTGCAGCTGGAGTCTTTCAAGTTTACTATAAGTTATTACACGGGCATCCAGCTTTTCACAACTTTGTAACTATTATTTTTATACATAAATTTTTACATAAACAATGCAACATGTTTTATTTTAGTTGTTCTTTTACAAGTAAAAGACCTTGAAAAAATTCAAATATTTATTGCAAAGTTTATTTTTGCATTTAAATGTATACAATTTGTATTAAGTTTATTTTTTCAGTTATATATACTGAATTTTAAACACTTTATTAAAAATAGTTGCAGTCATCAGTTCAGTTTTACTTTTACGAGAATATAACTTTATACCTAAATAGCTATTTACAATTTAGATTAAAATTTCATCACGAATAGTAAAGTCGTTCCTCAGGCTTAGAATACTTTCAAACGAAACTAAAGGGGTAACTTGGAGCGGAGTGAGAAATATATTGAACATCAATAACAAAAGAAAATAATCAATCCAGCCTGATACCCTTGACATAATAAACGTCTTGTTCAAACTTCTAACTTACATTTGAGGAAATAACAAACATTTAAATGTCTATCAATTTCAAGCATTTGTTTACAGTATCTTGTTGCTTAATTTCCTTCATTCAAAGAATACCCACTTTTGCTTCAAGCATCCATGGACGCACTAGTGTTTACTTGTTTTTTCTACAACAAGCGAAAGCAATATCTTTCTCTGGCCTGAACGTTCACAAATTTCAGAGCCAATGTTGTTTGTAGTTGTGTCAAAACATCGAGTTGCCAATCTTGTAGCTGTAACATTTTTTATTTTACTGACTCACTGCCACCACTACTGAAGGGCATGCCTTGCCTTCATCGATATACCTAATATTAATGTACCTATGAACCTATGCAGCTTTATACTAATAACATGGCCACCTACAATGAAATTGTATCGTATCACGCACAGTTCATGAAATCCAAGTTTGACAAAGGCACAGCTTGCCGTCTTCCAAAAGTGAATGTCCAGTAGCACACACTGTGCGAGGGTTTAGTGAACTGCAAACTTCAAGTACCCAGATAACATTGGGATTGTGCACGAATCTTTAGCTTACGTAAAAGCAAGCAAAAGGGCTTACAAAACCACAGCAGGGGCAGGAAAAGGACATACGTACGATTGGTCGTAAAATTAAATTATAGACAGCTCGCCAGCAACGAAGCAACAAACACACTCAAGTCAATCCAGTTTTCTCCTTTGCTTCTATTTATGCCAACAGCAACTTGAAATACCTAACCGCACGACGATGTACAGTGGGTGGGTGCACTGGCCTTTTTCTCCTGACCATGGAGTGCATTGTCTTTTGCACATTTCTCTACATAAAATATCTCCTAAAGAGCAGCATCTGTTGAGCTGCTTTCACTTTGCGATAGTAATAATGGATGGAATGAGAACAAATTTCATAGCTTATTGTATTATTATTATCACCAACTGATTTCCTTTTCTCATTTAAACCAACAATTCAGTGGTGCTCAAACCAATCTTGTAAACACAACTGCCAAACAAGACAACCACCACTTGTCAAGATTGAGCTGATATTGATTGAAATCAAATTAAAATATTTTATTCAGAAAATCATTGTTGCTGGCAATTTGCAGCCAACAAGCAAATAGATGTTGCATTGCACACAGAGGAAATAAATAATGATAACCATTTCACACTTAAACAGTAAACCTAAAATGTATATATAAAAGTGATAATGATTTACAAATACAAAGTATTTTATTATCCCACGTTTCAGCATATGTCTTAAATAAACAAGTTGTTAGCTTAAATACACGATAATATAGAAAGAATATAGCAATGAAATTCATTGAATGAATACAGTGTTTAAGATAATAATCAATCATTTCCACACACAATTTTTAATCTGTATTATGTGTGTATGCAGAGCATTAACGTACATACTATAGTACACGTATGAAGGAAATTATACCTAACGCTATGTTTAAGCAAACCAGTGAATCATTACACATTTTTAGTATATTACGCATAATCTCCCCCAAGTCTTTAAAACCGCGTGCACTTTACGGTGACTTTAAAAGCATGAAACTTCCATCAAATCAAGCAAATTATAAAACCATCAATCAAACAGTGAAGGCGAAAACAGGAAAAGTCGATTGTGCTCTCCAAGCTTTTAAGCAAGTGAAAAAAAGATGTTACTTTATAGAATCGGTATGCATGTAAAAAATGCGTATATATAGGATTGGGTGGTATGCAATTACTAACTACCCGAGCTCATCCGTAAGCAGTAACTTTCATCCTTTCCGTTTCCTCCTTTTTCCCATCATCTTCCTTCAAAAACCCTACATCATCGTCTGACTAGGATCAGAAATGCAAGCTGGTCAAATAAACTGGAGAACCCCACTCGAAAAGCCTCTCCACCCTTGACAGCCCTCTCTATATCATTAACATATAGCCAGGCATAGCAGTATTTTTGATGAAAAATAATGTTTTCTGTATCTTGTGATATCCCAAGCAAGAAAATAATGTATTGGTCACTTGGCTCCTCTCTCATCCCACGTTTCATGTGCTCGTGCAACAACAGGAACAGTCGTCATCTCTTTAATCATGTTCACGCTAAAAAGTCTGACATGTCAACAAAAAACGAGAGAGAAAAGCAGAAAAGGAGAAAGGGGAAGTCAATTCAGTTTGTTAACTTGGCAGATTTATATACTCTCTCGTTATAGAATCCAACTCGATCGTGTGTGGATGCAGTTATGCTTTTAGGTAAACAACGCGATATGTATGCTTCACATGAATCGATTTACAGTTACAACAACGAGAATGAATGTCGCTGTATAATGCTCTACAAATATCATATTCTACTTAACGAATAGCAATAAAGCTTTTATTTTTACAAGCCAATTCTAAAAATGTTCATGAAGCTCCAAAAAATCCTACCGTTTTACATTTCCAAAAAGTGTTTGCCTTGTTAGAAGATGAAAATGGCTGTCCAGCTGTAAAGTAGATATAAGACCTTCAATCACAGAGTTTTAGATGGTGTACTCTGGTCTTTGAAGAGTACCTACTTTTAGTCACGAAAAGAAAAAGACGTACGGAATCACTAGAGTGAGAAAGATATCTATTTCTCTTTTCTCTCAAGTACTTTATCGACTTAGTTGACAGGTAGCCTTTTCACGAAACGGTATATACTTCACGTATATGGCTTCACTTCTCCTTTCCGGTGACATGACACTGACTATGAATTTAGGTATATTGCTAAGTTTGATATGAATACGTGACGAGCACTTGACTTAAATTTTGTCACTTTTTCCTTTCCTTCGACTCTTTTAAAAGCACTTTTAATTTTGACCACAATGGTCATATACTACAAAAATATAACAGTAGGTAATAATTACCGTTTTCTTCAGCTTTCTTCTCGAGCAGTGATAGTTTGAAAAACGTAGACCATCATGGAATTTGACCAAAATTATGGACTATATCCATCACAATATATCAAATGATCTACCCAACCTTGTGCACCTGCACGATTGATTTCACTTTAGCATTTACAAGTTTTGAGTAGTGTTCACTCAATTATTGAATTTTTTATACTTGCTCTTACTTGCTTTTGTCATATCCACCATCGTCATCTACATCTAGTCAGTTTTCATGACAGAACACTACCAGTGAACAGGGCGTTTCCACCTAATCATGACTGTGATGACGCATGTCAGCCTGTTAAGTTTTAGCTAAAACAAAGTACATAGTAGAAACTAAAAACAGAACTGGGATACATTCCATGGGCATTTCCATGATACATAGCTGACCACTATTTTATAACATTGACGATGCAGTACAATCATGAAAGACGTAGGAAACATCATAAAACGTCAATAACGGAAGTAAAATTCCTATAAAATTTACCACAATGAAAGTTTGATTATCAAACAAGAAAAAACGGCACAGGTCAAATAAGCATGCTAATGGAAGGACCGGCGACACCTAGCCCAGGCTCTCATGAGCTTCGCGATTTTTTCATCAGTCATCTTTAGCATGAAAAGAAAAACAACAATATAGAAGATGCTGGTGATCAATGATGATTTAAGATTTTGCTTCATGAAAAAAGTCGAAAAATGATTCAGGGCAAAACTCCGTGGAGCCTATCGTTGAAGGCACATCGGTTGTCGGTGTAGTACAAAAAAGTGTTGCTGAATGTACAGTTTCAAAGAATTCCAGGCAAGGAATCAAAATGGTAAGTCACAAAAAATTTGTGATAAGAAAATATGGATATCATCTTCGTTTATTGATTAAATTGATGACATTCCTATGCTCTATGATCTACGTCCAATGTTATGCAGAAAGTCAAAGGAATTTTAAAGAAGCAAAGAAAAAATCACACAGAATATACACTTTATTCTACGCAGCGTATCTTTAGAAAGGTTACTTATTACACGGTGTATAACAACTACCATTGGAGGATTCAAGGAAAAGTAAATTTGATTAGTCGGTTGACTAAACACACTGCTTTGTGATTCTATTACATAGTCCTAGGACAAGAATCAAAAGATTCCAAGTAGGCAGGCAAAATAAAGCATTTTTGGTTTTTTCAACATCGAAGTACACGGAATGCAATGTAAGAATTGATTTTCAAGGTGTCAAATACATGTGGATACTTTCATATTGGTACATGCTCAAAAACACATGAGATACGATGTAAGATACTAATTGTAACCTCGTATCTCTTCTTGAAAAAAAATGTGTATATAAATTCATGACTTTTTCGCTTTCATTCAGTTGCTTATCTTTAGTTTTAAATGTATTTGGTTGGATCCAAAGAGGTCTAAAGTGGTTGTCATTTTGTCATCCTCTGGTAGAACCTAAATACTCAACAGCAGATGAAGAGCCACTACTCATTTCTGGAAAAAACTAAAGAGAACGCTAAGTATGGCACTAGAGAAAAATAATTTGTATTCAAAGAAACGGAAAAAGGCTTATATTATGACTGTGTTAAATAGAGCATTATTATTACCACCAGTGTGCTTTTTATTGTACGTAAGATTAGAAGTGCTTAAGGGATACGTTACGTCTACTGACTGCAAACTTTGTACATAATATAGGTATTATATTTTTCTCAAGAGATTAACTCAACTGGAACTATCCTGTATACAGATAAAACGAAAATATACATTTAGTTTAGTACACTTTTGCTTCAACATCAACTGTGAACTAGTAGTAAAAGCATTTTAAAGTTACAACCACGAAAGGAAAACCTAGCGCACATATTTATGTGCCACAATGCTTGGTACTTACTTAGTTGTTGTTGTTGCAGTCGTAAATGTGCGAAACTCACCATCAATTTCTTTCCAGCAGCATCCAGCAAGTATATTAAAAGTAAAACGATGATAATGCTACCCACGTGCATGACTGTGTCTGTATGGCTTTCCAGCTTTGGCTTGTCCACATGGGGTGTACGAAAAGAAATTTTGCACGATATGTCACAAAAATTTCCACAAGAGATTATGGATGTAGGAGAGTCCAGTTGTTTGCACTGTAATTCTTCTATCAAGTTTTGGCTTTTAATGTTGAACAAAAATTTCAAACTTGGGGTAGTAAAAAATTCGCCTAGCGTATATACAAGCAAGGGAAGATTCGAGAGAAGAAGCAAAGCATGAACAAACTGAATTCAAGTTAAACATTGTCATAATTTATGTGATATTTCCATCGACAAAACAGCAAGGGTTGCCAGCTTTTTTGGGTTTTCGCAAGTTCCTAACATCGTAGTGCTCTCATTCTCCTTAGTTATTGTACTGTGAGTGCACATGGTACGGTTGTTGTATTTTATGCAAAAAATCGTATAATAATGGGGTTTCACAGCATGATATTTTGAAAAGATGGCAAACGACGAAGAAAGCAAGTTCCTACACCCACTTTTACTTTCCCTTCATAATAAAACTAGTAGTAGTAGTCATCGTATCTTGTAGTCACATTTTTATAATTCAGTGGATAAGAGCGTTACGCAAGCAATAATATGTGAATCATCTCATGGTCGTATAACTGTAAAATATTCATATCCTTTCCCTGTATCGATGGTTTGTATCTACAATGATTATTTTGGTGAGTACATGTATCTCGTTAGACAAAATTAAGCAGCAACCGAACGAAGGTCTGTAAACTGAAATAAAAATGCATTGCTGATATATAGCAAAAGTTAGTATAAAAGTAATATGCCGATGAAAAGTAGTTTTTTCTACACTGTCCATATATACTGAAGTTGATTCTGATGATGAGTCTGTGCACTGCGTGATGCTTTCACTTTCTAAAAAAAACCAAGGCAAACGGTTTACGCATTTCTAGGATAATGTGAAAAATCCGGTAATATATTCCATTCTTTCTTTAAATATTCCATTTACTGAAAGCATTGCTTCTTAGGCTTATTATCTCTTTTTACAACGCATCAGCGTAATATGGGCCTATTATATACGCATTAGCGTTTAATGCTTCTTTGTTGATATCATTTTGTTAACCTTCCCTTTACTTGCCTTATGTTGTTATTCTGCGTCGTAGTAGCACTGAAAGTTTCCCCAAGTTTTCATATCTTTGTGAAAAGCATGAACTTTAAAAGAATGGAAGGAGGGTACAATGGCATATTGTATGAAAATGGCAATTTCTGCAGGACCTTAATTTCAATTCCAGTTTTACGGAAAAAAACGGAAAAAGCAGCTTTACGAATGAGAAACTCGTGTTGCAAGGAATGTTGTATGTAGGTTGAGATCTACGGATTTGTATGCGTTATAATAATGCCTTCAATGATAGAAACTCTGAACTACTGACATTTTGTTCAAAATGTAACTTTATTTTTTCTCCGTATTATACACGTTAATTTATTTATATGACATATAATGAAACACTCGGAATACACACATATACAAGTTAAGTTATGAATACACAATAATATACAACATGTATAAGTATAATGATATTTTACTGCGTGTTAGACACATTATTTCCGGGAGGGGAATCATAATACTAATTACATATTAAACATTTAGCACGTCATTCGTTATAGTACGATCATTTTGACATAAATATTTGTATATATGCACTTGCAGTACATTCTGGTTCTCACGAGATAAATATATATCCGATGTAGTGTGTAGTTTCATTCATTATAAGACAAAACATTATGTATATTAATTATGAATGAGAAATGTCACATTGTCAGAATGAATGAGTGGGTAATGGGTATATATTAAACAAAAAATAAGATTTCACCGCTGACATCCCCGTAATCCTTTTAGAGCACAACAACTAGGTATTTTGCAATACTACTTGAAAAGTTATTATTTTAATAAACTCTCAGTACACCTCAAACAATGCACTATAAACTTAACTATGTCAAAATCTACTGAAATCTTAAACATAATGAATCTGGCTAACTATACGATGGCGGCAAGAGATGACGGTAGGTAGATATTTGGGGATGCAACGTAATACACATTAAGTTTATAAATTTTACAAAGTTTTCTATACATTTTCATGTCGATAAAATACGTACACACTATTCATCATTTATTCACCATGCTTGTACTGTGTGACTATGTACAGTTTATATAATTACATAGAGTAACAATTTGTACAATGTAAGTAATAAATAGTAATGTTTTGATTTACACAACATTTTATACACAAATCTACGCATGCTTACAGGAAGTTTAAAATATTTACAAATCTTACGTTACAAATTCGCTCACACATCCTCCTGAGTAATTATTAAAACAACTAACCCCGATACGCAACTTTTGTTACTTTATGAATTCTAGATTATGTGGACGAACGCCATTTGCTAAACGTAGTACAATAATATTTAACTGTACTCTCCGCTCAACAAAATGTTTACGCAACAATTCTATTTACTCCTTAACATTTCAGGTCCATATATAATACATGAAATATGCATATACTTTTGATCTAAGGTATGTTTCATACGTATATAGTATCTCGTGATCATATAATGAAACGCCTTTCACGTTACTTACCAGTTGAATAAATAGAGACATTCTTCATCTTCATCCGCTCGCGAACTTCATCAATATAAATAGCCCATTTCATGTCTGGTGACTAATGTTCACGAATTACAATTCCGTTGTTGTTTGCTTGCCCAGCAGTTTACTACTGAGCTCAGATTCGGATTGGCTACTTTCTCAGCTAGTCAACCATGCTTCCCGTTCTATACCACTAAAAATGTATAGAAAATGGTTTCCGTACGGAAAAATTGATACATGATATGAGCTTACAAACATTCATTCATTGTATAATGTTCCGCTCCAGCATTATTTATCATGTGTCAACTTGAAGAGAAAACTTTTTGGTCTTTGCTCACATTCTCGATCTCAAGGACCTCCACTTTCACCACCATGCAGTCATCGCTACTCTGACACAGTGGTAGTGTGCAAAGGCGACTACGGAGGTTTCGGACTAAGTGAGAGCCAAGAAGACATATCAGCAGAAAATAAGGCCAAACGGAGACTGGCCTTTTGTATTCTCGTGCTGAAATGGTCTTTAGACAAAAATGTATGCTTGCTTGCTGCGTAAAAAATCTTTTTCTCTGTTTTCCCCAAAGACAAACTATATTCATTCATATCATTACTATAACCATGCACATATAGCGTTCTGTTCACGCAGAATAAGTGGAAGTGAGACCACCACAACACACAACCGCTTATTTATGGGAATTTTCATTGCATTCAACATTCTTTTCCTGTGCTTTCGTGCGGTAACAGTGGTTTTTATACTGTGCATAATAGTTGTTGATGGTCACGTTAGCTAAAGAGGTAGCCATTCCTTTCTTTTTTTTCGCTTTCTCTTTTGGTTTTTTATATTTTAGTGGGCCGTTACTGTTACAAGTTGTGTTGCCTTGTGCATATCTACCTATACACGCTGAGAGACGTGCTGTTATGTATAAACTACCGGTTACACACTCAGAAACACAAACTTTGCTCATTGCTCGCATGCAAGTTTTACATAGGAAACGGAACAGTTGGTGCTATATTCATGGGTTGTTGGATTTGTGATAGCATTGTTATTATTATTATTGCAGTTCCCTAGTTTTTACTACATATTTTACTGATGTGTCTACTATATCACAATTCACAGCATTTTATTTGAAGGAAAACCCAGGCAGGTGGAAGTATGTGGATGGCTAAAAGATAAGTGGCTCACTGCCGCCGCTACCACCACTGCCGTGCGGTCATCCATGGTAAAGAGATCGTTTTCCCGTTTTCCAGAACAACTGATACAACCGACTTTCTCTTCCTTTTTCGCCAACAATTCTATATGTGTAATATCCAATAAACATAATTACTATTATGTGTGTAGTGTGTGTACTACTTTTAGACATATTTTCGCTCATAATGCCCCACTAACCATTGTGCCCACTGTCCTCACATGGTTCACTGGGTATCTATATTATTCTTTTGATTTTTTCACGTTTTTATATTTCTTGTTTTTCAGTTACATATTTTCTTTTCTTCTGCTGGGTGAAATTGCGGCTTTTTAAAAAAATGAGTAAAAAGTTGGACAAGAGCCTGCGAGAATGTCTTACTTGGTTCTTCTCATCGTAAATCGTAAACTTTGGTATCCTATCTTGGTTTTCATAGGAGTAGGACATGCACTTTCAGCGCAACAAAACGGAGAAACTTTTACAGACAACCAGAACGAAAGCAATTCATCGATAGCCTGGAGTCTTTAAATCAGAGTGGTATAGACATCAAATATATTATCAGTGTACAATGCTCCCGCATATGCTTTATAGTTGTAAATCGTAAAAATCCACTGTCCCTTAACATTTTTTCCAGTGCGGAATAAGGGCTTTTGTTATAGATTAACTTGGCATTGTTGGTTAATACACGATTTACTAGCCTTGCTGTATCAATGCAGCTTGCGTCATCTTATTCTATATGTTTATCTTGTTTGGATGTTTTATACTATGTACATGCTTTTGTTGGCGAAAGTTCGCATCCTAGCTGGTAACTTTGAATTGAGTTTAGAGAGAAAAATCGTAATGTTACAAGAATCTCGCACTGCATGTTTGATGGTTATTCAAGCATTCGGCACACTGGTAGATTTTCTTCTCTTTGACTGTTTAGCATGGTTCAATAAGTTTGCTCCACTGTTGACTTGTGAATCAGTGCTTTCCTACTACAAGTCAGTCAACAGCTTTTTGTGTCATCGTAAAACCACAGTAAAACGGGAACGATGATCCGTGAATCATGATGCCATAATTCCACACTGCTCCTTTATTGACGGTTTGAGTTATAACCATGTAGAAAAACTGTAAATATCGAGTTGACGTTCGAATAAAAATGTTTTTGAGATGTATTGCTTATTTTTCATATTAAACTCGTCTCTTGGTGAATAAACATACTTTATTTACGCCTAATTTGCATAATATGCACTACTCTGAGACAAGATTACGAGATCGGAAGAGGTTTCTCTATAACAAGATTTGAAATGCGACATGTGGATTTTGTGGAAAATGTGGATTTTCTACCAGGCTGAAAACCAGCATTGACACTGAAGAAATGAGATGTGAATGATAGAAGCGTGTAAATGATGACGTATATTAGAAGATTAACTATGACAGGCTTGAAACTCTGTGCTTGCCAACAATGATGGTGACCCAAGGGGGACAGCGACGACGACGAAGATGGCACAAGATGTGTATCTCCATAAGCTCTGGAAGTAGAAACGGACACGGAGTAGCTGGCTTGTGTGATATTTAACAGTACTGTTCCTTCGTGCACTCCCTTGGAATTTTTTACAAAAAATATGTATTCCCCAGCATCCTCTTCTGATACGCTGAGAATAGTTAGGACCGCCAGGTAGCAGGGAACGGAGCTGTCATCGCCTCTCTGAAACAATCAAAAACAATATAGAGTTGGTTAAACAAAGGATTACATATTATATCAAAACTTTCTCTGATTATGTGCGCCTTAGTACACATAGTATTTATACACATAATCACAATAGCATTAATAAATGGAAGCGTAAAACTTATTGCATCTTTCAGCTTTCTTATTGGCCGTGCATTATTCGGAGAACTGCCAGTGCATTTATGGCATTAAAGATGAAAAATGTACCCCATCAAAATCATATTTGCCATTTGTCTACTTCCTTTCTGCCAACTCACCTAACCGAACCAAATGACTGCAGAATATAGTCTAGCTACATTCATGATACACAAGTGTACACAACTTTCACCGTTGTTTTTGCTTTGCTGTCAATGCACCATACGGATCTCTTGACGTGCTCCCAACAAAACGTACTTTCTTGTTTCGTTGCCAGCTTAATGCCTCCTGTAGTTTTATGCGATTCACAGCTGGCGCTTTGGTGAGTTAACAAGTACCTCAACAAAATAATACATTATTATGCTACTTTGCGCTATATTGCTTTAGTTTGCTGGCTGCCAGTAAAGCAGTAAAGGAGAGAAAAATTCAATTCTTTTTTTACGTATCTTCGTACATATAGTTTAATGTTTTATTTATATCGCTATCAACTTGATGGCTACCAACAATTTTAGTAGCTTGAACAAAGTTTATTAGCTGTATTATATGATGATAATGTGTAAATACCTCTCGGTATTTCGGGGAAAACGGACAAGTTTGTCCCACTAATGCTTAATCCCATGTTAAAATCAGACCAAATGCTTAATCCCGTGTAAATACTCTCAATGCTTAATCCCGTGTAAATACTCCCAATGCTTAATCCCACACAATAACTCCTAATGCTTAATCCCAGACAATAACTCCCAATGCTTAATCCCACACAATAACTCCCAATCCTTAATCCCACACAATCACTCCTAATGCTTAATCCCACACAATAACTCCATATGCTTAATCCCAGACAATAACTCCCAATGCTTAATCCCACACAATAACTCCTCATGCTTAATCCCATACAATAACTCCCAATGCTTAATCCCACATAATCACTCCCAATGCTTAATCCCACATAATCACTCCCAATGCTTAATCCCATACAATAACTCACAATGCTTAATCCCTCAGGATGCTTAATCCCATTTTGAAAAACCAATGCTTAATCCCATTTTCAACAACATAATCCTTAATTCGAATCCCATATTATAATTTATTTTTTGTTATTTCGGGAAAAATGGACAAATTTGTCTCTCTAATGCTTAATCCCATGTTAAATTGAAGGCAATGCTTAATCATATGCAATTAAAAAGAAATGCTTAATCGCATGGTAATGGTAATTTATGAGCAATGCTTAATCCTGTTCATTCATTGTGTCGTTCTGTTTAGACAAAATGTTTAATCCCATTTACAAAATCCTAAATCTTAGATCCAGTGTGCATAATCTTGTATTATAATTTCTTCTTGGTATTTCGGGAAAAATGGATAAATTGGTCCCTCTAATGCTTAATCCCATGTTAGATCACGCAATGCTTAATCCTGTGGTAAATCACGCAATACTTCATCCCATGTAAAATCACGAAATGCTTAATCCTTTGATAGGTCACACAATGCTTAATCCCATGTTAAATCACGCAATGCTTAATCCTTTGGTAAATCACGCAATACATAATCTCATGTAAATGTCAAGAGCAATTATTATACATTTTTGTTTTATTTGCCAGAACGAGAGCTGCTGGAGATAATGGCGCAATGTTATAAGGCACACACTTGATACATCCTTACACAATACAACTATCAATTGTATCCTCAGTTTTGGCCACTTCTGAATAAAGAATAAATTTGCTTTCTTTTGCTCCGGCATGATTTGCCGCAAAAAGTTATGTAAATGTAAGAAAGTGATGATAAATGGAAATGTGTGTGTGTGTGCAAGGCTCAAATTGAATCCGACAATATAAGGCCTAAAGATAGCAAACAGCAGTGGATCTTTCTGTGTCTCTACCCTTTAAGGTTACAGCAGCGAGTAGAATATATAAAATTATCCAAGGCCGTAAAAGTGAAAGACTTCTGTTCTCACACTATGGATTTCCGATATCCCATTTCCGTCTCAAAGTTCAACCAAGTCATGAAACCACATTGTTCCTATCTTCCTACTTCGCTCTCCAGAGAGAAAACCGTCTCGGCTCTCTTTTCTCGTATTGTTGTGGCAAACTCTCATACGCATTTAAGCACACAGTCAAGAATATAAATGCATCATGGAAGCAGAAAAGGAAATTGGCATAGAATACTACAACAAGACACAGAGAGACATCACAAGCTGTAAAGAGTAAGTTCAGCCACCATCACTACCACGAGCCATCACCGTCATCAAAGCGGAGAATGGTGGCTTAGTAGTTAGTGTACTAGAAGAGAAAGCTTTAAAAGCAAAGGCACCTTATTATCACTACCAAACTACTGCAAGTATTTTCAAAGCTTCGGCTAAACATAGACAAAAGAGTCCCTTTACTCTCTACGACAGAATAATCCAACAGTGGTCTGGTCTGATTTCCTTTTTTGTTCTATGTATAGTTTACCACATATATTTAGTATATGTAGCTCCACCAGTACAACTCTGGCGCTTGCTTTTTCTCTAGGAGTTTTCACATACTTGCGAAAACCATCAGTGACAAAAAACTTTTTGGAACAATGCCCATCTCAATTTTCATTCCCATTTCATTTCCACAGCACTCTTTAGTTTCGGTTTTTTCTAAGAGAGACCGAAAGAGGGAGAAGAAGAAGGAAAAAAGTATAAAAGCGATGCAGGAATTCGCATTGTGTACTAGGGGATCGAGTACAGCTCACAAGACAACATGGTGAGTGAGTGAGCCGGGAAGCGAGGAAGAAGGTCTTCAAAAATAAGTGAAAGGATTTTTGAAGAAAAGAAAAACTTGAATGAATTCTTTTTTATTCTAAACCGCCGCATAAGCACACAGTAGAACAAACCTCTATAAAAGATTCAACGTTCGCTGTCCAAAACAAACTCTTTCCTCAGAAAGAAACCGATTCTTTAGGCTGTATACGTTCCAAAGAGGTTATGGATATTTTATCCCAGTATGTGATGACATGAATGTGTGTACCGTTCCGGGTTTGGTTGAATTGCTTTACCCGGATTTGAGGAAGTGGATAGAACAAAACAGACAGCCAAGACAAAACAGAGTGCGAGTCTTCAGATTTTAGAAATGGGAACTCAAAGTACAAATACATGTACAGATCATGTCATACAAAAAAGTACACAACCAGGATTTCGTTTGGATAAAACTTTTCATTATCACGTCTTTCTCCAGCGGTTTGAAAGTTTGCATGAGAGCTCCATGCTATCATGGCTCATGATGATAATAATGTCGATAGATAAAATGGAAGATTTGTCAACACTTCCCTTTACAGTATGCGGAAGCACTGAAGCACTTTCAACAAATACAAGCACCAAAAATAGGACGTATACAGGACAAGAAGAGTTGGGTAAACTCTATAACTCAATTTAAGCAAAGTAATATAATATGTGTCTCTGGATATTTCTTAGTATCACGTTTATAGGTAAGTTTTGGTAAGTATGTGTGTAGTAATTATGCAATACCAGTAAAATTATGTCAATGAACAAATAAAGAAGAAACTACAAAAGTAATTGCTTTGAATTCTTTTGTTTCTGTTACAAAATAAAGAGTAAAGGAAAAGTTTGTAATTGATTTGGCGATTTGTGTACAATACAATAGGTATGTAGGTCAACTCATTCTATTCATTGTCAATTAACGTAGGCATTTTATCAATGCAGTGACGAGGAAAATGATTATATTATGTATTATGTTGGCAAACAATAGATTAATTCTACAAGTGGAACCTCGTGCCTGATTTCTGTTATTCAATGATTTGCCTTGCTCCAAAATCATTGCTATTTTAAGTGACATTTTCTGTCAGTTACAGAGAAACTCTTTAAAAAGTTAATAAATTCCACTGACTGAGTAATTCCGGTTCATGAAACTGTAAGGTTTCTGCTAGTCTAGACTCTAGAGTTTTCTTCAGAAACTTTGGGATGAGTTTTCAAACAATGAAACTATTCAAATTACTCCTTCAATTTGCTGTGGCTGCCTATCCAACATTAGTCTCAGGTGAAGCAAATTAAACTAGATAAACTAAATTGTTCACTTTTTACTATGAAAAATTAAACAATACTTTTAGGTACATGTCCTCAAGAAACGCCAGAATTTCATCGATTGGGCAAAACAAGATTTTACATTTATGACAAAGGTGGAGATCCAGATAGAAGCATGAATGTGAACTGGCAGGAGGCAAAGGAAAAGTGTATTGGTCACGGTGAACATTTCGATTTAGCATCATCCCTGGACAAAATTTCCACAAATGCAATAATTGCTAGGAATTTGGAAGTTTTAGCTCAGCGCTTAGACCTCAAAGAGACTGTTTGTAAGCCAGAGTGATTTTCATGTATTTTGAAATGCTTGAAATGATCCAGATTTATGATTGATTGTTGCAACTAGATTGGATTGACGCAGTGTATAACTCAGAAACAGAAACATATCAATGGAACAACACAACCGATATTCAATATGGTAATTTCTTCTACCACCAACCACTCCCCGTGGGTCTTCGGGGTCACCTTATGAAAAATTTCCACTCAAAGAAAAGGAAACGACAAATGTCCGAATCCGACGAAATGGAAAATGACGACATGAATTTCCAAAGTAAAGTCACAGTAACAAAATATCCAGCAATAAGCAGAGGGGAGACAGAAGAAGAGGAGGATAAACCACTCATCATTGAAGATCAGTGCTTAGCCTATACACTACCTTACCGAAACAATCCCCTTATGTAAGCAGTGAGCATACATTTTACATAATGCTGATTTTTACATAATTTTAGTAACTGCAACATAGATAAGTAGATTATGTAGCTCATGTAAATGAAACGCCGTAGGGGTTGGCAAGCAAGCCTGACAGAAAAGGATTGTTCTGACCGGGACCATCGTAGAGTACTCTGTGAAAGTCTGGATTCAGCCTGTGAAAAGAACACTAACAAAAACCCCCACGTTCTCACCGAAGGTGGGCTAATCAATAAGTTAATCACACAGTAGAAAGTATGAAGTAAGGTAACAAGAAGTCATTGATAGCTTTTTGCAATTGTTTATTTGGCAGATAAAGAATATTATTTCACGGAGGGTAACTGGATTTTTGCAAATCGTCGGTTCATTGTCAACTGGAAGCCAGTACAAACACGCATTTTTACAAAACCTTAATAAATGAGAGGGTTTCTAGCATACATGAGAGAAAAACAGTTTTATTTCAACAGAGAACAAAACCCGAGGCAGAAGAATATTGCAAAAAGTACGGCTTGGAAGTTTTTGCACCAGTTTTAGAGGACAACTGCCTAATTCCGTACTTGAAGCTTTGGGCACCAGGCATGTTTTGTAAAATGTATATTTTATTGATATGTCTATCTATATTCATTATGCTGTAAGTTTTAATTCGCAGTGATATCTACGTATCAGTTTTGGACAAGTTATTCCTATCATCCTGAAGAGCATGAATATAGGAACAAAAATGGGAAAACTCAGAAGGGGCCCAGGAAAATTGACAAGTATCATCATATGGGAAAATCGCACAAAGATGACAAGCAGCACTGTGTCACGTACCAATGGAGCTTTGAGATGATAAATGAAACTCGCTGCAATTGTGACTGGATGTACTACGTCCTGGTGCCTGCAAAGTGTGAAAATTACGTGGGCACAATATGTCGGCATAAAGTTGAAGATAACACACGTAAGCACCTATTATATTAATTGCGCATATATTTGAGTGAAGAGTTGCTGACATGATTTTTATTTTGGGGTTTCGGTTTTATGAAGGCGTGTGTGACTTTCAACGGGAGTGGTTGGAGGATTTTAGTCAGGCTTTGGGGAAAACAGCCGTGGTAGAATTCGGCTATCAAGGATCTGGTCTTTGGAGAAGTACATATAAGGTTAGGTAAATTTTACACAGATAGGTAGTACAAAGTAAAAAATAATTCCAACTATTGTTCGCAATCTTTTCAGCAAACGTTTGGAAGCAGGATATGTGGTGGCACAGATCGTCAAATGATAGACACCGTGACAGAATATTGGAGTGTCGACCCCACAACAGTGGAGTACACTTACGATTACGAAGAGACATATTGGGTAGTTGATGAAGATCTTTTCAAGCATGTTGGCGAAGATGGAGAGCTTTGTTCGGTGTCAGTAGGCACATATGACAAGGACGGAAATAAATTTAGTAGAGAAATACGTAAAGTCAGTTGTAATGAATGGCATTTTTATCTATGTGAACTGTATCTTTAAATAAATCGATTCGGTTGTGGTTTAATCCTGAGACAAGGTTGTTAGCACGTTAGCTGTCTATTGTATTCGTGTATCTACTGTATATACATACACCTAATTTTTTGGCGAAGAGGTTATATTAAATGTGAAATGAAAATAATATAGAGATTGCTACACTGTGAAAGTTCATTTAGTGTGGTTATGTTACAGAAAGAGATGACAAGATGGAAACAGAAGGCAAGCTGTCAAAAGAGTCTAAAATGGAAATTAATTCTGACGGCTGCTAATAGCTGACAGTCAGTCAAGTGAAAGCGTGGGTGAAAGGTGATGAGCTAGTGAAATCGACTCTGGCTCTTAATATACTTCTCCATGATTCTTGTGCCAAATATAGAAGAAAATGCATACTAGTTGTCTGATATCTTATCCAGTAATGGCAGAGTGAAACTGAAAAGGTGAAGTAAATTATGGAGAGTCGTTCAGTACATGATACTTGAGGGTTCTACCAACACTTGACGTTATACGTATATAGCTGTAGTAGTTAGTAAATTTTGCTGAAGATGTGAAGAGTATCCTTATTTTAGCCAAATTACTTCCTGTCAGAATTGAAGCTATTAGAACCGGGATATGCGATATAACAGATACCCTACGGCTGTTTTCATTTCGACTTCCGCGCAAGAAGCGATGCTGCTGAACTGGGAGAATATAATAAGTATATGGAGTTGCTTTTGTTATTGACTAATTGTCTCACAGAGTAAAAGTCTGAATGTTTATTTTGCAAAGTTCTTATCGTTTCCTTTAAATGCATATCGTCACGATTCATTACATAGAAGCTGCAAATTTCTCGCCCACGAGGAAACTATTTTTATAAAAAGTATTTTCAGGAAACGTGCACATGCCACGTCTAGCTGGATTATTATTTCCGAGTATAAACAAACCAAGTCGTGAAAGTGACGATCAAACACAAAAGCCCCAGCATTTTGTACATCTAACTGGACTATAATTTTATACATGTAGCTTCGTTTGATCACTTACGTTCACAGAACCTTTTAAAATTGTGTACGAAACAGTAAATTTCTAGTTGAGAAAATCTTGTAGGGTTTTACTCTGTTGTCGGAGATTACCTTCAGACTATTTCATCTCACATTTAAAATCATGGACAAACATTTGTTTGCACAAGTTTGCATCACAAAAGATGAAACGGCCGTAGGGATGTTTTACACAGCCATTTATTTGCAGAAACACGTTGTGTTGCAGCACACAAAGCCTTGCCGTTAGCAGAAATCGAAATACAAAAGACCGTTGCAACAGAATTAACTGCCGAAACAGGGTACGGGCTGATTCATTCTTGGAATCACTTTGTTCGTATAACAATGATGAATTGTGCGGTTATCTGATCCGGTAGTTGCGTAAATGCATCCTTGTAATACATTTTGTAGTTTCAACGACTGATTACATGAAAACGTGGGTGATATTCGTAATGCTGACTAACAGTGAAGATATTGTTAAAACGACAATTGTATATAATACCTTATTACTGTTAAGTGGTAATTCGATGAATTTATTCCTGTTCACGGGAAGAAGCTTTCTATATGTTACAGTTATAAATTACACATTGCATAACATTTAGAATCTTAGTGTTTACCTACGAGTCTCTTTCCGTGCAAATAAACATTCGAGTAAAGATACACAACGATGTAACGTTGTTGACCATAAGCTTTGCAACCAGAAATAGAGTAATCTCCTCTTTCTCGGCTATGAACTGATAAACAAACAAAGAACTTCCTGTCTACAATCTTCTTACGACATCTTTCAAAGTGTTTATCATAACATTCCACTGGAATTATGAAGGTCAACCTTGAAATTCTTGGCTATTTTCGTGTCGGAATGTTTTTAGCTCAAAAGAATTAAAGGTGAAGTGTATTTTTAGCATCAAGGCCTTGTTTAAGCTTTCTATTACCATGTAATAAACAACCGTTTAATGCCATTTTGCTTCAATTACTCACGTTGCAACTAACGACTCAAAAACAACTTGGAAATTACAAGGTTCGAGCAAGATATATTGTCTGAACTTCTTGATTCAACCTCTCTGTTTTTACTCAGAGTGAAACCCAATTTACTGGCAATTTGGCTCTTAAAAATGCAAGACTCGCAAATAACGAATCATCTGCACAGAAGGTCATAGCCAGAATGTTGGTGTCTCATTTAACCTAACGTTTCCAGTTAAGCGTTTTTCTAAATGGCACTACAGAAGTTTTCTAAACGAACAATGTTGCGACTCTGAATTGAATCCGTAGTAAAGAATTAATTCTTTCTCAAGTTCATTGTTAAAATACATTTTCACACATAGTCTAATAACCTTTTACCACGTATATCAATGCTACATTAACTAGTGCTAAAGTAAAGGAGAAAGGCTACCAGATGAAAGAAACGTAGCTATGAAATTGCCACTAGAAATCTCTAGTTCCTTCTTGCAATAAACATGGCTTTCATGATTTTGCTCCCTTTAGTATAGAAAGCTCAGACTCAGAAGAGGAAGTAGTAAGTGGAATAAATTTAGAAATACATGCGTCCTTTCTTTCTACTCACACAACATAATCGAAAAGAGCCTGTGTGATTATTCATTGAAAACAGCAAGACAGAAAAGCGCGTATTTTTTGCACCACCAAAGCGGGAACCACAATAACCATATTGTGCATTATAAACGAGAAGATGAAATTCGCATTTTCTCATTTCGTCTCAAGACATTCGCATGAGTCTGGTTAGCATCCGTTTTACGGTGAGAAGTACGATGAAATCCTCATTCATTGCTGCTGCTACATCTGCTACCTTTGCGTTTAGCGCTGTCTTACTACATTGTGCCAACAGCTTAGCACTGCGTGTATTCGCTTCAAATTTTAATGAAGACATTTCCATGAATGCTTCCATTTTTGGTTTTCCTTTGCCTTCACTGGCTACACTACACTAGAAAGAGAGCTTACTGAATATAAGGTGCTTTCTCCAAATTCCAGCTAAACTACAACAACAGGGATCCCATTTTTTGCATCCTTTTTTGCTTTTCTTTTCCTCGTTGTTTCCTTGTACTAGAAGAAAGGAGCAGACAACCCACGAAGATTGCCCATGAGCATCACAACAATGAGCCGGTTCGTGGAAAATCGCAATTTTAATGTGCTCCAAGGGAATCTCTGAGTCTTATTTGTTTTCTGGTTGCTCTTTACATGAGAAAATGGGAAGATGGAAAACTTCACTGTTACTTTCACTAGTACATCTTCTCTTGTTTTAATTTTGGTTTTGTTCCATTTTCTTATATCCACGTGGGTACGACTAGAGTTAAGTAAAAATAACTCGCAAAACGGAGGCTAAAAAAGAAAGGGTTGGTTCCAGTGTGCTTTTATTATGGGGAAAAAGTAAAAATGATTAAGAAATCATTATTCCACTGTAGTAATAACGGAGACACCCAAAGACACCGCGACAACCATAAGAAGTAATGAGGATGTCAACGTCAACATCAACGTCACTATTATCATCTTTCTCGTCAATAAAGGAAACATTATTTTCGTGCAGATTCCTTCACATTTATTTTCCGTTGCCTTAAAGGCACTCGTATTTTCTAACATTTTTCATTGCGTTTTTCATGGAGGGCGTGTAAAAGGGAACTAGTTATTTGACAACTCTTTCATTACACGAGTTGATACTTCCTTCTCTAGTCTCCCTTTCTTGAGACAAAGAGGCATATTAAAATGCAAAGGTTCAAAACTCTCATTATGATTTTAGGATACTCCTGTGGCACACTAATGAGAGAGCATGAGCTCATGGGCTCACACAAAGTAACAGAAACTTCCGTTTTTAGCCTGAGCGATGTATATCTTAATTACCACATACCAAGTACACAGGGGCGGATATGGAACAAATGTACATGAACAAACGTGAAAGCAAAAGTGAAAATGAAATTCGTGCGGGAGAAAAGAGTGCATTACCATAAAGCCAAGAAAATGTCCTGGTTTTTGGTTTTAAGAAAGCGAGGCACGATTCCACGAAAACGATTTAATGACCTGTTCACGTCCAGATGAGGAGGATGCGAATTTATTTTGAAATCACAGGTATAACTCACTACTCTCTTTGCCTTTCCTGACTGATCTTATAATTTTCTCGTTTTCTTAACTAAATTTCAGCAGTATGGAAATGAAATGGGGGAGGCGGGAACGTAAATACACAAATCTAACGAGTAATGAATGGCTATAAAAGTGTAGAAATGTATGTAATTTATATACACAAGCCTAACGTGTCTCTGGAGAGATACGCAGGCAATATCGACATTGCACTCTATGAGACCAAAATAGTATATTTGTATAGCCCAACATCTCAAAGTCACAACTTACTAGCCGAGAAAAAAACTGTTCATTCTGAACCTTCATTTACCTTGTCCCACACGCCGTCCTTTCTTGGACGAATAAGATGTCTCTTTTCCAATAGAATTTCTCTCTTTCTCCCTTTTTCTCATTCGATTCTCTTTTTCTCTCCTTTTTGCCCATCCTCTCTATTTCCTCTGTTGATTTCCTCATTTATATTAAGTGAGGAAGAATAAATATCGCCAAGCAATTCCCTATTTTGCTTCCTCTTTTCCGATCAGGTTTGCAGGCAGCGATAATAATGCCGCTAGCCAGAATTTTCCTTTCCTACAACAGAATAACTTTATGGCTTCATGAAACACATATCCCGTCCCCTGAATTTTACTTTTTTGGTAATGCTCATCGTTTTCTAACCCCTTTCCTGATTTTTGGTCCTGTTAGTTCCCTCACTTTTACTCCCACTCCATAACATACATACGTACCTATTGCTTCTTTGCATTTATTTCGTTCCTTTCTCCTTCTTATTTTTCTCCTTGATGAATTTCGATTGGGATTCCTTGCACGATTTACACCGAAAATCCAAAGATTCGGAACAATAAGATGTATTTATGTATATAGTTTGAGGAGGATGGTTGCGTACACATCTTCAATTTCCACATTTTATTCGGGACGACATGCATTTCCTTTATCCCATCTATCCTATTCAAAATGCGTGTGTGTGCGGTGCATTTGGAGGAAGAGGAAGTAAGGTCTGAGTATTATTTTCCGAGTGTCAGCCAATCCACTTTTATCAAACGTTTTATTTAACAAAGACATGCATTATGGGGGCACACATGAGAATATACATTCAAGAGTGAAGAAAGCTTGAACTGAGTGTACGTTTATCTTTAGCGTTGACGTTTTGGCGTCACCTTTCAGATCTTATACTAGCAAGCGGTTGTGCACTTTTCTGTAAAGAGGTTTTTCTATTCTTTCACAAATAGGTATATTCTTTAATATTCTAAAAATCATAGAAATAATGTTTTTGTATTCAACAAAATAAAAAATCCGCTCCGAATATAACTTCTTCATAAACGTATTAAATTTACAATTGAGACCAAATTCAGCATTCGTGGTGCACTACCAATGACACAAAACTTTCTCTGTTGCGTACAAAATATTAAATTTTCTCCACTAGCTTTGTTTACCCACATAGCTACAAAAGAGGAGATAATGGAAAATGGCATCGTGCAGTAGTGGTGGCGTAGGAGTCATCGCGGTTTTCATCCGTGAAAGGGGTGACATACGTTCATCCTTTAACTTGTGGCTCGTGTTAGAAGATGTAATATCTATCTACTGCTATTGCCGTCACTTGACTCTTAAGGAAAACACTGCATAGCACTCTCATATTCGACGTTCTTTCATTCTTCTTCGTTCTTGTAAAATACCTCAAATATTCGTTCATAAACATTATACGAATATATATATATATATAGTGCGTTGAATTCCCAATAACATTATTTTGCCCTTTGTGTTATCACATGTTCATGAAAGGCATTCCTTTGAGACAGCAGCAGACGGACCGCTGCTGCACAACATGCATGAATGCATTCATGCACCCATTTAAATTTCTTCTGGTGTGTCGGTGTGTGTAGTGTACATGCTCTACCACCGTTGCTGACAATAATCATCTCTATAGACGCTATATAACTCATAAGGAAGGTATTAGGTAAAGAAGAGACCCTTCCACTATACTTGAATTTCAAGCCTTTTAACTAACTGCCGTAATACTGAAGAAACCGAATGATTCTCATGTTCTTCATTCCTGTCTGTTGTGGTTTCACTGTGAGAAAAGTGGAATTTATAGAGCGTTAAACCGCATATAAATGTCTCAAAGATGGAAAGATATATTCCTTTTCTAAATCATGTATAACTTACGAGTCTGCTGACTGCTGCAGCGGTAGTGGGCGAGTGCATTAAAATTTTGCCGGGGACAGATACATGGCTTTTTGAAATGAAAAGCTTAAACACGTAATATCACTAGGGATCAATGCAGACAGAATTTACTTGCACAACCATCTAATATAGAAACTCGATATACAAAAGAAAAGTGAAAGTAAAAGAAAGAAAGGAATACCTTATAGCAGTGACAGAAATACATACTAACGGATAGTTCATTTTATTCCGCACTAATAGAGCGCTATCAAGGGATTACGCAGAGTAAACGACAAAGAGGAAAGAGTACCAAAAAAGGACTTTCCCAATCTTCTTGGCTATGTAGTGTCGTTTGGGTTGATATCGTATTTTTCCCGCAGTTCATGCACTATAATTTCTACGCAGCATGTGTAGTCTTTATCTAGCATAATTTTTGGAGACGATTGTATAAGTAGTTTGAACAATATACATAATCAACGCAGATCTACTTGTCTATTCGCAGGGTGTGTAGGGTCAGAAGGAATATGGTGTCGGGGAGAAAAGAAACCATTGGAATAGTGCTAGTGGCAGCATACCGCACTTGATTAAAACCAATGGGTTCAATTCCACCACACCCACATCATTTGCGGTTCGTTTTTGGACAAGAATCCGCATTTATTTGCATGCTTTAGTAGTAAAAGGAGTCCTTGTGTCTCTAGTGTCTTTACCGAGAAGAGGTAGTAGTGTAGTGCGGTCCATTATACGTGCAAACGCAGAGTTGAGGTGTTTTTATGCTGCATGGGATTATCATTGGCAGAAAAAGTGGCGTAGAATGAATTGCACAAGTGGTGCGGAGGTTTGGTGTGAAAATAGGTTTTGAAGCACTCTGAATCATCAGCAGCAAAAAAGTGGTATCTTAAGCCTATTTATCTTTCCCTTAATGCCTATGCAATCAAGCGACAGGAATATTTTTCAATAGCTTGACATATTAAAAACTTTAAACAATTTTTATGTATGGACCAAATTGCCAACCTAGTCATGTGAATATGACATACATAATATATGCATCTGTGCATGCTAACATGCAAGCTTTTTGTTAATACAAGATGACTACAACATAAAAAACTATAAAAACGCAGTGACTGGCTCCTTTTCCCTGAATAACTTTCTTTTGATTATGGCAATAAGTTACAGACGGATAGCTCTACTTATCAGGTTTTGGATCGTAATATTCTTTGTTTCAGATTCAAACGGGTATATGTGCACATGAACGCGTGTTTATGCGGAAAGTAGAGAAAGTTAGCTATGCATATTACATATATATCATGTTTTTTGTTGCTTGTAGATGCATTCCTAAAGTGAAATGATAGTAGTATAGTATAAGTAATGGCGGTCATAATAAGTAGACTGATGGGGAGATAAGAAGACAAATAAAACTTCTTTTGTGGCTCTCTCGTTCGCGCTAACGTTCATTATCTCTGGCACGTTCACATATAAAAATACATGTGTAAGTACATGTTAGCACGCATTATGTGCTTTCACTGCAAGAGAAAGTTGTGCAAAGTGCACAGTAGAATCATGGCTACTTATTGTTATTACAACAGAAACTGAGAGGGTTATTGTTATCGAGGAACTAAAACTGTGTACAATACCCGTATAAAGAGGTAATCTTTCTCCTTATTCTTACACTTGTTTTACGTGCTTTTATTGTTGTTTCCTCGTAATACCGTTCTGTTGTTTTCACAAGATATAACGGCTTTAATGATAAAAATATACAAAAAACGTTAAAGCGTGAGTTTTGTTTAGTACATATCCAAGCGATTCAAGTAATCCCTTTATAGCAATGAGCAATGTAATTGAAGTTTTGAGAAAATAATATTACAATCAACAAGAACATTCATGAAACAGGGCTTCACTTCCATACTTTTGACAGTAGCTAAATACTTTATAAATAATTGTTGGTTTATGCCCAATGAATCAAATCAAACCTAATATATTAGACTGTGGAAAACTGTTGTTAATGCAAAATGAATTGATAACTGAACCGATATTTCAAAGAAGATTGCATTGGATAGTCTGGAACAATCCGTAAAGACTTTAACAATCCCTTTAAAATAACTTGAGTTAAATCGACAATTTGCTTTAAGTCTTAGTCATTACGTAACAATCAAACTACGGCTTTGTTCATTCAAGAAACGACTTGCTAGAAGCACTATCCAATCCAAAGAAGCGTCCTTACTCCAAGGTAAGTGGTCTAACAATCCAACGAATATTTTATTGGGAAGAGAAAGAGCTTCGAAAAATTGGGAAAGCATTTTTTCATCTCATTATCTTCATTCTTTGGAATATACGCCTTTGTCTAGATCCAATTCCTTTTATCGCAAGCAACTCCTCAGTTCTCTCTCATCATTTTCTTTCAGCCTTTATAACTGTCCATGCACTACTCACTGCCTGTCTCTTAAATACACTTGTAAGAATTGACTTAAAAGCATCGATAATTTGGTTTTCCTTTATGTAATAAGAACGGATGGTTGGATGAAAGAGGGAATGGCAATGATAGCAAAAGAATAGCAGTTTACTTAATAAGATATATATCGGCTTAATGATTATGGCAAGGAAGCAAAGAAAAAAGCGGCGCATATAAACCCCTCTCTTTTCCTTGCACACACACAAACGCGGGAGTTGTAGTAGTGATGATAACAGACAGCCGCATCAAGACAGTCATTTCTTTTGTACTTTTACTTAAAGCCTAATATTGTTTCCGTTTCCTTCCGCCATTTTCCATTCCGTGCATGTGAGGATATGATATACATATTATAATATGTCGTTATCCCACTGTTAAAGCTGCTGCTGTTGCTTTCGGCTTTCGCTAATGTCTTTTCTTTTTTCTACTCTTTGGCAAGCATTATTACATTATTTTGCAAGAAGAGTAAAAAGGGATCACCTTGGTTTGGCTTGACTGCCTGAACACATTATGCGCCTTTTCCCTTGTAGAAACGTGCTGCTGGTAGGTAGCAAAGTTGGTGGCAGCCTAAGGAAAAGCCAAAAAACCAATACGATGGTGATGGTGCTTTCACTTTGCTTTCGGCAACACAGCAGCGACTAAAAAAGCCCAGCCTTCTAAAAAATAATCGGATTAGCTGGCATATAAAAAGGACGACGAAAGAGAAACGCTGATGCACAGACAATCAGGCTATTTCCCAACTGTTCTTCCCCCAACATTATTTATCATGCATTAATGTGTACTGTCAGCAAAGTAATGGTGATGATCTGAGAGCCTTTGTATGCTAAATAAAAGACAGTGTTGTATAGTGTGCTTTTAAAAATGTACAACCGATACACATAATGAAATATTCTACTACTATCGTTTTACTCTTCCTTTTTTCTGTTTTACAGCATATTGAAAGGGCCATTGTATAATACATAATATGTGTATTCATTGTGACTGACAACGATTGAAAAAAATTGATTGATTGATGAAAGGATTTTTAGTGCAAGTACTTCTATGCTGTAGCAAGTTTCGATGTAATTATTCATAGTTGGGGGAATATTGAGACTGTAATCACATCTAAATTTCATAGTTTACGATACTAGTTTTTTTCAGTTTAGGCAACGCGTGCAGTTCCGCTTTTAAAGCAAAGTTATGTGTACTTAGCGGCAACAAAAAATAAAATGATATTCGTGCTGGAGAAACAATGTGTTAAGTCTTTGTCACTGTTTTATGTCTGCTATAAAGAAAAATTGTCGTTGTCTGATTTTCCATAAAGTAAGCAGAGTAATAAATGCCAAGAGTGGGGCTTTTACTTGAACAACTAATGTGTCATGATCCTATATGTCACTTTCACACAAAGAGACGGCTAACATGCAACGTGATGAAATGCTTTAATTGCTATAAAAGCATTTCAAATCCCTATGTATACAGCACAAACTACACAAACAAGCACAAAGCTCATGAAAGATGTCCATTTAAAACCTTTGAGTAGGTTAATGTATGAAACCTCATGAAATATTGCTGTTCTTTTACCATCACTGACATTGTCATTAGCACAGTGTATCCTCGGCTCGTGGCCGGGTTTTTCTACTGCAAGTTGTACTAACTTATGAACCTCAACCTCCCTCTCTCTCTCTTTGACTGATGACTTGACTAGAAGTAGATGTATGGAAATGAGTGGAAAACTATGTAAGCAACTACAAGAGATGTAAAATGGTTGTGCAAAAAAGAATCAAGCACTAGAAGGAATGAATGAATGTGTTCATATTGCGAGTATATATTTGACACAAACGGATGCTACAAAAGAGTAAAGAAATATATAAGCTTACCGATAGCTCCTGTGCGACGTAGTTCCGGTATTTTGTTCCTGGACGAAGCGCCAAATTACGAAAAATCCAAAATGCACGTTCGGGAGGTGGATTGGCACACATCTCTACTGAGAGCGAGAGTGGTTGCGATGTAAAACCCATAATAGTTCTGTTCGAGGGATACACCACGGGCCGACCTGTGCGGGACAAAAGCAATCATCTCGTTTTTATCCATGTACCATTTGATTTCACTGTTGGGAATGAGCTCTATAGCTTCCCCCATACTGTGAGCCACTACATAAAATGTCCGAGTTTGACTAGAATTCGTTTGTAGTTTTCTACTACGTATGGACACATATCTCTACTCAAACCTTCAACATAGAACTGTGTCCTCTTGCGTTATTTTCTGATTTGATCATACAACGCCCATGTCACTCTACGCAGCTTTCTCTCAGTTTATGCGTGTATGCATTATACTGGATTATAGAGTATAGATTTCATATCATGGTATATCCGCAGTCCAGCAGATCGTACAAACGTGACGTGACACAGTTTTTATCTTTCCATCACAAAGAACACCTCCACCCACTCTCTCATATTATCCTTACACAAAGGATTTTTAAAGCTAGTGCTTCAGCCATCAACTCAAAATGGGACACGCACAAAAAAGAGCAATCTCTACATCGCCACCAGGCCAAAGTCCAATCCAAAGTTCACTGGAACGTTTCACAGAACTTAAAGTATACAAAGTAGGCTGTAAACTCGGGAAAGAAGACATACAGAAAAGACCACCGCACGCTATCATCATTTCGGTAGGATATTATATTATGTGCATGCTACATGAAATCATTCTGATGATGTTGACTACTGTGGTGGAAGCAAGTCTTATTTCTCCGTGAAATAAATCACGTCAGGAGTCACACAGTAAACTTCTTTCTGTCTTTCTCTTTCTCTCTTTTCCTGGCTCTTTTATAATAACATAATGTCAAACTTTTCCCACATCCTGCTTGCTTTTACTGCACAATATCATTTTCTTTGTCCTTTTCCAAGCTTACTCTCTCCCTTGTTGTCTGTCGGCCATAGTGGTGGTGCTGAGAATAATGCAACAAACGACATTTCTGGCTACAAAAACAGAGGCACTGGCTTTTCCATGTTGATGATCATATAATGGAAGCTGCTCTAATGCATTCTGCGGAAGTGCGATTGTGATATACATCACCAAAACATACAGTTTCAAGAAGAGACCACGATGCGGATATGTACATATTTAGGATTGTCGCAAGTTTTCAATGGAATAATTTATTAGCTTGATAACACGTCACGAAGCAAAAGGATCCCATACGCTAATACTACGGTATTTATGTAAAAAATCACCAGTCAGACTTTTCCTTTCATCATCATACGTGTTTGCGCATACAAACACAGTATTTTTGACATTCGATGCCAAGAAGCAGTCGGCAAGATTTTGTTTGGACATTAACAAACATTGACGAGAACATGAAACCAAGTACAACACCAAACCGGTGTAATAAATAAATAAAAAATATGAGTTTTTCTTACACACCATACCACTGCAACGTGTTGGTCTTAAGGTTGTGTAAATGGAAACAAGGAAACAACCAGCTTGAATGAATACAAACCTGCTGTTGATGCTATGCATTTATTCATATTTATTGTGGAACAAAACACCATTGGGAAAGTTGGCTTATTTCAAGTAGACCGAAATTTTCGGATATCTCCGCAAATGCACATGTGTTAGCTTAACAGTCAGTGCAGTTACTAGATAATATAACAAAACATGCATATTGGATGCCAGACAACAACCGACAGATTTCCCACCAACAAACTAACAAGAAGTGTCGAGTTTTATGAAAGATGTTGCACCGTATCATGTGGTCATGTTAGGTGGAACACACTGCATTATGTAGCAAAAGCGGAGAGAAAGTTCGAGTTGCATAATATTATGTTTCTCATTGTCTTGTATATTTTAGTGGATACACAAAAGGCAATGGGTACGAGTGCATACAACAGCGGTCAAGAAAACAAGCAAATGCCATTTCAGTGCCCAACTTTTCCCCTGTCTCATAAGTTGCCAGATTCTTTTCAGACTTCCATTTGACTGATTTCCATTGTATTATGTGAATGTAGTGCACACACTTAAAAACAAAGCAAAGATGCAATACATTCATTTTGTACCAGTAAGAATCGAAAGTTAGAAGAAGCAATAATGCAGTTCTGTGCCGCATCTTGTGTTACACTTCAAAGTTTCCATTTCCACCCCTCGTGCTGCATTGCATCATACAAACAATATTAAATTCTAGTGCTAAAAATACAATATACATTTTTTCAATGTGTACTGTGTGGAATGGGACAAGGGGATAAGATTTTTTGTACAAACAAAAGTTGATAAAATGTATCAGAAAAAGTCCAGGGGAGGGTAAGAACAAAAGCAATTCATAGGCCGAAAACTTATTTCCTCCCTGAGGAACGATCAAGTCAGAATTGAGGAGTGAGAGAGTAAACCAGTTTGGCTTTGGTTTTTTAAAAAGCATTCCAACGATTTTTCTTTTTTGTTCTGTTTGTTGGATCTATTCACAAAAATTGGAAACACATTGACAGTATATGGTATACACCGAAAATTCTAGATCCCTAGAAAGACGGAGTGTGTGCATTTGTTAATTCAAGATTATAACATGAAATAAAACATTGGCAATGCAGTGCAAACCACTCAATCTTCTGCCTGGACTACTGTATGTATGCGCATTTACGATGGTGCAATACATAATAGAACTTTCGAATATGACCATGAATACGATGCAATGACATCACGCAGTAGTAATGGAATTGCACGCACTACAGTATGCATGCCTGCACACACAAAACACAAGCATAAACCCTGTCATAGTCATATACTCGAGCCGTAAACCACAGTGCCTGTAAAAACTTCAATCTTTTCGATTTACAACTAGTCGTTGTCTATTTCGTCCTTGTCTCTGGATTTTTACAGCCTTGCTTTGTGGTGAGTACTTTCTCTTTGGTGAAAGAGATGGATTTGTAGTTCTGTAGTTCAGAAAAAAGGAACATGCAAGTGGAGTTCAGTGGTCGTAAATTTTCTCCCTGAAAGACGGATTACTTCACTGATTTCACAAGGTATAAAGAAAAAGTGCAACATTATACGGTGGACCTGGGGCAGCATCTAAATCCAGTAACCTGGGTTAGTTGGGTACATGGATTATGGCTCACAGGACGACAGATCTGAAGCTATTGCATTTTTTGCTTCCATTCAAGTTCTGACTACAAAGAGCAAATAAAATGGAGCCAGACTGGGGAAGCGTACATCATGAATCCATGAGACTTGTGATGATATAAGCAATTTGTAGACAATGGAATACCTTTTGTTTCGGCTACTCTTTTATAGTGAATTCTGTTTGGACAATGAAAGCGCAAGAAAGATGTATTTTGCTTGCAGTATGCAAGTATTCAAGGACAGGCTATATAGCCGTTTTTTATATATTTTCAGTGTTACATAGTGTAGAAGCAATATCATATTAGGTCATCATCATCATTTCTCTCATGGAATGACGCCCAATCATTCAAGTTACCTACACAGACAGAGTCTACAGTACTTTGCTAAATCATAGATATTTACTTACCTGTCACCGTAACAAGTACGTCTCGTGTCATAGCTCGCTTTTCCTCTAATCCCGCTTGATTCGAAGCCTCACACCGATAGCTCCCCGCTTCTTGGTACAATATTTTTTCTATGATGAGATCCTGGCCGGAGCCGACGGTGGTGAGATTACCCCCGAATCCGATCCTACTCCAGCACAATTGAGGTGAAGGTCGACCATCTGCAGCACATCTTATATGAGCTTTACCACCCAGACTCGCTTCTACCCGAGGCGGAGGCTGGTGAACAATGGTGGGGTCAACTGAAACATGCAACGAACAATAAATTGATTTTAGCATGCATTCGCATTATTCTTCATTCGCTTTTCAAAGCACCGCATCAAAAAATATGCATGGAGCCTTTTTACGGATGACCATAAAATTTTATTCCTTTCTTTGGATACAAAATATGTAATAGCCAAGCTAAAGTTTAATTTTAAGTTATAAAAAGAGAAAAGGTCCGAACATCGAACGCTGAGGTAATATCCAACAGACGAGAATTTTCCTAGAGGATGATGGGAGATGCATTTATACCACCCCGTGTGATTTCGGTTGGCCCTGGTGAAGTTCAGGAAGCCATCATCTGACTGGGGCACGGGTGGGTCGCCTCCGTCTGAAAATATAATAAGAAAAAAGAAAATGAAAAATATATTGAGAATAGGTACGTCTACTAAACCAGCAATGTTGCAATAATGTTACACACGCGCTCCGTAAAAAATACCTACATAACATTTCCATCTTTTTATGTGCTAATATATTATATTACTTTTTCGATTCAGCTTTGTAATAAAAATACCCGATGGACGGCGCATTCTGAAATTCAAACTCTTTCTCATTCTCCACATCCTCTCCACTCTTGCAACAACTAACTTCTTTAGCTGCCATTATCGGGAACAAGTGCATGTGGGAATATGGGAATATGTGTCAAGCCTTATACTCACACGCACTCAGTACATACAAACAATGTTGGTGGCTATAAGTATATGGGTATCATGAGGAAAGCCGGAAAGAAACGGAGAAAACCTGAAATTACTCAGCCAACAACTGTCAGTTCCCTCTAGTTTCCTTCATCCTACTGCTGGTTTTGATTTGAAAGCTTGTCTGGAGAACGACGACGAACTTTGTTCGCCACAGGGAAAAAACAAGTTAGTATATCTGAACCTACATTTTTCATCTGCAAACTTTACCGAACACGTTTCTACGCAGTTTGAATAGCTGAGGGATTATTGTAGCCTATAATATGTACTGGACAATAGAACTAATTTCCGGAGAGTGTCCTGAATATTTTTGATGTTGCATGTTGTTTAGATTTGCTATAAATTAAGTACCTTCTTAATATTACTGCAAGAAATAGAACTAAGTGATAAAAAGCATGAATCATTCAATTCGATATTTACTAGCTACACTCGTTGAGAATTCATTATTTCACGATTCATTCTTTGAATTTTTATGTCATAATATTTATGGGCATGTGTCGCGTATAATCATGTGTGTAAAAGCTGCCTAGATGCACAGGCAATAAAAATAAGATGTAAACTTCACATCATAACCTGCAAGCGTACAAGATTTTAGTAAGTACAAATCCTACTAGACCGATTCTACATATCATACACATGCCCTCTTCAACCCTCTCAAAAAAAAACAAATTCATACATAATCGAGAGAGAAAACACTTTCCCAAACCCATTCACCACTACTCTAGAGATGCAGATGCTCTGTGATGATAAAATGGAAAGTTTTTAAGAATCGGCAACCCGCTCATCCTTCCCCCACTAAGTCAAGTAATCCACAGATGTTTTTCATTGTATAGCAGCGGAGGACGTAAGAGACACAATATGACTTCCTCTCCTCATCTATTTGTACAATAGAAATAATGCAAACATGCTCTCACACTAATGTAAGCAATTCAGAATCATATGCCGCAACACACTTTTATTTTACCAGCGTGCAGATAAAAGAACCCGCATAAAAAAAACTTGGAAAGAATAAGAAGCAATGGAGGGGATTATCTTTCATATTATTTTTTTCCCTTTCCATCTTCATATTTGACGACAAGGAGAGATGATGAATGCCAAAACATATTTGAGTTTATTGCAGTTGAGAATTCCTATTTTTTACTTTCTCCTTTTACTCAACAACTTTTACCAAACATCACCACCAGAAAACCCGCCTCCTGCACTTGCTAACCACTACACCCTATCTTGTTTCAACTGTCAGCTTTCCAACTTGGCTTTTATTACGTGATATTATATGAATCAGGAAGGAACAGTGTCAAAATTCACCCCTCTGCCCTTGGTTGAAGCAAACACTACCACAGAACAGAAGCACCCGCACACACGAACCAATTTCATTTTATGTATATTTATCTTTCCTCATTTTTCTTCTATTCTTTTATCCAAAAAGATAGAACATTTTTTTAAAACTAGTGCGTTCGTCAAACACCATTCACATCTAATTTCTTTTCCCCCCAACCTGCTGCAAATGCAACGGCATATTTCCTAGTAAACTTGACTCTACGTGCTGCATGTCTGTTTCACGGTGAGTGAAAGCCAGAAACGAAAACAGGTTTTGACAAATCCATCACAATCTTATTTATTGCAGTAAGTATAATAAAATAGGTCTGTATTATGGAGCATCAAGGACGTACTTGAAATTCTTAATTTTGGAATAAAAGTTAAATCCAAACACATGCACATGTTCTTCGGTATGAAGTTTCTCCAAAGTAGCTAACTACCTACTTTTGCATTTTCTCCCCTTTCCATTTCATTCCCTCCCCTAAAACCCCTTTACTTTTCATGCATTGAGTTTGTATTGTCTTTTCCCTTAAGCATTTTTTTCTTCTTAAGAACCTACCAACAAACTTATAGGCCAAACAAACCATGTCGACGTAAGAGCTATAGAACATAGCAGATCGTAATGGAAATACAGAGCGTAGTGAATCATAGCAAAGTTTGTTTGAACGCACATATTTTGTATTCCAGCTCCTCTGCTTTATCAGTCACTTTTCAAAACGAGATTGTGAGGTAAGAAAATATGTGTATTTGCACAATAAAACACTTTCCCTACCAATTCTTCATCGCACTACTTGCACATTATTTTGCTTTTACTTTCCTTGACATCCCCTACACCAACATGGGCGCAATGCAAATACAGGATTGTCTTCCATTTTTTACCCAACGTTATGCTTGAAATACGAGTTTGGTGTGTGCTCACCCACTAATGTTATTATTATTTGGTTCATCTACCGAAACAAAAACAAATAAAAGTTACTTTAGTCTAGTGCAGGATTAGAATATAAATGGAATGGTTTTTTCCTCGAATATGGATAAAATATTGAGGAGAAACTCTAAGCACATAGCACATGTTGTTTGAGGGGGACTGTGATAACATTACTTTCTGATTTTTTAAGTTCTCTTGAAACCGTACTTGTTGAGTAAGCAAACATTGTTAGCTCTCATTTGAACCCCATGTTTTTGTGCCACGGATTATGATGATGCATAATAAACAATGCAAAACTTCGTACGACATTAATAAACTAAAAATGAAAGTTTTATAACTAGATGCAAAAGAATTACATTATCAGGTCGTCTCGTCTCACACTTCTTGGTAGTAAAAAAGTATGTTCATTAAATATATAACTCCAGACATAACTTTTGGACGCAGTTGAAAACTATTTATTTATGGAGTTACTGGAAAGCTAGAAAATATTTTTAATTTTTACTGAGCCACATAGCGGTTTGTCTAATTCAGAGTAAATAAGTAAATACATTTGGTACATGGGGAATGTAGGCGCGCAACTTGAAGAGTAAGTATATTGCTTAGCTGAAAATTTCATCCAGGTAAAAAAGTTCCCTGGAACAGGCTTCCACTTTCCCGTTGGTTGGTTGGGCAAGCTATTTTGAGCATTTACGTAGAAAGAAACCTGATAAAAGTATATTCATATCACAGGGGATTAAATGTGTACACTTCTAATTTTCATTTAATCCACCAGATAAAACTTCATGACAAGATAATGAGTGTTCGCCCACAAGTTAGTTAACCTTTCCTTAAAAGCAGATGAATATTGGATGATCGTTCAACTGAGAAGTGGTTCTTCGTTCATTTTTATACATTTCTATAAAAGCTTATACTCGTATATTAGTTCTGCCGGAAATTATTCTCAACATTTCTACAAGTTGATAGCTCGTGCCGCAAACGTTACATATCCCAAATGTAATATAAGAAAAGAGGGAAGTAAGTGACAACATTCTGGACGTGATCATGTAATGATTATAAGTGAAGTCCTTCTTTCTTTTTGTGTTCGTTTTTATAGCGTCAATTTCATTTTAACTTGAAAACTCTGATATCAGTTCAGTACGAAAAGTACCGAAAACGTGAGGAGAAAACAAGAAAACATGTCGTTTTCTTTCATAGAACAAAATTATCTCTTGGTACTTGGTTATGTCTTACTAATAAACCGACAACTTTTAACAACCAGCATTCTTCCACTATAAAAGGAAATTACGTCTGATTCAATTCATTACTTATACCATAAAACAAAACAAATTACGTTAGATTACAAACAAATATTACAAAATAAGCCGAGTGCAAGGATGACTTCAACTTTGTAAAATGAGATGTATATTTCCATCGTGGAAACTCTGAATTTATCTAAACTTCCAAGAAAGAACAGTTCAAAACTATGAATCTTGCAATTTAGTATGCACAGACTGAACTGTAAGGGAAAGTGCATAGTATGCATGAATGCGCTGCGTTGAAAACTACAAAAGAAGGTCATAATTAGGATGTTGTTGAAAGCTTTGAGTAACGTAAGTTATGAACAATTTTAACTACAGAATAGAACTTTTTATAATAACTTTTGTGGTTTAGATTTGTGGAGAAATTATTGTTGAGAACAGCGAACGCTACGGAAAATGTTGTTTATAATAGCAATCACTTTTATGTTTCTCTAACTTAAGATGTGATCCATGTGTCGTATTATTCAATACATGTGTAAAGGAATAAAGGCAGTATTCAATGTTTCTTTGATATTAAACAATTACTTTCTTTCTAACGATTTGCTTTCATTTAATTATTGCCAGTTTGACAATTCACGAATAATACATAAAATTCTAATGGAATATAAAACGTAGCTGTAGATATGTATTTTATTCCACGACAGATTGATATGCTTCACCTGCTATTTCTGAACCAATTTGCATGCCTATCCAAAAGTCACCTAAATTGAAAATGCATACTTTAAAACGTAACCTGATTAAATTAGCACTAAGTACATGGTTTAATGCCTCCAGGGCCAATTTGCAAACTTTCAAACAAAAAAGTTTAAAAGAAAAGTTAAAGCTTTATATTGGGAGATTTTTTACATGAGCCAAAATTAAGGTCACGAGTTCATTGCCGCCTCTTAAGCTATCATAACCAGCCGCAACCAACACAATGTAAGCTGAGACCTTACGACGCACTAAATAACCACAAAATTTGCTATTGCCGAACTTTTCCTATCCTTTCCTGTGAACCGTCAAAACTTGCAAATTTTTAGGTAATAACAGTAATCATTTTGGATGAGCGATATGCTCAGTTAAACTATGACGGTGGGCATGTATACTATAAAAGTTGAGTTCTAAGTCTAAAAGTCTAATATATGCTCTTTCCCACTTTTAATGGAAGACCATTGTTGTAGGCCATACTCATTATCATTGACATTGCCATCTCATTTTCTCTAGCCATCAAATGAGGACGACAATGTTGATGATAGCTTTATCATCAACTTTCTCTATAATCCATCTTGAAAACAGGCGAATCATCTTTTCCTCGTACAACATGTTATCCTCAACCATAATCGTTTCAACTGGTTACTCTCTATAGTCAAAATTGTCCATTTCTTTGAACAAAATACATGCTCCAGCAGTATTTCCTTCATTTTCATTACAATAATCCTTTATATCATTGGCTTTGTGTAAAGTATTCTTCTAGACAAATCTAAGCTTATATAGCATGTTTGGAAGTATACCGTGGGATTCTCTTTTGGCTTAAAAAGTCTTTGCGACTGCCATAATATTAAACAGCTTTTATAGGTTCCGCTGATGTCTCGTTTTTGGTATTCTCCTCTGGTATTCATAACTTGAATTATCATGAGCCAATCCCCAGAAAAAATGCCTTGCTTTCAGCAAATTTTCCATCTATATTGCTCAATTCATTCTAAATTGCAACTGCGCCAGCACTTGCAACATTGAAACAAGAGCAGAATAAGAAGGAAATCTACATTGTATAACCTCAAGTGATACCACACACAGCAAATCCAAATATTTTCCCAAGCTGTAGTCATTCCCGTGGCACACAGACTCATCATTCAAGTCAATTGTATAACTGATATGGAATCACGCCACATCGTTCCCCATTTTCTCAAATTATACGTAAGCTGCATGTACCTGCTCCTGGAATTTAAAAGTAAAGGCTGAAATCGAAAAGATATAAAAAAGCTATCTGGGAAAAATACTTGTGTGTCGACAAAAGCCTGTACTCACAAACATTATAGAGCTCTCTTTTCATCCGTTTTGTTCATTTCTATGAACAAGCCGCTTCTAGCAAAGAAAACACCATCGTCATAATTTAATGGGAAAACTAAAGACTTACACTACACGCAAGTATATATGGCATTCTATCTAGCCAACATACAGTTTTCTACGTTTACACACATTTTGGATCATAAGAAAAGTATTTTTGTAGAAATAACCAACGACCAAGTTACATCAACACAGCGAGATTCCGTGTTATTTTCCTTTCTAAACATATATCCTCATCTTCATTTCAAGGAAAATTGAGCCAGCAATGACGATGATGATGATAATGGTAATAGGCAGGCAGTTTTTTCTTTTTCATCCCCTCTACCTATGTAGGGAGCTATATTTGTTCAGATTGAGATTGCTTTCCTTATCTTATATAATGATTTGACTCATCCCTGTCGGCTAGAAATGTGTGGTAATGTAATGCAATATAAGCCATTTCATTGCGGCTCACACACACAACCCAACAAACCAGGCCAACAATTTGTATTTTTCTCATCCTTTTCTCTTTAAAAAGCTTGTGGGTTGAGACCGTTGTAAATTTTTATCCTCGACGTCTCGAAGCCCAGTGATGGTAAAAGTTGTGCCTCTGTTGATGAGCACTTTTAGTGAAAACATTCAATCGGTCTAATCATAATTTCAGATACACTAACTGTGAACCCCTTTCAAAAGGTTTTTCGATTTGGCTTGTGCATAACCTATATAGTATGACCTGCACTATATTTTCTCTACTGGCTGTACATAACTTAATGAGAACAAAATTATACATGGTTACTGCAAATCCGTCATTATCATGAATTCGCCAACTGCAAACCCATCATTTTCAAATAGTGAGTTGTAGTAGTATTGAATATTGAAAGTTTCTTCAGTCGCTCAATATATTTCGCGTTACACGACACACACCTCTAGTACATGAATTTGCTACATATATGTGCAGAAATACTGATATAAACCAAAAAGTGAAACAAGCACTGCAACGGTATCAATCGAAGTTAAAATATATGTAGATTTAAATCCCTTTCCAAAAGATCCACATAAGCAGAATAGAGGCTACGTGCTAAATCCAAACTACTTTCTCCAAACAGAAGAAGTGATAAAAGTACTTTTCATGGACTGAATATATGTCCACACGCAATTTCCCACATCATTATATTTGAAGCATTCCCACTGAAATTTCCCATAAGCGTTTTCTACAACAAAACTGTCAATAAGGGAATAAATAAAAATAATATGGCGCAATTTGCATGAAACAAAAACTTCTAAACAATGTGTCTAATTCATGCATACAAAAATTTGACCTGAAATCTCAATTGAGATGCTGCTGCTTCACAAATTATATAACTGCAACTTGGGTGTTTCGTAAGATAAACGTCTATTGTAGTAGCTAATACCTATTTCCATATATTTTACTTTCCAACCATAAAATAAATTTCTCATTCTTCTTTTTTATCAAAGCCATAATGCCTTTGGAAAAGATTTGGTCATGGCCCTCGTCTAGGCTAGTCTTTCTGTAAAATGATTTTCGAATTTCGATACATAATTGTACGAGGAGAAAATTCAATCGAAAGGAAATAAAACGCTTTGATAAAGCGTGTTTGCTTTTGAAGTAACAAAGTTTAGCAATCAAAAGCCTGATCTCTGTGTTGGGATGATGGATTTCACAGAACAAAATGGATAGCCAACTGATAGTTTTTTTTATTTACGAGGTGGATATGGAAAGTAGGAATTGAAAACGTATACATACACGGTAGTTTTCATTTTGCTCTTTTGTTTTACCAATAAAAACAACTTCTGCCACAAAAAACTAATGTAAAACTTTTTAGTACAAATGTTCATTACTTGTTCCTCGATTTTGCTGTAGCTTCTGATTTTTTATAATTTGAGTTTTGTTTATTCTATTTCCAAGGGCTGGTATATGTTATCGCAAATTATTGCAGTTAGTATAATGTATACAAGAGCTCTTTGGGTACATTGACATACAATGGAAAAAGCATCATTTGGTTCGGAGGTCGTTTTGGCAAAGACGACCTTTTGTTTTCTACCTAATATAACTAACATGCATATGTGATCCTTCAATTCAATCCCTACCAACGCAGACAGCCTGGCCCCAGCTGTCCGTGGGTAAGTCTGGCGGAAGTCGAAATGAAATAATGGCAAAAATAAATAGAAGAAAAAAAGCTTTTTGTCTTTTCTCTGCATTCCAGAAACTTCAGAGTAGTAGCAATTTTGTGAGTGGAAGGCTAACCCAAAACGAAGCTAATAATTTGATGGTACCTCAAAAGCTCCATGAAAAATAGAGCGCTGCGTTGGCCCGTTTCACGAGAAAACGTAATTTGTATTGTGCATCCACTGTATAAACTGGCAAACATAAAGCTGCACATCCGATTCACGATCCGTGTATTTATCCAGAATAAATAACATATTGTTTATCTCCCTGACCTTTTTCCGATTGGCTTGTCTGTTTTCTTTTCTCTGTCTGATGAATAATGCTACAAAGCTCAAAGAGCACGCAAGCAATCTGCTCTTCAGTGCTACCACCACCACTGCACTACCAAAGAATGATTTTGGCTTTGCCTTTCACTATACCACACAGTATGATTTTCACTTCTGACACAGCTAGTATTTATATAGGTATAGAAAATGTACTAAAGTACGCTTATATTCTTTGTTACGTTCAATTTACTTGAATGAATGAGATCGCTTTTGGATTGGAAAAAGTTAAACAAAAACATGTTGTGAGCAGTCGTTAAAGAGAGTAGAGCTAAAAATGGTTGTAGTAGCTGTGTTCACGTTTTGCTTTCTCTCTAAGCAAAACTAGCACACAAGAAAACATCATGAAAGAAAGACAAGAACAACAATAACAGCTTGTTGCCTTCAATGTGTTTTTGCAGGGTGGAAGCTAAAATATATATAGAGCCTGTTTTTTGCACTATAGAAAAGGGATAATCGCTGCTCATTCTTTTAATGGAAATTGCAACTACTAGCAAACCAAAGACATAGTTTTACTGAAGTAATGTATATAAGCTAATAGTAAGTAGGATGCATGTGGCACATTCTGCAACCGCAAGTTTTACTAGTAGTTCCACTAGAAAAACAAGAAGTAGGCAGATGCTCATAAAATGGGGTCTGTAATTCCAATCTAATCTAGTACACCAAAAAATCACGCAATTTTCAAAGAAAGCTGGGTTTTGAGCTCGTTCTATTCTCTTCAGAATTCTCTTCCTGAGAATCCATAAAGGTAAACCTTATTATTTTTATCTTCCTAATTTTAGCTGGCTCGGGGCATCGAGCACGTTCGTAAATAGCCCAATAATCTATAAATACATGCCATATTAGACACGTACTTGCAGATATATGCGCTGCATAATGCAGGCTTATATACACAGTGACACATTTAAACTTTGGCTTCTGCTGCTTACCTTTCATCCAAAAAGGACGGCTTGGTGGGTTGGCATCCACGTCGCATTTAAGAGCCGCAAAAAATCCCTCTCGAACGGGGTTGCCAAAAGCTGGAATCCGGCTGATGACAAAGGATGGAGCATCTGTGTCAAGAGACAAATAAGAAAACCAAAAAGTTTGGTCAAAAAGTGAAGGAAAAAACTTTATACATGAACAAACTCACGTGATGGCATGCTGTTTTTGAAGCATATGAAAAGCTGTACCAAAAATGCATATAGGGAGAGTAAACTGTTAACTCTAGTGAGATATATGGCAGGTGTATCTTGTATTCATAGCAGAAGGGGTAAGGAAATCAGTAAAACTTCATAAAAGAAAGCGTCTGAAAAGGTTTAAAACGAGGAAACGATATTTTCGCAAGCATCGTACACAACGGATATTACGGAAATAGAATCAAGTCTGCAATGTAGATTTCGTTGTTGAAAAGAAGTTGAAGTGGTTTGTTGCAATTTCGCTGCGAATAGCACAGTCGTAGTGTTGGCGTGTAGTACGCATAGGTTGTACTGTGTACGGCTATTATTACTTTCACCGCCATCACCGACACTTTCTTCTTATACAAAAAAGCAACCAACAGGGTTTGCTTACTTACTACTTGCTCAACATTTTATGCACATCACCTTATCATCTATATATTTAGTGTTCCATATAGTTGAGTGCGTGCCAAGCCTCCCAAGTTTAAGTAAAGCTACATTTCAGGGAAAACGGGTTGCCGTTATTGTTATTATGATTCTTGTCGGTATGTAGGCTAAGCTTTTGTTGGTGGATGAGGAGACCACGTACGTGGATGGCTGGTTAGATAGGTGCATAACATGTTTAAAGCCATACGCGTATAACATTTATGACAAAGTAAACAGGTCGATACTTTCTCCAGAGGAACAAACGAGTGTTTTTGTTGACTGTGTCTATGTGTCTTTCTCATCCCCTACTTTTCTCCAATCTTACCGCCCTGTCCTGCCTTCCTTCCTTATATTTTATGTTTTAACAAAAGTATACAAAGCCAGACAGAGCAAGACGAAAATACTTTTTCCGGAATTCATCTGCGTTTTAAATGTTGCAAAGCGGCAGTTTGAAGCAACCTCATATAAACCCAGTTAATTATGCTGATCCTGCCAAGAGAGAAAGTATAAAAAGAAAATAACATCCGGCATTTGTTTTTCTTTTATGAATTCCCCGTCTTTTTCACTCGCTTTAATTTTCTTTCCTCATCGCTTGCTTCAACTGTTCTTCTTTGTATCTTTCTATTTTTCTCCTTTAAGAAAACGTCACCAAAGGGGATATATTTGCCAATATTAGTTTGACAAAGACCAGGAAAAAGTTTAGAATTAGTTGAGGGAAAAGGACACGCGAAAGGAAGCAATTCGAATCCTTAGGATATCTTTTCTGAAATAACATGCAAAAGAAAGATTGCATGTGGGAGCGTGTGCGCCCACTGTGCTTGCCTTTGAGTGCACATAGCCTGCTGCACAATAAAACCAACTTGGTTGGAATGCACGGAGAAAGGTGCTACTCAATCTGGCTGAATGGAAAAGTGAAGATTCCAATTTCGTATGAGTTCGTTGCAATATAACCCTTTCAAGTGATACTTATTCGGAGAAAGTCTACACAATTCTACACTGCATCAACCACTACATTCTTGAGTTTTCATAGACATTTGCATATAAAGTGTACTCTAACCGCCGGTCGCCGACGAAGCATCTTTTTGATGTCACCTGCTCAACTTTCAAAAAGAAACCTTCAAGCGCACAAACTGCTTGTCATTGTCATAGAGGAAAACATTCTCATTACTACGTTTTCTGAGAAGAAATGTGCTTGAATGTGCATGCCAGTCAGAGAGAGACGCTGCTAGATAGCTGAATAAACATGCATCTCGTTTTATGTGGTGGTGATATGGCAGTAGAATATACTCATATGTCTGTTCTCGCTTTCCGTTAAAACGCGACGTTTTTTGTGTAACGACCAAAGTGTAGTCAGTCTCCGAAAAAATGGACTGCTTCGTTGACTGAACTACGACACTTTTATGCACCCATGGATCATTGAACACGCGTAGCGTGCTATGCGAAGCTCCAGTAACCAGAGTTGAGCAGCAGCGGACTCATATATGCATCCATTTCTATTATATATTATAACTTGAGAGAAAATTGTGTGGAATTCCTTTCGGGAGTGTTGTAAGCGTACATGGAAAGCTATACATTTCTTATTATGACGATATTATTATTCTCGGTTTCAGATAAAAGGCTCCGGTGATGGCGGTATGAAAAGAAGAGATACGAGAAAAAGATTTCTAAGCAGGTCCTTTCCTCCTGCTTACCCTGTCGGTCTACGGAGAACTCTTGTCCTTACAGAAAAGACGATCCTTGAGCACAGCGGAAAAATTTCAACTTGACTTTTTTCATTCAACGTCTCTATCGGGGTTCCTCATGCTACCGTTTTTCAAGTGTCCCTTAAGCAGAGATGAAACCGTTGTTCTTTTTTTACTTTAAAGTATATGCTAGTACCTATATACATTTAGTTGAACTGTTATATAGTTAAACACATGGCGCTTACTTTGCAGACAGAGCCACGACTCATTAAAAAAATCACGGAAATGGAAAATCACAATCATCATCGGTATTCAGAGGAGCAATTATTTTAGCAACATTTAATGAAATGAGAGATGCAAATGGAAAAGCAATTATGAGAATGGCGTTATGAAGTCAGCACTACGCTATTAAAATTAGGACGACCCACTTAACTTCAAGTATAGCTACTCCTATACCAACGTTCATGTATTTGTCAGTTATAAAATTTCAACAATTTTGTGGAGCTTACCAGCAATGCATACAAGTGGTTGGTTAATGCGATCAAACTCCAAAGGACCATACAAAAACGTGTATGCTGTGTATGGACTTTTAATCTCAACTGCAATTCATTCAGCAGACCATTACACCATATCGTCCACGCCAAATTTTCATTTATTTTGAACAATTTTCTGTCCAAAAAATGTTCAGCAGGTAGTAATAAAATGTAGCCACGTTGGAAGATTACTTTTGAAAATTATATCAAAGCCCAGTGATCCGCTTTTCTATCATGATACACTCATCTCATGTCTACGACCCGCTTCTCTACTGGTTCATAGAGTCGTGCTAATCAAAAGGATAATCCTATCAACTGATTACTCCTTTCTTCAAGCCCCATTCTATCTATTCATGTACGTGTAGGCGTGAGCACGGTAATGCCTAAAAGATTTCATGGCTCACAGCTAGCAAAACCAATTTCCTACTGAAAGAAAAATACTTCGGGACGGGCTATCCGCAAGACTCTAGTTCATGGAAAATTACAAGTGCTATTTCTACAGCATTAACACGAGAACCGAATTTTTGCACTATTGAGAATAGTCTGCTCACTGCTTTAATCTTCATTTCATTTTATTCGAGTACAATCTTCATCATTGCTTTCTCCAAGGAGAACATCCTGTGAATGGTCTGTAGCTTGTATAGCTGGTCCAACACAAAATATTAGCCAGAATCCTTTTCCGTGCTGGGAACTGGGAAAAACTATCATATTCATCATGTATGTTTCATCGTCATTTCACATGAAGATTTCATTACGCCATAATATGCGATTCGCAAAAACCAGGTGAGTAAAGAAATGATAAAGCATAACCTACACATTTTAGAAGGACATGTCCGTCATGTCCATGCCATGTTTGTCGTCATATAAGACTGTCCATGAAAGATTCTAAGCCTTCAAATGTAAAGAATGTCTATTATTAGTATATACTAGAAATAAGAATTTTGAAAAGCTTGCATATCAGTAGATTATAATCATGATGTTATATATAATTTCAAAACTCATGATGATTCAGTGGGAAAATGAGAAACCATTCCTTTTACTTGCGTAGTACCATGTGCAAGCTTACACTTTCTCCAAAACCTAATTTTTTGCGTGAGAGCAGCAAAATTCGACTGGTTACATTTGTAAGGAATCAATACACGTGTGTGAGCATTTTTTTCTCTGGCAGCCACGAAATCGGATATGAGAAAATAAGAAGTGATTGTGCTCTCTTCTTAAGCTTCAATACATAAAATATACAGACACACACCCGTTTGCAAGCTGGTACAACATGATTTCAATTTTTCACTGTTTCCTTTTTATTCTTTTGGCTGTGTGGCATTTCTTTTAATATAAGGCGCGGTTCCAAGAAGAGAGTCAACTTGCGTATAGCTGCTTTTATACACGCATGCAAGCCTCTCCCGCTGCCTCCTGTTGTACCTTTCGTGATAATGAAAAAGTATTAAAGCTAGTACCCAACTTTTTCCCACTGCTTTAAAAAAAGTCATCATCAAGGCCTTTTTTGTGCATCTGATATGTACACCAGCAGAGGATTTTGTACTCATATTTTCTGTATTTATAAAACCCTCATTCTAATATGCATACAGAAAGAGTTTCATTTCAATTCCATTTCCTTTCATTTTTTTCTGTTCAATGTTCTGTCTTTCTTTCGGTTCGCTTCGCTTTGTCCTCAACTTTTTTTGTATCACCTTTTGCCTTGCCAAGAAAGAATTCAATTCTCTACTCGCGTGCTTTATTTTCCAGAGACTGAATAAATCCTGATTGAAGTGTACGGGAGCAATGGGGAAAGTTGTTTGGTCTCCTTCATATTTTATTTTCTCAGTGTGCGTACTAATGTCTGTCTCTTTCTCTCCTTACATATATTTATTAACATTAATACATTGTCCAAAATCATAACTTTTTAGAGATGTGTGTGTTGTAGGGCACATTCAAAAAATGGATGAAATGTTGATCTTTTTCATCTCGTTTTTTTCTCCTCTGAATAGAAATCATCAAAGGGCTAACTTTGAAGAACTTTGGAAATATAGGGAAGCTGCATAAATACTTAATATTCATATGTGTCAATGAACACATTTCCCAATGAACAAAGTCATTTGTCTGCATTTGTCAAATGTGTACTCTTTTTGTGTCGTTCACCACTCAACAGGAAACCTATTGAAGACGACGACATATACTAAAAATGAGTTTTCTCTTTTTGCTCATTTCGGATTATTTTTGTTTCGCTTCATTCGAGTATTCATGAATACGACATGACATGACTGTGCACAAAGCTCATGAAGATAATCCATGATTGATATTACCTCTGTAACTAGAAAAAAGCTAATAAAATACTTGGAATACCGTTCGACCTGTAGTGTGCATAGGAAAAAATATTGCTAGTTTAGATTCTTCAAGCCAGTTTCAATTTCATGCTTGTAAATGACACTTATGAATGTTTCAGTTCAGTTCAATAAAAATACTACAAATTTATACACATTTGCTTTTCAGTCGAGTCAATGAACTATGGAAGTCAAGCTTTGGCATTGGTAAGTACACAAAACTTTTTTAGTTTCTCGTACTCACGCATGCAGTAAGCACGAGACAGACGGATAAACAAGTTGCCTCTGGATGTGTATGTAAAACATAAGCTGAAGAAATGATAGAACGACTAGAAGAGGCTGGGCAAAAAATAATGATTTGGTTCTCTCAAAACGGCTACCACGTGTTCTCTTTTACACTACTTACACCGATCTGCGTGCGGTAATGATAGTCTGCGTATTATAGTAGTGGCCCTTTACACTTGAGTGCTAGACGTATGTTACCTTACGGTATGTGGAGTTTTCTTCCTACTATTTGTGTGCACCAATTCGTTGCTCAGTGAGAATGAGCTTACATAAGCTCATTCGTAGTTCCAGCTAAGCCTATTCAGTCTATTCATTCAGGAGAAAGCCTCTCAACTTTGGTTCTGCCATATAATAAGTGAGGATAGATTGAAAACTTGAAAAGTACTAAAGAATCGGCCAGACTAGAGATATCTATTCAACAGGAGCAGCAGCATCTAGTGGCACAATGACAATCACATTCTTTTCCTATACACTTTTGATTGGCTTGATAGATATATTTATACCACCTATTTTTGTACTTTCATGTTCAGTTCCAAAAAGGATATCGCACACAATAGGAAATTCAATAAAAAATGCGGAGGTATGGTACAAAAGAGCTCCTTTTTTCGATCCTTCCCTTCCTTTCTTTTCGTTGCATTCATTGTAGCGGGAGAAAGTGAAAGTTGATTGAAGGCTTCTTCTATTTATTTCGAGAACAAAGCCTGTATACTATATGGAATGATGCTAGTATTTTATATCAAACATTGGTTAGCCAAAGTCAAGCAGATTACTAGTAGTAAAATTGCATAACTTTTATAAACTTTCTCAACAACATAGACTGGCTGTTGGAACTATATATACCTAACTAAATTTCTTTAAAATAAGAAAACTATTGGAAAGTTCTACGAATTGTTTGTGCAGTGTACATTATTTTTTGTGTTCTTGTTTTTGTTATTTCACAGCTTTTCCAATTCAAAATCTTGTGCTTTGACAAGTTGTGTAAATCCTCCGTCTTTGACCGACTAACATGATTTTTATACTGTTTTCTTTGAGAATCGAGGCCATAAAAATACAGCAAGCTGAGCTGCTTTTCCCAGAGCCGCTTTTAAAAAGTGAAAACAGAGAAAAAAGAACAATGTCAAAACAAACTCACTCTTAAATAAACGAAAGTAGAAAAGTGTACATACATTCGGTATACTATATGTACTTGACGTACAAAAACCTATATAATAATTCGTTTGTTAAAGTCATTGAAAGTCAACGACTGTTACATGAGCACCAAGCCAAGCGGCTATTGCAAGAAGGCGATAGTGCGCTTCTGTTGAACTATTATTATTTTTTATACAAAGAATTTCCCTCATTCAATTTTTCGCGTTCAATACGTGGAAATCCCAACAGAGAATCGATAAAAAGACAAGGGAGCAGTGAAGAGGCAGAAAAATAAGAATAATATCGATTTGATGCATTGCTCTTTTTCCTTCTTTTTTCACATTATTACAAGTGTATGTATCGAAGAAAGGAAGAATGACATTTGAGCTATTATTCGAATACATCTGAGCCTGGAGAAAGCACGAGCAAGATGGATGGATGGCCAAGAAGATGAAAAAGCTAACTCATTTCAAATACAATGGAAAAACCTTAGTATGCAATTTTCTATACGACAACAAACGCCAACCCGTTCTGATACAACAAATATCCACCTAGACATGATTTTTGTTCCTACTGTTCTACATCTTGCTCAATTTTTTCTTCTTTACTTTATGTATGGTAGTATAGATTTCAAGCACCAGTGTGCTTTTGAAGTGTCTCTAACTGTGGCCGAAGGCTCACTTGAGAAAGTGGCTAACTCAAGTAGGCGGTAGATGTATATACATCCAATATCATAGAATATTCATTCATTCAACTTTTTTCAACAATTTCCAGTATTGGTTCAACCCAGGGACACTCTACAAAACATACTGCATATAATTCGGCCGGCTAGCAAATATATCCTTGAATCTATCAAAACTCTCGAAGAGTCTCTGGTAAAAAAAATATCGCAGCATATTGCAATTCAGTCACTGGTAGAAGTAGCTACATGAGCATGCTTCAACATGAAAAAGAAAGTGAAACATTTTTCAGCAACAATGGCAAAAATATCTGCGGGTAAAAAATCCCTAAAAATGGTACATCGTCGATGTTCGTTTCAAGAAATTCGCAACAAGAACCAGTCGTGTTGTGAATTCTGCGATGAGAAAAGAAGGATTGACAGTACTCGTCCATCTTTTCGAGAAGCACAGATACATGAAAATGAAAAAATAGTGCAGCATATGCCTCCGAGTCTTTTGAGTGTTTAGAGTAACATTGCCTTGTTGCAACGATAACATATAAGAAACAAAGTAGTGGCAAACTGAAGACGACGAACAGATTTCGAATCTACTAGATAGGTATCATGTATCGAAAAAAGCAGAACAAAATTATAAAAACGCTAAAAATTGTACAAAAACATTCACATATAAACGCATGTCCTACATATTTTCTCATACCTATACATCGGTAACTATATATGCTTTGGTGACGTAAAAAAGCGAGCACTTTATAATAAAGATCTTATTTCCTATTATAGATGAGGAATGGGTGGGACGGGAGTAACAGTAAAAAATTATTTTTTGGAGAAAGTGGGTCTTGCTCAAAATTATTCCAAACTATTCAGTTCAGCGTAGATAATAAAAGTACAATAAGTTTCCATTTTCCACCAGCTTTTACACTTTCTCGTTGCTAATATTTATGATGATCTATATGAATATAATAACAAAACTACGTGTTATTATTACAGCAGCAGCTTGCCACTTTAAAAATCTCTTGCCGAAAAGGAACATCCTCACCTTAAAAACTACTTACAAATCCGTTCATTTATTAAATGTGTTTTATATTCATGTAGGAATTCATGTAGCAACAACTCCTTTAGAGTGCTGCGCCTCTATGTCTTCCACACATTTTCTCGACACATTATATCTGGTCCCTGAGGCTACCTCCATGAGACGACCTCCGAGACTTTTTCCACATGAAGGGAATCTCGCATGCATGAATTATGCATGACACGTTTTTTTGTGTTTTGCTCCACACAGCAAGAAAAGACCCGGCTACCTATACTGCCTTACTGTGTGTATATGTACGTATATATGCTCTTTCACTTTTGTCGGAAGCGAAAAGATGGAGACGGAAACATAAAAAGAAAAGGACATGCGAAGGAAGAGAATACAACGGTATCGCACTAAGCCACCATTATCATCCGTTCAGATATCCTCGGCATCATCAACGTCATCTTGATTCTGACTTTTTTCTACATTTTATCATAATGTCACAGCTTCTATTTTCCACACGTTTTCGTAGGAATAGGGAAACATGTCAAAACGGTCCTTACTAACTTTTATTTATGCTATGTACATTTATATGCATTGAAAAATAAAGAAGGCAGTTCCGACTCTAGAATCAGAGCAGAACAGGATACGGGCGGGAATAGCTGTTACACACAACAAACTATATATTTGCGTGCTTATAAGTAAAAAACAGGACAAGATTCATCATTATTATTATTATCATCATCAGTATAGTATAGTGTATGCGAATTCGACGGGCATTATTTTTCCGCATTTTTCTTGTTGTTTTACTTTTTTCCGTACTCGTCACTCAATTTTGATCAAATTTCTCCAATGCTACTATACCATAAAAATCTCAAGTCCGCTTGCTGCCCCTTTTTTCTGTCAAGACAAAATGAATCCTTCCATTTCTGCTTTTATGCTGGAAAACCATCCAATTTTACAGCAAACTTCCCTTGTGAGCCCATCTGCTTTCGCTCTGTCACTTTTACTTCCCTTCACTCAGGACACTGTGCTCATTCCCTTACTCATTTTCTACATTTACTACCAAACTAAGGAGAAAAAGCGTCGCCTTCACTTTGAATGTGTGTATGTAATATAGAGTCACAGGGTGTGTTTCGCTCATTTTATGTATTCCTCAAGCGCCTCCATTCTCTGTTTGGAAAATGCTTAAATATTATTTGTCATAAATATTTCCTCTCTGCTTTCTCCATACGGTGACTGCCACTATACTGTTTTAATACAGTGTGTGCTTCACGTTTCTGTGCATGATTTTACATGATCTCGTAAAAGAGACTATGTAGCAAGTTTCTCAAAAGTCAGGAGGATCCGTAACGGCAACAGAAGAGAAACAGCTAGAGACATTTTACTAGTTTAGCGTACGCTTTACCAAAAAATATGCATACAATTTCCTCAGAAAGACAAAGTGTTTGTGCTGCTAGCTTATTGCATGCATTGTCTACGCATTATGCAGACACAAGAATCAACGTGCCGCTTGCTACACATTTTCCGGTGTCAAGAGGGAATACTGTTATGAAAAAATGGAGACAAACGAAAAGACACTCACTAACTGTACGTTGTCCCATGTCCCATTACTTCTTTAGCGCCATACATTTTCATGCAAACAAGCAACTCGAAGAAGAAATATGATATAATGAACCTCTAATAATAATATACAGCATGACAATTTTTCATGCCTCTTTACTGAAAACTACACCCGTTTGTCGAGGGAGAAAGAAAAATCCAAAATCTTGTAAAAGACGTTTTCATCCACAGTCTCCCTTGCCATTTTTATCCTTCGTTACCAGCCTTGAATATTTAGATGGTATTAGCAAATACACACTTGGCTATAAATTTTCCGCTCCTACTTTTTTACCTAGTTGTTGCTTAAAATATCCTAATAATATATCCCATCCTCCAACACAAATTCCACTCAATTTGGAGTGTCTATAACTAAACAGTTTAGCCGTGTATATTCCTGCCAAAACAGCAGTTCTCTAATATGGGAGTTTGTTTTCACTTGTGAATTCCTTTCACATTTTCCCCAAGTTTATTTGGCACAGTCAGATTTGTTGCTCGTAAAATATCTAAAATATGGAGCAAGCAAAGTACAGAAAAGCAGTAAAAGTATAAAGTGGGAAACCCGGAAAGTAAGCCACATATCAGAGCAGCTAATGCAGTGAGCAGTAAATAAAAACTACACAAAAGTATTTTGTTTACGAGGATGACACACAAAAATCAAGCCTATAAAGCATACATTTTCAAAAAAAAATATAAAGACCAAATAAAAAACTAAATACATCATATTATATGCTCTTGTTGTGCCCTTTATGTGAAAAAATGTGAAATTATTCTAAAATTTGTATAAAAAGATACTTATTCCCGGGGGAAATGATGATATAGGGCTTCTAAATTTGTAAAAAAAAACTCCACTAAAACATCAAAAAGCATAAACTTAATATAAGTATCCCGTCACCGTGTCCTCTTCCATTTTCCTTTTTTTTCCTTTTCTACTCTTTGCTGCTTCCTGTTGTTGTTCCATTTTATCCGATAAAATAGGATAACAAGCACGCATACGGATTCCCCTGCGTTGCTTTGTTTTTTTCGTAAAAAACAGTATAAAAATAGGATTCCCAATAGAGCAATGTTGATTTGTGTTTCTTTTCGCATAAAATTTAAACATTGTTTTGCTTCAATATATTCTGCTACTACAACGGTTATGCAAAGCGATGCAAACATATTATCTAGGAATTTTTTGTGTTATGAGTCCTACGTTTAGCTATTTTTCAACAAAAGATAATCTAGAACATTTACGTATGAGAAAACCCGTTTTTTTCTTTCCTAATAAAGGGTCCACTTATACGTTTTGCCAACGAAGGAAAGGGAAAAGTGGCAACTAAAAAGACAACCCAGTTTCTATAAAATTCTTTTATATATTTTTCGCATACGGTTTATTATGGTCTCCTGCTTACGGAAGAAGGAAAAACGGAAGACCAGAAACAAAATGATAACAGGAAAATTTCTCCTTCCTTTTGCTTCAGCCTGTGAGAACATTTTGTGTGTATTCCTCAAAGGCTTCCTCTATCGCTTCTTTTTTGCCGTTTTGTTATTTATGCCAAGTCTGACTTTCTCCTGCTGTTCATTCCAGTTCTATAGTTTGGCGCTTTTTTCTCCTTTTTCAGTAATGTAGCTTCCCGTTTTCCAGGCATGCATGTATATGTCATTCCCTATTCATGATTTCCCAATTTAGGCAGCAGCTGCATCATGATTTGTGGTCGTAGTTTATTCTACTTTATGGACTGGTGCACAGAGCCCGGATCGTCTTTTCCCTTTACCAAATATGGTGAAGATATTTGTGGATTGGTACATGTTCCTTTGCAAAGCATCTTTTTGCATCATACGTTCAAAAAGTGCTACACAAGCTACCAAACGTATAAGCCCTATCTCCTTACTCTCTTCTCCTGTATTCAAAAACCAACTCTCTTTTCTTCCTAACAAATTTCGCTTATTTTGTGCTTGACTTGTTTCCTGCCTTTACTGCTTACCTTGAAAGCTCTATATTACCCTCGCTCGTGTTTGCATATATAAGTTGCGCTTGATTTCTGCTGGATACGGATGGTTTGCCAAATCATATGTGCCCATTAGCTTTCATATTTCACTCGATGGAACATGAAAAACAGTACACGTGCTCAACATGCATTTTTATGAACATACTGCGAAAATAGTACATGCAAACACGGAAGGTTTACTCTTTAGCTTAAGTAGTCCGTGTACTGTACAAGCAATAGCAAATTGTATTGGCATTTTGCTTGCAAGTTTTAGAGGTACTTGTAGTAGTAGCAGTGGCAGGGTTTACATTACGGCTTGTCAGTGCAATCGGTTTTGCCTTGGTTTTCTCCAAAACGAGCTACACCGTAACCCGTGCATACTGCCTAAATAAGTAAGTGGTATGGAAAGTAATTGCGTGATGATTGCTCACTTGTTCACTCTTGGTTGCTTCACTTTCACTGTTATAGCTCCTTATTCCTCTAGTGTGCACTTTTCATTCACATCCCTTTCTATACTTTTACTAAGGAATATTTTGAGGACAGACGAGAAAAAAAGTTTATACTAGTGCAGTAGCATGGCCAACCATCAGTGAAAATATTATTACCAACCACCGCCACCGACAAGACACATAAATTATTTTCCCATTTACTTCAACACTACTCATACATAATAGCGGGTCGTGTTTCCGCAATTTTGGTGAATTATCCTGACAGAAAATGAAAGGATTGGGAGAAAAAAGAACAAGTTAAGTACAGAAGAAAAGGAGGAGAGAAAAATGAAACGCCCTTGATACTTTCTCTAGTTGGTTTGCTAAGGAAGAAAACAAGTGGCAATATATAACAATAACAATAAAGCTTTGGCAAAAAGTTAAAAGCATGCGACTGGTTGCAATACTTAAAAAATGAACATGACTCCCACTCTGTGCGAGTTCAGTCGAGGGCATTGCATGTATCATAGATCGCAATTTTATATCAATCCGTTGGCACCACAAGATTGCCCGACAAAGAGTCTAAATTTATATTAGTCGATTTGGATACTGAAAAGTAATAAGTAGGTAGACAAGCAAAGGCTTGGGGTTGCAAAAATGCTAGTTTATATGGCAAAAAATTGAGCTTCTAGTATGTTTAAATGAATGGCTTTTCTGGCAAGGCGTAGGAGGAGGAAATCAAAGTTTTTAAGTTTTGCAAACAATTTTCCTTTGGAAATTGGGATGATTACAGTACTTTTAAGTGAACAAGATAAAGGAATGAATATGAAAAGGGTGGGACAAAGCTGCCATTACCGTTACTGTGCCCTGGTCGTTAGCTGTAAATAATGCAATGAAAAAGTGCAACTTAACTAGGTTATTCGCATGAATGATTCGCATAGAGAAACGATGAAACGTGTCGCGCCAGAGAAGGGCAATAACATTAAAAGGTCCAAAACTTATAGAAAATCATTTTGGAAATCTTGTTACATCGTTGCCATCTGCATTCACATAAATGCTCATCTTTTTCTTCAATACCCTTTTACCAGGCCAGTAGTGCCGTTTCTTATAATGCCTAATATATTACGATTTCCAGGAGAAGAAACGATGAAATACGCACTCAATTTTCATCGCACAGAGAACGAGGGAAGGAAAATTTAATGGCTTTTTATGGTGACGCTCCTACTGCCTCATCTTTTTTACTTCATATAAACAACATAAAATGATTTACAGTCAGCATTTGAAAATGAAACGGCGATGCAATTCTTTTCAGAAAGGTTGCTGGAAAGCAAAAGTGTAGTGCCGGTCTTTATGCACAGTATTTTAACCCAAAAATGGCTTCCTGGCTTTTTTAGCTTGCTCAGCTCACAAAGGAGTTTAATTCGGTTGCCTTTAACGTGTGTTACAGCTTTGCTCACTCGCGCTTTCTATTGCTAAATGTAAACTGTGCAGAGAAGCATTACCGCTACATTGTAACACTTCTTTGTTCCTTTATTGTCATCCATCCACATATTTTATGGTACTCGTTTTGCTGAAATTTGCAGTAAAAGAGAAATAATGACCGTTTTTGAACATCGATCAGTAAGCCGTTTTAGCGAAATAAATGTCACACAACAACAACTAGTAGTAGTAGTAGTGCTAAGCACAAGTTTGGGTTAGTGTTTTGATACCTAATATAGCACTAGAGCTGCTGCACGCTGCCACTGATAAATCTACACAAATATATGGGGGTGGGTGATAGAGGCGGCGGCGATTGTGCTGGTGCGTTCACTTCACACTGAGAGGTCAAAGGAAACCAATGTTTCATTCTTTCATGTGGACGTCTCGGCTACCTCGATAGTTTTTGTTCATGCTACTGCTGTTGTTACATTTTTTCACAAGAACTACAATTTGAAACCGAAGTAAAAGCAAAAAATGAATATTGCATTAAAAGTAGATACCTACCCAACATGCGTAGAATATTTTATTCCATGCGAAAGACCCTGCATAGAATATATATGGCCATAAATATTGTTCTGGATGTTGTTTGTACGTAATACGCAGAAATCGATCTGTAATCCATTAATACCCCAATTTCATTTCCTATCTGAGCTGAAAATACTGGAGCAGTCGAACACTTGATCAGACAAGGAATAAAAGCAGCGTACAAGTTCTAAAGAGATGTCTAGTACATTGAATATTGTATGAAAGAGGTTTCTTTTTTGGTGCAGCAAAGTATTTTCAGATAGTTTGCTGTTTTACTTGTTCTACGACAACAACAGCAGCTTTGGCGGAAGCTGGCACTGTTTTCACTGGAAGTAGTTTTGAAGACGATAAATCATTAAAATACTTGTCAGTTGTGCTATCTCTAAAAGGTCTTTACAGCAAAGGGTTGGGAAAGGGGTACGTGCTATCTGTTATTGTTTGGGTACATGAAACGTATTTTGATGCATTAGCGCAACAACATTATATTCTGAGAACATACAAAATTGCATTGAAGAACGATAATTCGATGTTGGTTTGCGTGTGTATTTATAGTTGAAACGTGTACTATATTTTATGCATTTGACAAACACGCCTTTTTCGTTCGATAATTTTGAAATAGACAACAAAATTTGATGCATTAAACGAGGGAGAGAGAGAGAAAGTGGCATCCTTCGTGTGCGTTCCACTCTCCTTGATGCCATTTACACACAAGCACTCTCGAAACAACTTTATTTTCTCCAAGGCTAGAGTGAAGAGAATTGTAGCAAAGTACTGGGGCACGAGGCGTGATACCGATTATCAACGTCACCGACCTTTCGGCGTTCCACTTTTCTGTCATTTCATTGTCGTGTACTTGAACCATTATGAAATTACGATGTCGATGTCTCTACGTTCCGTATCATGCTTTGACAGTTTATGAAATTTCCTGGTTCCATGTACCTATTTCCGTGTATTATTCAGATGCTCACTAATTCTTCTAACTTTATTTGTCTCAAGTGCATGTATACATGAGGAGGTACCCTTGGGCGTTTAAAAAACGAAAAAAACAGACCACCAAAGTTGGAAAGAGTAGATTTGTCAGAAAAATTGTTTACCCTATTTTTGTTACACAGTAAAATAATGTGTACCCTTGCTACAAATAAATCAAATTGGAAAGAAGACCATGGAAGGGGAAAAAGTTTACTCTGTACTTTCCTGTTCTCATTCAATAAAACATTCTGAATTTTTCTCATTCAGATTCATATATTCACAAATTACATTAAATGAGGGAGAAAAGTAATTAAAAAAGCAATTAAAATTAATTGGCTCAGAAAAATGGCCGTTTAGTTTGAAAACTACTAACTATAGTATTTGAAAGCTATATGTGCCAACTTTAACTTTCTCTGGAAATGTTTTTTCGCAACTTACATTCCACGTTGAATCGAGCCATCGCTCGAAGGAAGGAGGACGATAGCGCCATTGATGTTGGGCCATGAAGAGCAGAGTCTTGTAGCATGTGATTGTTACTATCTACATCCCCTGCATGTCTGATACTGCCACTTTCTCCATCCATGGTAGCATGGCCACTCATCTGGTGAATTAAAAGTTCATGATCGACAATGCAAATGATTGTTTTGTTGTGGTCAGTCCTTGAAATGTTCCCGATGAGAAGGGAACTCCTGGTGATATATATTTTGTCATCTTCCAAATACTCTGAACGAATTTGACTACTGTTGGTCATGTTTGTGTTGCCTACAAACCAGTACACTTTGGGGGGAGGATTTCCACCCTCAACTACACACTGAATGCTTACATTGTCTTTCTCGCGGTAGGTTACTCTTGATGATGATGAAGGGGCGGATGTAACGGGTGAGGACGGTGAGACGCGTCGACCATCGAACTCTAAATGTACTGCTCGAGGTGCCGCTGTAGGAAAAAGACAGAATGAAAACAAAAATATTAAACCATTTTATATTCCACAAAAAGAAACGTTTTGATCGGGGCAAACTGTGCGTTAAGGGCAGAATATATATCATCTGGAAACCTGATAAATTAAGGTAGGAAGTAGAAACACAGGCAATACACATAGTATCATCCGTTGGTAATAGGAAATAAATTGATGTGAAACAAATGAAGGATGTAAATTGCGTTCGCATTTGTTTGAAACAGTTTCATGGCTTCCCTTGAATCATTCTAGCGTAAATAAAAACATGGCAATGCAATAATGAGAAAAAAGTAAGCGCCTCTTGAAACCACGCTTAGATAAAAAAAAATATTCGTTTTCTTTCAGAAAAGAACCAATATAAAAGTCATAAATACGGAAATTCGTTTTTCAAAAAAATAGTAAATTCCGTAGAGATTCACTTTCTTTTTCCTTATTTTTTCTTCCCCAATAACACAACATCAAACAAAACAGTTTAATCGTTTTTTCTCCCTTTATGCATGCATAAATACTTGGAGTCTTTTGGGGTGGTAAGAGTAAGCAGCAGCAGCTTGATGGTAGCGGCTAGCAGCACAGCAGGAGAAAACTTTCCCCTCGGATGTTTGTACTAAGTTTACGTTACATTAAATAAAAATGAAGAAACTCGACTTGGCTGCCAATCTCCCAGAGAATGAGAATATAGGCACCTTGAAACATTTTCTATATGCTGACTCGAAGAAACCTTCATGACTTCCGACTTTAGCTTGGGGATAATTTCAAAATGGAAATGCAAATAATGGCAAAAAACTAGATAGACAAAGTCACGTAGCAGTAGAATAGTGTGACTATAACATATACATTTGAAAATTCATATAAACGGGTTTTTTCCAGCATGACTATATACACTCATCTCATTTCTATAATAGCTAATGGTGAAGTTTTCAAGAATGTCTGAGAAGGGCTTACGTTGCACTATGCACACACATAAGATATCAAAGAAGATTTGACGTGTGATGATGCAATGTAATCACGGCATCATCGTCAAGATCATCATTTCAAATATTATTCTTCCTGAAACTTGCATTTATCCTTTGAATCCTTTTTGAATAGTGTATCCGCATTTTATAGTATCTCACTCTCTCGATGCTGCTGATCCTTTGCATATCTGCAACATATCAACTCATATCTCTGACAATTTGGCAGCTTTGGAAAATGTAAAAGTACGCATCTTATGACAGCAGCAGCGATTCTACCGCTACGATGTTTCTTTCCCAAAGTGCTTCTTCCCTGATTGTATAGCGGCAAAGGCAGGAAAAATTTAAGCAGGTCTCTTATTCTCTCCATCAACTTTTCTTTTCTTCAAATATTTTAAATGGCTTCCCTTTTCCTGAATGTTGCACATTTTCCCAAAAGCTGTAGCACAATGAAATAAGTTTGTATTATAGGCCGACTGATAGACAGCAAGGCATCAAAGTCTTATCCATCGATCTACACAGGGCAATTCATCTATTGAATCTCGTAAAAATGGATAACATCTCATACATCTTTTTAACACACGCCCATACACTTTAGATTGTATCTAGTGCCAGAATGAATCGCTCCATCGTTCTATTTTCCCTTTCTCTTGGTTTGTTTTGTATTTTACTTTTTTATTAACAAGACGCATATACAATACATAAAGAAACATAAAAATCCATACAAGTGAGTACAAACAAAAACTCTTTATTTTTCCTTTTCCATTTATCTACCAGAGTGTAAATACGAATGAATAGAATGATCTTTGATTCTTTTTACTTTTCTATATATTCATTTGAGCCTAGTGTCCCAATGTTTGTTCTTTCCTTGCACTACTATTATTTTGAAAAGAAAAAAAAGTACGCAGTGAAAATGAAAAGACACTAGAACGTACAGAATAGGTACCGAATGTAAAACGCATGTATATTTATCTCCTTGTTTTTTCGCCTCTGGGGTCCGAGTACGGAATTCGAAGAGAAAGTACATGACACACACATATATAACCCAGCAGGATGCGGAAGTTGCCCTAAACTGTCCTAAAGCAAGTTTGCTTGTTTTTCTTCTGTGCAACGTGCCTGAAAATTTACTTTTCCTCTCGTTTTCCCCATCTTCTAAAGCATTTCACTTTTTTGTTTACTTCTCCCTCCTTTGCTTCCAAGACACAAAACGGAGGGTGCAAAAGAAAGCCGTGACTGTGATGACTGCCTTGGCTGGTTAGTCGTGTATAAGTAAGCACGTGAAAATATGTAAGATAAAAAAGCTTGGATAGAAGACTAAAATGCAGCAAAAGCAACAGCAATGCTGCAACAGCATCAGTGGAGGAAGACGGCCTTAACCCTGGTTCCTGTTCGTTTGAGCTGCCTAAGTCTGGTTGGTGGCAGGAGGAAAAAGCGTCAATTCAAGTGTGGCGAAAGATACAGATATATATTTATCCACACGTAATCATACTCATACACTTATAAGAAGAACGCACTCCCAGACTTAATACTTACATTTTCTATATTTTCAGTACAAACGAACAAACCCAATAACAGTAAAGTTAAGGCATTACACTATATATATTCAGCTTTTCTCTTTTCCCTGTGTTTTACTGCAAGCATCTTTTCATCCGTTTGTTTAAATGGGATCAAAAATAGGAAGTGGAAGGCAATTTCATTTTATATTGCGTACATGCATACAAAAACGAACATCAGGGAAAAACGACTATGGCATGAATTCATATTACAACACTTTATATTGTTTTGTTGACTTTCTTTGGCTTATCCTAGACCACGGCACGGGTAACACAACCCTGAACTGGGACTGCTGCTGATGCGACAGAGAGGCTTTGACTTACCATGCTCTCGTGTTCTGCGGAAGGGCATGTGAATCGTTGCATTATTGTACGTGAACTTATCATTTTGTATGTATCCTTATTTATATGTATCAGCAGCCGAAGTAAACTAAAGTGTTTTTCATACGACCATCATGGCACTTGCTCAAGTTTGGTCTTACGGCTTGTTAAAAAAGATGCAGCGGGAGTGAGATCCCAACTTGTCTACGCACTTTTTTCCACGCGTTTCCTCTGAAAAATATATAATCCCAGTATAAAACTCTGTTATCTATCTTGCAGTCTCGTTATGTCTATGTTTTAACTTTCCACTTCCTTTTTACTTGTTCGATTACCATTTTCGCCCGGAGACTTTAAGGCAAAAAATATAGGTACATAAATAGTGAGGCAGCATTTCGCGCCAACAGTAGAACGCACAAAAGGGACATAAATACTCAGCGAAAAAGAATTCACGGAGAGAATTGGCAGGGCAAACTAACTCAATATATTACACGTCACATTGACGGTTAGTTTCCTGGCTTTGTTTGAGGATGCTACTATGTTGCCGCTCATTCAATAAAAACGCTATTTTCTTTATACTCTGGCGTAAAGTAGTTTTATGTAGTTTTGGCAGACATTTCAAAACAAAAATTTGAGACACTATGGGAAATCATAAATAAACATGAAGATTGGCATTTTTGAATATAAACTTGATCGTAAAACATTTCAGGGACATGGATGGACGCACATATAAACGCAGGCACGCACCACGCACATCTTTGCGATGCCCGATCTAACTTGTGATAAAAAAAACCTTTCAACCGCATGAACTTACCTAATACAATAACCCAAATGGGTTTGGAAACGTGCTCTTTGCCATCAAACTTGGTTTCATGGCATTGCCAGATCCCATTGTCGTCTGGGATCACATTATTAATGGTAAGTCTCCCTTCGAGAGTCCGATCCCGTGCTGATGGACCTTGAATCGAATAACGGCCATTATCCGTCCTTATAACAAAAAATTGAAAAGAAACAAAAGTATTTTATACATTCAAAGACAAAGTGTTTTTTACAATGTTAAAACTATTGCAAAATAAATATTTACAACAACATTTTACAAACCTGATAGACTTTCCATTTAAAAGCCAGACAATTCTGCCATACGTATTATTCAGATCACATTTGAGCTTAAGCTCGTGTCCAGGCTTCACCTTAATTTTGTGAATCTGCACTGGTGCGGATGCTACCAGTGAAGCTTCCACCACTGGCGCATCCCGTTGAAGTAGGGGTATTAACCTTTCATTCACGTCGGCCGGCTCATCATTCATCAACCCATCGTCTTGATCATCATCCTCCTCTTCAGTCATTGATTGTTTCTTGGATTTACCCGAGGACTTGAGAATACTGCTACTAACAATGCTACTACTATCACTATTAATACTACTACTACTGCCGCTGTTGCTGCTAATGTCACTGGCGGCGAGTCTCGATTTATCCTCATTTATTAATGAAGGAGGACTGCGAAGAGCACTTTCTTCGTCCATTTCATCGTCCACATCACTATTACTATTGCCACCATCACCACTAGCACGGTGGCTATTACTATTACTACTGCTAGAATGATGAAGCGTGAGTTTTTGTCCTCCTGACTGATGCTGCTGCTGCTCTTGTGGCTTTTCCACTTGCTCGAGTAACACAGACGAAGAAGGAGAACCCATTATCAGTTGGGATGATTCTAAAAGTAAATCTGAGTCATCAGCATCCTCGCCATCTTCAAGGGTCTCCTTGCCAGAGTGCTGCTGATGTTGAAGCATTAACGATTTTTGTTGTTGTTGTTGGTGCTGGAAATCTTCGGGGCTACCATTGTTGGCATTAGAAGTGGATACTGCTGCTGCTACTAGGGTTGAGGCAGAGGAGGATAGACCACCAACGGAGGACTCCTCTGCGGATAAAATCGCTGTGGCAGCATGTCCATGATGATGTCGTAGGGAATGTGAGCACAGCACGATTTGACCTAACACAAAAGAAAAAGTCGTTATTGGTGTATAGCCCATAAAACTATCAAACTATATGCTGTATATACTTATTTCCAACTTTTCTAAGCTTTTGTACGGGTTGGCTTTTGAAATGAGAGCGTGGTTAATGCAATCAACTGACTCACCATCAACATCCTCGCACAAACAATTGACAATGCAGCAGTGATTTTTAGAGGAAAATCTTGTTTTCTCTACATAGAATTGCAATTTGACATCATACCACTTCCCCTTCTCCATCATCTCTACTTAAACTTAATGTGGTAAAATAAGGAGTAAACTGGGTTCTGTTATTTCTCTCCCAGAGCCTATCTACACACAATGTACTTTTACTCTGGTTTTGCTTTACTTTAGCAAAAAGCTTGAGAACCATTTGGTTTTCGGAGGCTACACATGACATTATGCTTCTTTCATTTTCTCTATCCGCTTTCCCATGTCTTCCACACATTTCCTTGTTTCAGATGTCAAAAACCGAGCAAGATAAGTGATGTAGATGGGTTGACAGCGGAACTAAGTTGGTGTGACAATGTGGCCAAGTCAATAAAGTCAAGTGGGTGCGGAGGAGAAACGCAATTTTTTTCAAAGTTCTAATGCGTTTCAACATGTTTGTGCTAGAATCTAATGCAAATTCGAACCATGTTGTGTATGTAGACACAAGCATATATCAAACTGCATACTAACATTCAGATATTTTCCATGCTCAATAAGTTAAGACGATGATGTCAGTGGACACAATACCGTGCAAGTTGGCTCTACGCTTAAGTACTATATAAACCAAATGGTTCGTTTGCTGGTGTTAATGCTCCATATCATCATCGTCGTCATCATCAATTCTGCCAGTCATCCATCCTTGGACATCATGGGGTAAGTGAGGCAGGAAAAGAGAATCGAATATAAAAGGGGAAAATGAAAGTAACGCGAGAATATGAAAAGAGAAAAGGGTGAAGCATAATATGATGATGAGTATGATGCTGATGAGAAGGATACATTTTGTGCGTAGTTATGCGTAAATATCTTATTGCTCATGTATATATATTATGTGTACACTCAGCGCTCATCTTTTCTACTCGACTGGTGAAAGCCCTTTGGTTTTTCTTTCCCCAGCAGCAAAATTGTTGTACAGTTCCTCTGCGTAAAAACGTCTGTAATATTATCTCCAAACTGTGTAGAGGGAAACCCAAGCTGCTACTGGACAAAAGTGAATGTAAATATTACACATTCTTCTGGTACGTTACCCCCTGAACCGTATGCATGATGGTACGCATAACACGGTATATTAGGTAGGCATGTCATGTTTCATCTATATATGCCAGTCTATTTTCTGTTGTGCTCTCGTGAAGAAAAGACGCATGTTTGTTTGCTTTGTTTGATGTTTTGAACGTTCCTTCGTGTGACGCTACACATGATGACGATGTTGTTGATGCTGTATTTTGGTTTAGTACAAAAAGTAGTGATGAATTTTGCGTTATATTTTGTAAACTTCAAGTGGTCTTGTGTTCTTTGGATAAATATATTCAAACTGTCTGGTGTATAATATCTCAATGCCCACTTGTAAAAAAGACGTCTTTTTATGCACGCTTCATAAAATGTATGTCGGATTGCAGATGTCCGACCGAGAAGGCATAGAAAGGGGTTATTCCCCATCAATACCGATTCTCCTTTCCAGTTTCATGACAATAAAAAGAGGATACTTACGCATTATGCGTGCTCTGTGTGTGTTATATATGCTTAAAAATTCTAGATCATGACGGGAGAATGTGAAGTTCAAGTACCTTTCTCTCTCGTATAAGTGTAGGCAGAATAATGTGTCTTTATTTCGAATATTTTATGCGTTTTGCATACATCAGCTGACAGGGAACAGCTTAGATACCAGCAGGGAATGAATATTATTGTGTCTGTAGTTTTGCGCATTCTCCTAAAACTCTAAAACCAACAGTAAAAACAACAACACTCACTGGATTATATGCTGTTGCAGAAATAAATATTGTACGATCCATTACCAAGCATCATCATATCATAATACTTTGATATTACGATGTTGTGTGTGTACTTTATGAATGTATACGCACCAAACTACTTCAACTCTCATCGGGAGAGAATAAATGAATGTGCGAACGGTTGGACGAATACGTAAAATGGCAAGAGATGCGGCGAAGCATTCAGTCAAGTAAAAGTTCTTTCCCAATGCGAACCAAGCATGACTATGCACGCCGGTGATGATGATGAAGCGGCTATTAGACATTACCATGATTCTTTCTCCATTCAGCATGTGTTCCCTGCGTAACGTCATCATTATCATCAGCAAACAACAATTGTTGTTTTCCTGCACATGAACAAAAAATATCCCGAATGCAGACACACATCAGAGCATCACTCCAAAATACTCATTCAGCCAACATTCCTATTTGCTTTGTTGTACAGATAAACTTATGCAGTTTTTCTGCTGTAAAAATATGCATCGTCATCCTTATGATGATGGTTATGAGTATGACGATGTGAAAATTTTACTGGAACGGGAACGGATGGATCATTACGAGAGTGTTCCGTAGTGCAATATGCTTATTTCCGTGACGAGGGTATTATAGGAGCATATTGATGTTTAGTAAGTGATAGTAATGGGACAAAAGCAAATAGCCGTAGTAAATGTATTCACAATGGACGGATTTAGATATACATACTACCATTTAGAGGAAATATTCCATTTGTCCCATTTGGAATTAAGCACACCTTCATTTTCTCCCTGCCAATCATTGTCATATCACATATCGCATTTCACATCTCTCTATAGAAAGCTGGGAAAGTCAGTGTAATGTGAGACCAAGCAAGTTTCAGCTTCATCAATATTCAAACTATTTCATTAATAATGCACATCGCAAAGGCGCACCAGTGCAATAATAATAACCGTAATGACGGCTAAATAATATGAAAATGCACACAATAATCATCCTCGTGAATACCATATAAATGACCGTAAATGAGCGAATCTTGAGACCTTGTAGAAGCACTGGGAAATACATAAGCATGGAGGATAAAAGTAAAAAATGGTGGAGAAAATTATATGGGATTTTCTTTCCTCTTGAAAAACAGCGCTCGGTTCCTATAAAATATTCACACTCATCACTCCCAGAAGAGTCATTTATAACTTTTGACGATGCGTCTTTTTCTTCTTCATTTTGGCTCTTTTTTTAAAAGACAGAGACAGTGACAGAAGAAAAGAAAGAGAATAATGTCTTCAAATACTACACATAGAATGAAATGCTATTTTAAAACATATTAAATGCATTTATATATTGTAAAAATCCAGTAAAAGAAAACACTTTCACTAGCTGTAAACTTGGCCGTACTTTTGAGGATAGTTAGCAGGCTAACTTAGCGCTCGTACACAAACCCATTCATATCTTGCGTGTTTCCATTCGGCAGAGTTTCTCTTAATGTCTTTTTTGTGCTCCTTTCATTGTCTATCTGTCTGCCGAGTGGCAGTCTCAGCCGGCGCTAGCGACGACTTTCTTATAGCCTTGAGCTTGTCTGTATTTTTATTATGATAAATCCAAGCCAAGTAAGTTTAAAACTACTACTGTACACTGCTGAGAGTTACGCAGATGATGTTTCACTGGAAAATAAAACTGTAATGTGTTTTCAGATATTTTTAGAACGCTGCTGTAACAAATGCAGTAGTGTGTACTACAGCAACGGAAACATGCAGGTTTGCATACTTTCTTTCTTACACTCCCTCATGTTTCTTTGCTTGACTCAAAGTGCAGTGGGAGTAGCTGAAAAGTCTTCCTTAAGTACATTTTCAACATTTTTCTGAAGGCCAAACTGGATGACAATGAATGAAATGCACTTTCTCTTTTCTATGGATGAGTTTGGATTTTGAACATGTACGCAACATAAAAAGAAGAGACGTAAAGGGAGGTTTTGCGTTGTCAGCTAAAAGTGTTTTACTCCCGTTGCATTGTCCTTTATTTTCTCCTTTCAGACATTCAATGGTTGGTGTATGTAACTTGATCATTACGTATTCCGTCAGTATCAACTATTTGTAATATCCATTCATTCTTCGGAGGGCATGTTTTAATATCCTTATTGTGGGCATATGTTATGAAGCTTCCATTATCGTTAGACTTTGAACACCAATATACATTGCAGTATGACATTTTACTGTGTATCAAACTTTAAGCAGGAAGCATAAAAGTGTTTGTTGAGGAAGTCAAACAAAAGTGTATGCATCATACGTACAACATCATATTTTTCTTGCTTGATGTTGGAGAAAGAAGATTAAAATGCTCCAAATGATTGCTCGCTTCGCTGCATTGTTAATGACTGTTTACTCTCGACACAAAGTTAAAAACGAAGAAAAGTCAGAGAAAAGTGTGACTTTTGTTTGCAAGCCGAGCGGCACACTGGTAGTGGCAGTAACAAAATGCACAATGAGTTGCTAGTTGGCAGATGGGTAGTTGACTGTGAAACTGAAATAGGCTACTTTAAAGCAGTAAAATTTATATGTAATATATATATTTACAATGAAATTCATAGAATATTTTTAAGCAGGCACAAGGAGAGGAAGCTGTCAGAATAATTCCAGCCATTCCTCAAAAATTTTATGCCCGACAAAAAACAAAAAAGACAAGAAGGCGACGTGGTAATATTAATGCATCTAGATTGGAATAGCGTTGTGGCAAGAGTTTCTCCCTTATGGCCGCATGGTTGCTGAGAAAAAATAATAGAAACTCAGCCATTCTTTAGAGCTTCATCCCAGAAAAGTATTCACAAAGAGTGGTAGTATTTTCAGCTCACACTCACTCACTTTCATTAATTTACACAAATGGAATTATCTTCCCACCGCACACGCACACACACGCTTTTATACCCGGCTTTCATACTTGTGGGTAATATATTCGCATTTTAGATGTGTTTTCTCACATCCACTGTCATTTCCTATATTTTCAGTTATTACCAAGTTGGATCTTACATGCTTCATTTTATATCCAGTTGCGTTTATGTGAGAAACTGCATTGGTTTTTCTCATTTCTCTCGCAGTCATGTACACAGAAAACTCCCAAGAAAAAACTTCTTTAGTGAAATAACACATTCAACATTGCAACAGTCTTCAGAGTAGATGTGCGTAATGAAGGAACGACTAGAGTCGCTCCTCATGACATTAATAAGTGCATAAAAGCGTATAAGAAATGAGGAATGAGTGCGAGTAAAGGAGGAAAAACGCATAAAAAGAGACAGAAGCTCTAGTGAAGGAAGGGAAACGAAGAGAGAAGAGAAAGGGGAAGGGAAACAAAGACGAGCATAAAGAGAAAAGAAAGTAAATTTCCTTGCACAAATGTTACATTTCTACAGATGTCACAGTATTACTGTGTATTAATATAATATTTTGTGTTGGTTCCACTTATAACTGAGCATACATCACAAAATACAATACGAAAAAATCTTTAGTGTGGCATTGGCATTGCATTATAGTACATTTATTTTCAATACGTTTGCACAAAACCAGGAGACATGGGAGAGGCTTAAGTAAAGGCTGCAAGAAATAGAAAATGGTGCTCATGCTGAATATCCCTAAGTGCGTATATTTCATGGTGATTCAGCTTCTAGAGATGGTGACTAAAGAATATTAGTGGCTATTTCTAAAGCACAATTTTTTTCTTTTGTGGAACAAGGCATTCTTCTCCGTTCATAATAATCATATACATTAGCAGTTACATAAAGAGCCGTTTTCTTTAGGAGAATTGTCTGAGTGTGGCTGTCTTCTTTTTCCTTTTCCACTTTACTTTCTGAATAGAAGAATAGTGATGCTATCAGAGATAATGTAATAGCTTGTCTATACATTGTTTTCCTTTGGATTATTTTTTTCAATTCCCAGTTAGTCAGGCCTGTTGTTTGACAGGGTTTCTGTCTACTAGCAAACAGACAACCTTTCTTTTCTCTTTGTCGAGCTTGTCGTCGTCTCCTCTATTTTTGCGGAAGAAGTAGGCGAGCTAAACAACTTGTACAGTCTCAGCTTGTGTATTAATGGCAGACTGTATTGTTATTGTGTTAATCCGACAGGAGTGATGTGTTTCATTAAAGTGTGCGACGTACGTGTCTCTTGAGTATCGACAAACTCGGCAACAGAGAAAATGTCTTTCGGAGCCATGTGAGAACGACGATAATAATGGCACCATCAAAATGCGTTGCGTAAAAAAGAATCGATAGAATCATTCAAGCAAAAAATCTACCCATTTTAATGTCTTCAGAATTAGAATAGTTTATTCAAAAGTTTATAAGAAACCCTTGTTTCGAGTCATGTGATGAATGAGAATTGGAAAGTAATGTAACTAAACATTTAATGTAAAACATGCTTCCAGTTCAGTAAAGCATGAAGATTTGAACAAAGAATGGGACATTTGATTAACCTTTCTTCTTCAAAAGAGCTCAAAAGAATTTCGCTTTTCACGCTTGCTAGTGAAAATTGTGAATCACTACTACGCGCACAACTGATAAACTTGATTTTACCAAAGCAAAAACTAAATAAAGAATCACAACTTTGTTTACTAGAAATGTGGAACTGCATCTTCAACTTTCTAAAACTCTCCGATAAAATCTATTACTCAAAGGTCCAAGTTCATTTTCCAACTTAAAATATTAACAAAGGTACCCATTTCAAATGACACAAATAAACTTTCTTTTATCCTTTAAGCCTTTCTGTGATACGTATTATTGGTACTTTGAGCTAGATTGGGCATATATACTTAAATGTTTTGCTCGCCATCTGTATTTTGCACAAGCCTTTGTTAGATTACTTTGCATAACAATGAAATGTGTAGCTGTTATAACAGGAAAACTGTTTCCTGCAACATTAACATATCACTTGATATGTATATGTGTTGTAGCTTTGTAGAAACAACGTGTAAAAACAAGAAACAGACCACATTTCTTGTCAGAATTCAGGACACTATACATGCCTCTAGTTTTTACATGGTGTCGTTCCCATTTTCAAGACAAATGACTCATATACACATTCTCGCAAAATGAAACATGATAAGAACAAGAACATCACAAAGTTTTTTACGGACAACACACGCAAGTCCAGCGTTTTTCTCAACGAGGCAGTAAAATTGAAAGCGAAATATCTCGCATTGGCCGTTTTCTCAAATATATTGCTCTGGCTGCCGCTACTTTACCGGACTGGTAATAATAACAATGGCAAGCATGTTGTGGTGTTACTACTCTGCGGGAAATAAGCAGTATTTTAATATGGAATACCAAGAGGACTAACCATTCCATAGCATACCACAACAATGGAATGTTGCTACATAGTCTATTATATGGGCAAAAACTATGGCAAATGGGTTTCTCTTCAGTAGTATTTTTCAGTTTCAGCCTTTTTTTACTATACGCTTTGGTCTGTGTGCCTGCTGGAAAACAGCACGTGACCTTCCTTCCTGCTTCTATAAAAAGTTGCCTATCTGACATAAAAACGGGGGAAAAGATGCCAAGATATTTTTCCAAGTGTTCTCTAAAGTTGTGGGTAGGCACGTTGTGCACATAATAGTTCTACATACCAGAACCTATACATTAGATTACGTCGCACTCAAAAATATAAGATCAGATACACAAAGTTGTAGCAGAAGAACCACTAAAGATGAGAATGGGAGTAGGCACAGAAGAGAACAGAGAAAGTATTACAAAGAATACATCTATTTCTCTGCAAGCAGCTCTTCCTTTTATATACAATTTGACCCAGAAAGTTGGCAGCAGTAAAGTTTGCAAACTTATTTTCTACAATTCCTCACAAAAAGGATGATCATGATGATTCCACTTCCTAAGTTCAAATTCACTTCTCCTCTAAACTGTTATTGTGTTGATTTGAGAGAGAGAAATGGGAATTCGTATCAGTGAAAGAATCCATACACACTCATTTATATTGTATGCAACTACGCAGCAACCTCTGATAAGCTATATCAGGAAAAGTGGAATGTCACCAACAAAATACTTACATTTCAAGTACTTTGTCCATGCTACTTTCCACAAAAGCCAAAAATACTGATCTCCATGTGATATACACATTATTGAAATGGGAGAGAAGTCTGTACGACTCAGTCAGGATAAAAATATGTAATCATGCTATTCTAACCTCTCCTCCTCTTCCTTTTCTGTGCACTTGTTTAAAAAAAACTTTTTGCCACTACGCGTCTTTCGTGAAATGTGTAGTCGAAGAGTAAAAGCACTTTGAGTTAATAGTTTCATGTCTAAGGAACTAAAAGTATTTTTCGGTCGCATCCCATCTAAGGCCTTACGTAAGCAGTGTAAAGCACTGTACAGATTGTTGTATAAGATCAACAGTAGTAGCACTTTACTCTAAACTTTAAGGATGGATCGTAACTTTAATGCATCCTTTTCAATCTCCCCTTTCGTGTTTCACAAATTTTAGTTCATATTTTATCTATCATACAAAGTTGAAATCTGTGCTCTTTACAAAGTCCTATGAACCAACTAGCCATCTCACCCTATCTTTGCACTATCATCGCTGAAAAGTTAAGGCTAAGAGAGACGAGCAAGGATTAACTTTTTCATCGGTTGGCTGAGATTTGTCAAGATATGCACCATATAATTTTTTGGAGTTGTTTGCTGTTCAGCACGTCAAACTTTTGATACAAAAAGTTGTCTTCTTGGAAAATAATGCATGCCTTCCAATAACATAAAGGTTTTTATATGAGCATGCCTTTTGAAATGATTAAATGTGAACACAACAATTGGCGCAGCCATGTGAAAACCAGAAGAGCACAATATTATCACAATAAAGAAAACCACAATATGCAAACCCGTTAAAACGTACGCACCACTGTATATTAAGAAATGTTTTTACTAGAAAGCTTGGAGAAAGCCAAAAAAACTCAAGAAAATTACCTCACTCATGTATGTTGTATGTGTTGCCTCGTTAAATTTTCATAGAAATAGCTTATGTATTCCTAGTTTCCAAAACTTTTATCATGCTCATTTATTAAAAGAGTTGAAGTTGTTGGAATTATGCCCTTTCATAAATGTCCACTAACTTTTCAAAAATAGTTTATTCTTTCCGCTTCACCGCATCGCGACACTACTTGCAGGTTGTACTTTTTTAGTAATATATGAATGCATTTACACATTTTCCCTTTTCTCTCTTTCTCTGTTTCTTCCAATCCCAACTTCAATTCTTTCCACACCGTTTCAGTGATTTAAAACGTCCCATAAACATAACGAAGGAAATGCAATCTTATTGTAAACGTGCATTATACATACAAAATAGCATACGCATCTATAAATAGAAAGCGGCAAATGGTATTTCTTTTCTTTATACGCAAATCTTCACGACCATGAAAAACGAGAAAAGAAAATTGAACTTCACATTCACGGGGTATGGCATATAAAAACCGGGAAAAAGAGGATGGAACGGTCAATGTAAATTGTTTCTGTAAACGTTAACGTTACTACACTACTTATTATATATTATTATATACCTCTTTGCACGGTGGTGCAGCAGCGTCCCGTTATCATTTTGTATTTGAAGTACACGTTTATATCTCGCTGCTTAAAAGGCAGGAGTGATATAATAATAATAGAATTTTCACCACTTTCCACCTTCCCTTCTTTCCCTATAAAAGTGAGGTTCCCCTCCTCATCAACTCTTTCTTATCATCATTTTCTGCACTTCAGTGCTGGTTAATGTACGAAGTTCAAGCATCAAACTTAACATACCGTGCAATGCAATGGGACCGTATATAACAACCTGACCGACCCCTTTCAAGTTTAATATCAGTTCAAACTCTGGGCACACGTGTATAATTTTGAGCATATCTCCTGTTCTTGTGTTTGTGATCATTACAATTCAAGCCATTTTTCGTGTCTTGCACCCATTCAACAGTGTATCGTGGTAATATAAAAACATATATAATATGCTATGCATACGATATTAAACGAAATGCACCAGGATAAGAAACATACACAGGGCATGTTATTGGGGTAGGTAGATACATTCAGTTTCAAGTTGCACAACTTGTTGTTTTTATGCTGTAACTTGGAGTACGCTCATTATGCCTACCAACTTGAGTATAAACTTGACTGGTCACAGTCATGTCTACTTTGTACTATGTACACAAGGGGAAATGTAAAGTATTTCTTTCTGTACGACACCTGTACTACTAAAAGTAAAATTAAAGGGAATAAATGTTGCATGAATGGGTGAAAGCAGTAAGCACGAGGCAAAGTGGCTTCTTTGAAAGCTTTGCTTGCTTAAACCAGTTTTTTGCTGCTTCACAGGAGTAAAACACGGTACTTACGCGAGACATTTCTTTTGAGCATTTGTAGTATAAACGCCTAGCCAACCCAACATTATCATATCATATCAGATTCTAAGCGAACACTTTAACAGAAAATGTAAAGCGCATGGACACACAAGTTTGAAGATTTGGTACATTAAACGTTCAGAGACATTCGACCATCATGTTGTTTTGATTTCCGCGAAATCTGCTTTGAAAAAGTTTGTTTCTCCACTTTTGCTAGCTGTTGTTGTAACTGAATGTAGCGAATTGATAATGTAGTAAGCTGAGTAGGTACAAACAGAGTTCACAGAATTCACAAAAGAAAGCAAGTGATTTCTCTAGCAATGTAATTCTTTTTTAAGAGTTTAGTTGACAATTTCCGTTGAGCATATGAGCAATATTGAATCTTCATAGAATCCTTTTTCACCATCTTAAGTGGACGTCCTTTCTAGAGAAATGTTTTAGTGTGCTATTACCAATACTATATTACCTGTTTGTATAGAAAACTGAGAAAAAGTTTCTTTTCTGTTAACTTAGCAGTTGTTACCCCGAATAAAAGCCTTTGATAATAATATTGATCGAACCGGGATAAAAATCGCATTGACTTGGATGCGATGAGCATGTGAAAGAAACAGAAAGAAAGGAAAAAGGATAATACAGGAAAAGTACATGGTATACATCTGTAAAACTCAGAGTAGTATGGCATTAGCCTTAAGTGAACCAGCTCTGAGCTAAAGCGCTAGATTTGCTGCGATTTTATGACCTTTTCTAATAAAAATGCTTTTCAATGTTTTCCTTTTACTTCAAAAAGCTATAAAAGAGCGGTCCTACTTTTTTAAGATGTCGGACCTATACTACTTCAAAGTTGCATAATACGGATGGACATGAACGTAATATAGTAAGGGGAAACAGCACTTCCTGTGTGTCTCGTACTGCTGCTCTATTTAAATACTTAGCACATAAAAAGGGCCGGGAAAGCAGGAATGAGAGAGAGCGCTTTCACCGATTTTCCCAGCCTGCTTTTTCTTTGAGTCTTTACTACTTTGCTTATTATGCAGTAAATAAATATGTATCCTGTTAAACAAACTCTGTCTGAGGAAAGGCTAGCAAGCCAAAGAAAGTATGTATGACAGGTCCAACTGAAAAAGCGTGTTAGGTTGTTCTTCCTTTGGTACTCTATATAGTTTACTAGTTTTAGCTCTTTCCTGTCAGGCTCAAAAGTATCACAAAGACTTCATTCATACCGGATATGTAGGCCGATGGAAAAGGACCAGCCTTATATAGAAGAAGAATATTAGTAGTATTACATCAAAAGATTTTTTGTCGATGTTTCTGACTCTTGACTGCTTCGGTTCGTTGTTCATTTCTCTATCTGATTTTTTGTCCGGTAGCAGCAAGTAATAACAGCACTACCTGCGACAGCTTTATTGTTTCCCTGTCTTTTTTCTAAAAATAATCTTTGCATTTATATCTATATACCAGCCTTATTCCATTGTACTGAAATAGTTCTTTGCCCTTCTTATGTAGGCTTGAAAAGAATGCTTTCTCTAACAATAAATGCGCCCAGCAGAAATAAACATTGAGACATAAATGTCTAACAGTTGAAATGCATTAATAACTTTGTAATAAGTTAGATAACGGACTGGAGATGACCTACATACATAATACATGCTAATGTGTTCAATTTTTTCCATTTATTTTGTCTCGTCATGCATGTTAGATAGCGAGATAACACACAACACTATAGTGTAGTACGCCTCTTGAAATAAAAATCCTCTTTACATCTTATGTCATCATCATCTTCCAGATATTCCTAAACTCGAAATGTAAGTTTAAGCAGTCAGTAGGGTACTCGTAGCCCCTTCCATTCACTCAATCCATACTGATGAAAGTTGAAAATCCCTTCAATCTCCAAAACCAAACCCATCAGCAGCGGCTCAATTTCCTTCCTTTCACACAATAAATCTCCTCGTCGTTCAGCTCAACAACGCACAAAAAATACTTTCACCCAGACGGCTATCAATACAGAATGAACTGCTGTGCTTTTTTATACGTACAAGTGAGCTAGCATGGTACATTCGCTAGCAAGAGAGAGAGAAAATACTTGCAACAACCTGTGTACTAAACACTTTCATGAGAAAGTGTGTGTACTTTACACACATGCACGTTTTCCTACCGTATATCAACCCGTCTACCCACTACTCATCCCATCAACCTTTTCCTTCGTTTCGTTAGCAAGAAGAGTTGAAGTCGCGGAAAAGATGCTCCAGTGAAGACAGAGTAAAGGAAAGAATCTTTCTGACAAGAGTGCTATTTAGAGTAAAAAATGTGGCTGGTAAAGGCAATAATACAGACGGTAACAGTCATGATCCTTTTTCCTACGCAATTTCTCCTCTTGTTGCAAAAATACATAAACTTGCTTGTAGAGTGAAAAAGATCGTGGATGGTCGGCAGCAATGGGAAAATAAGTAAGAGTGGAGTGATAAAGTATAAAAATGGCAATAATGATAGTTTCATGGACTGGTCTGTAAACATATGGAACAAATTCTGAATTCTTTGAAGACATGCTGATGCTGAACATCTTGCAAAAATACAAAGTAAATTTTATAAGGGCCCCCATTTCCACGTATCCTACTCCAAACTCCAATTTATCCAAGTACCTACTTACTATAACGAAAAGTTTTGGAGAAATAAGAAAAATAACAGACTATATAATATTACTTCAAGATGAAAGAATTAAATACATCAATTGAACAAAATGTTCTTGGTAAGAGGGTATAACATTGCCATAAATGTACAATGTTAAGTGGCTTAATATAATGAATAAGTGTACAAGACGAAACAAGAACATTTCTTCAAGAGTTTCTGAATAAAAATGATAGTATTACGACAATGATGCTTTACCTACTGAAACATTTACAAAGAATTGGAGACAAACTTTACCACCAAAGCTCTTTTCGGATTGCGGATGATAGCATTGATGACATGATCATGATACTACTAGAAGTTAGTCCCCACTACACTGTTCGGAAGAAAACTTGTATAATGGTTGATGATGCCGGTACAACTTTCTTTTCCCTACTTTCTGTATTTCTCTCGATTTTCGTAATAATACTGGCAGTTGTTGAGTTGTTGTTCTCTTTCTAGTAGTACCTCCACTCTATACATAATTTCAGTTCAATAGACAACAATTCAATGTGTATACGACATGTTGTGTTGAACACATAAAAAAGTATTAGATAGAAACGGAGAAAATCGGCTAAAACAGAGAGCGCAAAAAGAGTGAAACAGAAGCTCATTTGATCCGATTAGAAGATTGTGTGATGATGATTGTTACTTACTTCGTTCTAAGAGAAACAACAAAGTCCACATATTATTGCATGTATATCTCATATTAAACATTTATTCATTCTACGTGTACGTGTAATACTTTATTACGTGTCCCGGAAGGGACAAAAAGCCCAATATTATTTTTTCAGAGAGGAAAGAAGAATGGAAAATCCCCACGTTATTACGTCGGAGTCTACGAAAGCTTGCGTACTGTCGTAAGTACAATGGCTTCGAAAAGGGAGGAATAAAGGACTGAAAACTTATAGCAAGGAAACTAAAGCTGTCTTCTTTCCCGTAAGATATCCACTGTTACATCAACATTTTTTCTTTTTCTTTCTCCAACACGTATAAACACATGTGTACGTAGTACGTACCGTATTACAAATACAATTATTTCTGTATTTAACAGAATACGCAGCATACATATACCCAAAATGTACATGAAAGTTTCAACTATGGAAGTTCTCTCACTCTTCCCAAGTTAAGTTAATAATGAGAGAATGAGAGGCTCGTGTGATTTTCGCTGGGAAAGAATCACGCTTTTGCATGTGCGTAATTAGTAGTAACAAGCAGGAATGATTTGAAAAGAGAAAAATGGAGAGAAACACAGCTTGTATTTATGTAATATCAACATCAAAAAGCTTAGAAGCAACGCTTGCTTTCTTTTCTCGTCGTCGTCAGTAAACCTTGTCTTTTGTCCATGGTCTAGAACAACAACAATAACAACAACAGTTGTTTTACGGCACTAAGAAGATGGTTTACGATTCATATAAACTGCACAATGAAATGTAGTGCAAGTAAAAGCTCCTTTTCTTTGCAAAGTGAGAGAAAGAGTTGGTGTGCAATTTTCTCCAAAAAGGGAAGTAATAATCAGTAATGTAAGTTCCGAGAGGCGAGACTTTTTTAATACATACGCGAGCTTAGTGTCTCCCGTGCATTTTATTATACGTGTTTGTGTACGTAGGTACGTAGCTACGTTCGTTCAAAATTTTGTTCATTTCTCGAGATTTGCACTTACTCCACATTTATTTCTCATAATCTGGTAATAATCCTGTGCTAACAATGCGAGTAGGAGTGGTCCATAGACAAATAACAAAAGGCAGCATAATGTAAAACTCTGTGATGACAATGAACAACAGGATGATATTATTATTGTGTGTGTACAAAGCGTACATAATACCTAAACAACAGTGGACACAGCCGTCATGCAGTTTGCCCAACTAATAAAGTTGCCCGAAAATGTGAATGTGCAACGTGGTTACTTTCACCCGTTCATTTTCAGCAACCCACAGTCATTTTCAAATTGCAAAGGGCTCTTTGTTTGCACAGGGAGTAGCACACACAGAAGTCTTGGCTGAATTGTGTAGGTGTAATATTCGCTTCAACACTTTTTTATAGCTGGATTTCTCCTTTCATTGCAGCTGGACTCACGGAACACGACACAATGGAAGCAGTAAAAAGGGGCGTACTTTCATTATGTTTATTCATTTGATTATAGTTGTACAAAGTGTGCCACTAAAAGTTGTATGCTACCAAACACAACCGAAACGCAAAGTGCAGAAATGGACTTGTTTGGTATGATATTGCTTTGAGTCTAACTTTTTCTGTTTTGTCCACTTCCCACCTCTGATTATGGGCTGGCTGCATTTATCCAAAAGGAATCATTTTTCACGAAACACAAAGCAAGGAAAACTGTTTAAGCCGTTAGTTGTTTGTCTAAATGTGGGTTATAATGTAAAAAAGTCGATTTTTTTCTGCGAAAATGCTCATTTGCTCATGGCGCCAGCTGCTGACAGACTGACGAATGGCACACCCATATGCCATGTCGTGTCTTTCAAATTTAGGCGTTGTGTTTACGTGGTGAAATGTAATCCATGTTTCTTTCTAAACCGCGGAGTTTCATAGTTGTATACTCCAGTTTTCTTTTCTCGCATTATTTTTAGACATTTAATTTTATCGTCTTATTTATTTCCCTGATAATGCCGACTTTATAATGTCTTGAAGTCATTCACATTCGCCATAAATGCTTGTCATATTCTCAATGTTTATTTTTTCTTTAAAAATCCGACAATTAAAAAGTTTTTACAATTTAAAAATGCTTCTTAAATCATTAATTACAAAGCTGCATGTGACTTTAAAAAAATTGGCTTGCTACCGGTCAGCAAATAGTACTTTTGCAACATAAACCTCAACAGTTATAAATTTTGTTGTATGGTTTCATAAAAATTAAAATCCTACATCCGTTTCATGCATGTGGCTTTTCATATTTATCATTATCACTAACGAGAACTCACATTTTTATTACTCCATGTACACCTATATTATTAAGCGGCTACACCGTTTATTGGTGTACAGGTAAACCAGCCGGTTAGGTACAGTGTTGATCCAGTACAATTTGAAAAGAGGTTGTAGAATACCTGGCCGTGAGTCAGTCACTCTCCTGATGGATCTTTGCACGCAACCCCTTTAAAAACTTTTAAGTTGACTATGTGCAGTGGATTGACTCTTTTACCTTTTGCTACTGACTCATTTTTGCGACTTCCCCTTTGCATTATAAGTTAGCTGTAGGATCATGCACAAGTTTCAATGCAAGCATACAAGTAAACAGGAATTTAATGAGAATCCAGGCGGTTTAACAAATTTTTAAACGCTCATAAATTTTCGAAAGCACAAATTAGCATTTTTATTCTCCCTACATAATACAGTAAGACATTGGACATTTGGACTTTTCACACCAGCTTGCTCTAATAAAACTAGGATAACAGGAAAATCATAAAATTACGCTTGTGCCACAGGCCATCATACTAAAGTGTAAAGAAGACTTTCGTTCAAATGCACTCAATTAACACTTAACGAGGCACACAAGAAGCAGTATAATACTTAATAAGTACACGTTTCACGTTTATTACAAAAGCTATAAATTACTCCAAATTTACTAAATTCAGGAATCATAAACAGGACTAAACACGCATATGCACGCAATTAGAAAATACAGTCAAGTGGTCTTAAATGCTTAAACCCTGTTTTCCCAACAGCCAAAAAGGCGGTGGGAGGGACAAGAAGAAATAATGATAAAGCTCGTAAAAGTCAAAGGCCAAATTGGGAATGAATTATCCATCATCAATTTATTAAGCATGCCAGATTTATCTAAATGTAACTGAGATGTCACACCAAGATCCCTGTGCGCGTTATTTATGTACGCTTTATCAAATTTTCACCATCTTCTTTGCTTCCCCTTTCCCTTAAGCAATCATCGTACAATCGTCATACACAAGTTTCGTTTTTCTAACATACTTCTTGTTCATTCCCAATTTCTCCATATTGAGCAACGCATGCATGCATACAAAAAGTAAAATGAGTAGTAAATACGAAATACATATTATAAACAAACCATAAAACACACACCACATCAAACGTTCCATCAGCACAAGGCATTCAACACCACCTCCTACCATCCTCACACGGGGAGAAACAGGAAAATTCAATGAAATAGAAAAGTCATTAAGGCACCTGTTTAATGACTTCCGATTGCTTTGATCAATCCATGTGATATTAAACTCGTGTAATTTGTTTTACATCCGGACATCAAAAGACCATAAACAACATGAACACACATACCACTTCCACCGCACCACCAACGAAGCAATTGCCACTCTACTCTAGTGAATAGTGAAAATCCGCACTCAATAATACACATTCTCTCTTTCTAACTCACTCAGCGCATATTTAGGACCTGGTGAAGTGGTGAAAGAGGGATGTTGATGATGGTTCAGTGGTTCCGTCTGATGGAAAATTGCAACGTTTAAAAAGTCATCGTATGAAAAAAGACCAAACACTGAGTGGGAGTAAAAAGTAGTAGCCAGTTAACCACTTCAAATAAACACATGTCCCATTTTCTCTTTTTCATACTTTTATACTGTTGATGTGTGTTCAGGCATCACGCATCACCACTACTTTTTATTCAAACAATCTGAATTTACTGGTGATGACTGGTGACGTTGTGGTTCTCTCTGAAAGAGGACCTGGGTATTACACTTGGCGCAATAGAAATGAATTAAATCCCTTTTTGCTTTGAAAAGAAAGTGGCTATAAATGTGTGTGTGTGTGCATGTAATTGCACAAACTACATATTAAACAAGATTTATGACATGTCGTCCACATACATGACTACGACATTGTTTAGCTGTGTTAACTGTCGCTAATATACGCGATGCACGCCACAAAAACAAGTAGCCATACTCACACGATAAGAGCTTTTACAACAGATATTTGGTATGTTTGGTTGAACTAAACTACAAACTAAGGGACCAGCAGACTCTAGTGAATTTGATGGCCTCTTTGTACCCTTTCTCTGATGTATGCAAGCTCGAATGTTTTGTGAAAAAGATCTTGTGCAATCTTTTCGTTTGCATTGCACCACTAAGCATAAGTACGTACGTTGGGATCTGTGAATTTGATGAAGTTAGCCCATGCTGAATGAGTGAGTTTTTTCTACAGTGCAACTGAAAGCGATATAAATGTTGTGTGGAGGTGATTTTTTGGTGTAATAATGCTCGTGTCATGCAACCAGGACAAAAAAGTCCCTATAGTTTTCTGACACTAAATTTATGGCTTTCAACCAAATGAAAATTCATGTTTACAAATGTTTTACCACGCAGAAAAGAGGGACATAGAGAGGTATTCACCAAGTCATTGCAAGATCTGTATTTATGTTCTATGACAAAGTTGATAGTAAAAGCTACCGCTAGTACGCATATTTACACATTTATGGTTTATTGTAGCTATACTTCAATATTTATTTTGTTTGCTGGTTAGTAAAATATATCGCTACTTTCCCTTTTTTCGATGGAGCAAAAAGGCAATCGTAGAGTTGACATGAATAGAGACACAAGCATTTGCCTTCTTGTAACATTGGTCATGTAAACTTTGCATAAAAGTTATAGGGGTCCGTCAACCCAAATGCAGAGTTTGAGTCACACCGACTTTTGCTTCTCATCGCTTGTATTCATCACACAGTTACATTTTTCAGCTATCATCATTACCATCAGCATGCATCGGTGATAACCTGCTCCTACTGCGTGCCTTTGATATTCCAGAGAATAAATGTATGAGAACTGCTGCTACCGAGCAAAATTGCTGATAGATATGAATCTGTTGGTGTCTCTGTAAAAATGAATCAAAGCTAAAAGAGTAGTAATGCCGCGTTGCAGTGGAGTGTGAATGTGATTCCTTCGTCACATGTTCGTGTGGGATTCCGTGTGTGTGTCTGTTTAATAAGGGCATTACATATAGAGATGAAGCAAAAGGGGAAAAACTTGGATGAAAACTTTGAATCTCGACATGTGCCACGAATTCCCAGTGCGTCTTGTTAAGCAAGTTGTTCAGCTTACTCTTCGAAAAGAAAAAAATCCTCGCGCCACACGACATAAGGACCAGCCGTCCACCATTGCACTTTTTACACGCATATACATAATGCGTTCACGATAACATCCAAGCTCTACTATTTTAAACCTTATATTATATACATATAACGCACTAACTATCCTGAGTTTCCTAAGCGTTACTTTTAGGCACATAAGCAGATTTCAACCCATGGTGGGATTCATATCCAGGAAATCTCGGCTTTGAACAAAAAACGTAACCAGTAACCCAATGAATTTCTTCTTATTTTTCCTTGTGCACTTTTTACCAACGAAAAGTTTTTCCATCCAAGTGATACGAACTAACCATGATACAAAAAAGTAAGGTTGAAAATACTCTGCTCTACACGCAGAGCTCATCATTAGGGTCATTATCTTCTTATTCCCTTTGAAACTCTTGTGTGTAGTAGATATCAAATGATATCAACCAACATCTTTTTTGCACAATGCAATGTCTAGCATTGGCAGAATAAGAGTTTATAAAGTTACGAAAAGCACATGCGAGTAGTACATGACATGGTCTAACTTTAGTGTTCATCATTTTGACCAACATGATCATTATCATCATTAAGCTGATCCCTCTGGAGCGAGAGAAAACATCTAGGCATAATATCGTATTATATTTGTGCGATTATATTTTCACTCCCTGACACTGATCAGGGATTCATCCATAGATAAAAGTAGAAAAAAAATCTCGTTAAGCCAAACCATTCTGAGAAAAGGGTAAAAATAGTTCACTTCTTTTTTACATCAACAGTTAGAAAGCGAACTCGTATCCAGATGTGATCTTTCAAAGCAAATGGTACCAACAACGTAAAATAGGTTACAAAACCTATGCAGAAGGGGTGTTCTGCAAACATTTTCATTCGGTTCAATATGCAACTACCCTTGAATGCAATCTCAATAGTTAGCTACACTTTGCAATGCTCCGTTGTACCTTTTACTATACTCTTAGAATTCAACATAAATAAACTACATAGTAAAAAATCCCCTCTGATTCCTTCAATAGAATCAATACCGCGTATATTTTTCTTTTCTGTATATCCTGGTTTAGATTTTAATCTAAAAAGTTCCATTACATTAGACATCCTGGCAAAAAAGATAAATTTACGACCAGGATCAAGATAACCTACTTAAAATGAACGTAACCTTGTTGTGATCCTTGCTTTCTGTGTTGTGTTTTGTGCTTATTTAAACAACTGCACAAAGATTATGCTGCATAGTCTTTCACTTGCCCATGATGTTGTGCAATTTCATTTGTGAAAGTTGACCTGGAAGATTCATGCATTCATATAAGTTTTTAGCAAAAAAACTCATGATGCGTCCTATGTTTCTATATAAAGAAAGAACCCTTCCATAATCTACGATAAAGAAATACGTAATTTTGTTTTCATCTTCTAACCATATGAGATCTGAGATATTTTATTTAACCTATACCCATTCCACCAGAACCTGTGAATAAAATCTAAGATTAACAAAGTTGTTGCTGTTTTGTGGAATTTTCTTCTTCTCTTGATATTAAATTAAATGTGCAGTCTCGTATAGTGCCTGCGTTTGTGACGTTAAGCTTTCTTTTCTTACCAAATATGAAATTTTTGAACGATCAATAAGCGACTCTAAATCTAAATGTTATCAACATGCTATAAACATTTGTTAAAAAATAACCCGAAAAATACAAGTAGCAATTAATGTCATGTTTAGTAAAAAGCGTCATCATTAGAAATTGTCCGGGATGCTATGCTGTTTATAGTAAAACCACAAGGATCATTTCTCCAGAGATTTCCCGTCTGCCACTGTGGAATATTCCTGCATAGCTGTTTTATAATCCTAAATATTGTCAAACTATTTAAAACTTTAGGCGTAGAAACGATAAAAGGCTCAAGAGCTTTAATATGATGTATCGCTGCTGTCATCTTCGTCAGCGCTTTCACATTAGATCAACATCATAATCAAATTGGAAACCATTGATCTGCACCAAAGTATTTTCCTTCCTTACGTCTAAGTCGGGTTTTTAAACTTTGCAAGGGTTAACATTGTAGCTTGAAATTGGTATTTCAGAACCTATATAACAGCAGCAGACGATGGTTATTTTCTTTGTTACACAATGAAGGTCTACATCGATAAGATAAATGATAATCTCTGGTGCAATTAAGAACGCGTGGATTCTTATGTTTCATACTTTCATACCAGGCATCCTTATGCCGCTTTCATACAGTTTTGCTTTGTACCTTGCTTGCTGTGTTCTGTTTTTGTGTGTGTTTAAGTGATTTCATGTCGTCTCGTTTCACAAAAAGGGTTCAAATATGAAGTTACCAGTTAAAAAATCAGAATGAGCATGATGAGAAGGGAGACAGAAAAGTGGGGAAACCTGGTTGTCTTGTTATTCTCTTTTTCTCTGGATATTACAAGATCACGCATGAACGGATAACTTTAATAATGCTGAGGCTGATGATGTCAATGTTGGTACTCTTGTTATTGTTGCGGAGTTTTCTGATGATGAAAACGAAAATAACGATGGAGAGAATGATGACGTTGATAATAATGCTGACGATTATGATGATGCTGATGTGATATAAAATGACAATTACAGTCGACTGGCTTCACAAGTGGAAAGATGATTCCCATTTCTCGTGTTTGTAATATTTTGCGCATAGGTAGTTTTACTATACACAGTAATGTCTATAAAATGAACATACAACAGATCGTGATAACTTGAAAAAATGCAATAAAGCTTGCATGAAGCCTAATACCCATATTTTTTACTTGAAAATGTTTACGAGTTTGCAGTTACCAACAAATACAATTTTTATTTTCAGAACGTCTGGTAGTGAAAACAATTTTTCTTGAAAACAAGATCATATCCCCAACTTGATGATGCTTTAATGATAGCATTATTTGAAACTGCCAGAAGCACTTTTGTAATATACGTTACTGTGTAAAGAATAGTTTTACTTGTATTTCATTTCTAAATTAAAAACTCAGTGTGTTTAGGTTGAGCAGCAGGCTAAGTTAAAATACATAAAATCTAGAATATACGTAAATATAATTAAAACCATATGAAGCCATTAATAATAAGAATGGTTCATTCATGACAGAGTTTTATACGGTTGTAGACACTTCTGTAACTAGAGAAATTGATCTTCAAGTTCATCAAATTCCACACCTGAATAAGTTCATTATTGTGATTAATAATCAAACGAGAATCTTCCAGGATTGATGAGCATAACCATACGGCTTCAGATTTCACATTAATGATTGCAATATTATATTGGGAGACTTGTTCCGTATTGCAAAAATGTATCAAATATTAACTGCGCTTCCCATAGCCTACAAAATAAATCATGTCGAAACTTTGTTTAAATCACTGTACTCTTATCTGCATTAAAGCGAAGTGTATAAAGTCATGCTTATTTGTAGTTTTAAAATTTACCAGAGAGATAATATTGGTTTCAGTATTTCATAGTATGGTTGTCTCTTGTATACCATGCGGTAAAATCACTACAAAGAGGAATATTTTACACACGCATAAAAAGGAAATCATCTCATCTTTACCACCCCACTTTACTCCAAGTCTCTCTTTTCAGTCTTTCTTTAATACATTTGCTCATTCTTCTGAATGAAAGGCAAAGTTAATGGGTCTGAAAATGAAGCATCTTTCACTCTCCCACTCAACATAAACATCTCACTCATTCACCACTCAATAGACGCATATACACAAGGATAAACTCATTTGCTTCTATTACTCAAACTGGTGACTGTACTCTCTTTTCTCTGAAAATGCATTCATGTTTCCTTCAAATAATTCACACATGCATGCTTCTCTCATTTCCCTCTCTTTTCTTTTGCAACTAAACCCTCACGGAAACTAGAAAGTGATGTATGAATTTACATTAATCAGTATGGATGAATGCACGGTAAACTGAAAAATATCTTGTGCTCAAGACCAAAAGCACCACCGACCAACCCGTATCTATTACACAACTCTAATTTTGTGCTGATGAAAATGAGAGAACGAGTGTTGTGCAACTCTCCCCAAGTAACAATACTTATTTACTAGCAACGCTTCCACTTGAAACGTGAAATATCACTTACTACTTATCCTTTTAAAACATAAATTACAGTGTTGTAAGTTTAGCTCTAATACACTATCGTAATGATGACTTATCCTGTAGTAATCCAGTGATAAATACAAGCGTATCATTTATTCCAGCATATTTCTTCTGGTTCTGAGTTAAATATTCACATTGCTTAAATTAGTGATTTTGTAGAATATTTAGTTTATGTAAGTACGCATACCCACTACACTTATATTTGTTCTTTAAAAATTTCACAGTGCTTATGCCCACCACCGATGTTTTCGTGCCGGTCCACGTGAAGTCTACACGTTCTCATTTCATGAAAGTGGCATAAGCCCTTGTAAGCCCTCAAATGAAGAGATTTTCTCCTTTCTGTCGGTTTTCCGATCGCTTCTAATCTCCCATTCCTATAATGGGGATAATATAATATTGAGTCTGGCTGCCTTTCTTCACTTCTTTGCTTTGGTTGTGGTGCACATGCCAAAAGGTACTTAAAAGTACGTAATTAATACGCGGAAAATATATATTATGTAGAAAGGTCTATTTCTATTTGAGAAAGACTTTGAATTCATTTATTTGAGGATTGCACTTTCCACGATTTGTGACATGAATTTAAAAATAAAACAAAGGACAAAGAGAAACTCGAGGCGGGAAGTGAGAGGGAAATGACAATTTGCTTGTTTAAAGAACATGAGTTTTAATGAACCGTCAGTTTTTCGATGATGTAATAGTCTTTGAAGGTTTTTCATCCCATTCCATAAAGGTAAACCCATGATATTAAGTATTGATGCAAACTTAAACATTTCAAAGGCTTTTAATCAACTAAATTGGCGGTTTCCATATGTTGAAATACTTACTTTTACCATAAAATCATTATGAAAATGTTTGATTTTTCATATTCCATAATCAAGAGTTGTTAGTTTTGGTTTTCAGTGAATGCCGGCAATTGTAAATGTAAACCTGCTATTACATGATAACAAAAAGCGAGTCGACGTTCTTCTCCCATTTTTTATTTTTCAGGAAATACCATTTTTGAAGGGAAATGCAAACAAGGTCGAACTTTGTGTCATCAAATGCAAGGAAGATAAATAGATATGGAAGGCGGAACAGTGTAAAAATGCTGTGCCAAACAGCTTCCCATTTGAATACATGTAAATCGGTTTGTCAACAACCCGAAAATGCCGTCGTTAGTAACCATTTTCAATGTTTCGTAAATGAGGAAAATTCATTGGCAACAATATCGGTTTGCTAGTTTGGCACAGAGTTAGGCTTCTAAATACACAAGTTTCCACCTTCCTTCTCTATTTATCTTCCTTGATCAAATGTGGTTCAGTTATAATTATTTTAATTGTAGCTCTGAAACTATATATTTGTTTGTTCCGGAAAAGATTACGCACGACTGAAACTATGAAAAAATGCATATTGCAGCCGTGAACGTTTGAGTTCCTTTTCTTTCTAGTAACTCGACGTTGGTTTAGTTACTTTGTTTAGAAATGTTAGCTTCTTTTACATTCTTCTGGAATTATTAATGTGGGGTTGAGCCATCCCCCATTTCAGTAGCATAAATTACAGTTGCTTGGAAAAAACGATGCTTTCCTATTCCAGTATGAGTACTTGGGAATATAGGTTACAGAGTATAATTAACTGCTCTATTTTAGGAAACGATTGTTAATAACAATTTGTAAATTACTGGATAAATCATACATGGGTCTTTGTAAGTTTCATGGAGAATTATTTAGCAACAATCTTTAGCAAATTGTCAATTCTACTTTCCGTACATTCAGTAACAAATTGTTAATCATTATCGAATTATTAAATTGCATTTATTAGTTTATACGGTGGCGATGCACATACAACAGCACGAGTGTAATCAGCGGATGCATAGAATTACGTCTTATGATTACAAATTTACCCTTCTATATAAATTTGCTATCATTATTAATGAATGCCATTCAAGATCGTGTGTAGATGAAATGAACTTAATTTTTTATTTTCAGTTCGGTTTACGAGTTTAGAATATTTTAAGAAATGACTATACTGTAGTAATGCTGTATGCATGGCTCATAAAAATTAGTAGGCTGTGTGACTAGAAACGCAAAAATGCGTATAAGCAAATTATATATCATATCGTGCTTGGTGCTTCTATGCATGAGCGCTAATAAGGCATGACATTACCCTTCAACTTTTTGTCATCAAGTTCCTTTCTGCTGAAAGCATCGTTTTCCCGAGAACTTCTGTGAATGAGCTGTTTCATCTGAGTTTTTCTTTCAAGCCAGACCCAAAATTTATAGGTATATACACACAGACCCTCCATGATATGATGAAAAGACCGTCTTGTTTTGTTATGCAACGACTGCCGCCGCTATGCTTCATTCTGCCCCTTCTCAAAAATGAATATGAGCTTCCTGCAGGAAACCTGAACTTTTAAACCCTTTTCAACATTCCATTATTACACTCACATAACTTTGTATCCGTGTACTTCAACCACAATTTGACAAAGTCATTGTCACACTGCATTTAGAGTCTAGTGCGAACCGAATCGGTTTTCAACTTTTTACCAGGAAGCCCGTCTACCGGCAGTACATATGCAACCATGATATTATTCATAAAAAGCATATCTTATATTTTTGCTCCGACAGATGAATGTGCATTACTTTACGTGGTGAAGGGGTAAAGTTTTCTTTTTTGTGGTTAGTCTACCTTATATTTACACTAGACAGCTAGTCTGAGTAGCACGGGACAACAAACCTCAACACATTCGGAAAGACATGCGACATGCATTGCGTTGAGTTCAGGGATGGAACAAATGCATCAGCAGCACAACAACAACACGTGAAAGTTAAATTTTCATCCAAAGTAAAAAGATCCAAAAACTGCTGAGTAAGGATGAAATGGAGAGATGAACGAAAATGCTATTATTGCTGCATTACCACAACAAAAGAAACTCACACGACATACGCTTTCCTTCTTGGTTTACAAGCTGCTGTTACTCCTGCTGAACTTGCTCCTGTTTATTGGTTAGCCGTTTTACAATATAATTGAGAACTGAATATTCCCTTGCCTAGCTTGAAAATATCGAATCATATTAAATGACAACTTTCTGTTTCATCATCCTTCCTGTATTTCCTTTCCCAAGGCGGCTATTGTCAATTTGGTTTAGGGAAATGAATTGTACTTCTGTGCAAACAGGCATAAATGAGAGCGTACTTTTGTAAATTATTATAGCATTGCATTTCCAAATCTATCTGGCAAGCAAAAAAGTGTAATCAAACCGGACGTGGAAATTCTTTTAAATAGGTCGGCGACGCAATCTCGGGCAACCCGAGTTTCTAAAAAAAACCCGAGTTTTCGAGAAAAAATCCCGAGTTTCTAAAAAACCCAAATTTCAAAAAATCCCGAGTTTTCCCTTAAAAATCCCGAGTTTCCCTTAAAAATCCCGAGTTTTCTTTTTAAAATTTCGAGTTTAGCCTTAAAAATCCCGAGTTTAGCCTTAAAAATCCCGAGTTCAGCCTAAAAATCCCGAGTTTACTCTTTAAAATCCCGAGTTTATTCTAAAAATCCCGAGTTTGCAAAAAAACAAAATTTCCCGCAACCCGAGTTGGTACCTGAAATCTTAAAAATCCCGAGTAAACTCGGGATTTCGGGCTAAAAATCCCGGCGACGCCGTCGCCGAGTCGCAAAATAATTTCCATGTCCGAATCAAACACACAAACCAGAACTTACAACAACTGTCTGATATACGAATGTCATGAATTTCCGTGCGTAAAGATAAAAGGAAAATGAAATGAGATAAAAATATTTACGGGGAAAAAAGATGAGAAAAAGAATTAAGCTTATGTGGGAAGCATTGTTTAGCCGACTTGTATTTATACAACGTATTATTAGTACGAACTACCACACAAAATGAACCGCACACATACTAAGCTAAAATTCTGGCTGAATTGAAATAAAATCAGACTAGAAAATTGGTTCCTATCCACTTCAGGACTTCCCGCACACATGCTTATTTAGGGATCTACTTTCTGCATCCATCTCCCATTCTCGGAAAGAATATTATTCCGATTCATTTACTTTGATGATTGTCACCACTGAGAGGACAATCTTTTACATTTAGGATTATAAAAGGATTCGCCATGCGAATCTATAAGCTAAAAACCTATAGCCTAAAAACATATAATCTCAAACATCCTCGACGATAAACATCCTTTGGATAAAAACATATACCCAAAAACTTATAATTTTACTAGAATTTTCATTTTCAGACAAATGATCAGCATATATTCTTACTTTATTTTAATGCTTCAATAACCTTTAAAACTACCACAGTTAGCGCTTGTGCCGCAACAATGAAGAATATGCAATGAACTGAGCTAATCCTATGTACCAGTTTGATTATATGATAGAATTCAGCATTTTTTATTTTGCAGGTTTCTGCAATAAAGATTTCAGTTTCATTTTACAAAAAACACAAAATCATGCAAGTCATGATGATCATGTTCGTGTTGCCCACCTTAAAGGCTGGTAAACCCGACGAAGCAAACCAAATCAGTGTTCACCTACTTGTCCAATAATGGTGAATACTCGTTTGACGAGCGTTTTGTTACTAGTACACCAAATAGAGATAAAAGTTCTTCAAATGCTTCTATTGTTACTTATTATTTTAATTCCTAACTACAGAACTTTTGTTTTTATTTCAAATAGTTTATTGCATATTAGTACCTTAATATGTCCACCATGTAGGTTTCCTTAAATGCCAACATGTAAATAAGAAGGTAGGGCATAGGGTTATTGTTTCTTGGCTAAGCAAAACATGGTAATTGAACAGCTTACAGAAATCCTATTGAAGCTTGTAAGAAGTAGTTTTAAATATGAACAGTTTACAGGTAGGCAAGAACAAATAAAATGTTCGAATTGCCCAATTGGAAAACAGTACAAGAAATGCAGAATTTAAACAGATTTAAAGTATTTAATTCTTCGTTAGAAACTCAATTGCTATTGCTGTATATTATAAAAGGCAATTTGGATTTCTTTTAGTTACATTACATTTACCTTATATACCCGATTGTTTTTAATTTTCGATAATAAACTTCTAATAGTCAAGGAATGTCATAAATATTTGCTTCAGAAAACTTGGTTCAGCCAAATGAGCTTGTTTAAATCTTTTAGGTTGAGGTACTTTCAAGTAAACTGGAAATCCATGATATATATGAAGGTGTAGATGTCACTGAATGCAGTACGATTTCTCGATGCACCGTTTTAGCTAATTCCATGTTGTCTTAAAACATGTTATGAAAAAACAATAATGCTAAATTTGAAGGCTTTGTTTCAAAATACTACCTAATATTCATAAAATGGTTGTAAATTTTATGTTAATATGTTTATATTGCATCTAAAATTTAATTTAATTTAATTTAATTTATATTGCATATGCATCATTTGCATTAAATTCCATGAAAAGATTACGATGAAAGTGACGGGTACCACAATAAATACAAGAAAATTGCATAGAAAAAATTATACGTATATTATATGAGTGTATATGTTTTTAGGAAAACGATGTTTTTCGTCGAGGATGTTTGAGATTATATGTTTTTAGGCTATACGTTCCTGGCTTATAGATTCGCAGACCTAACCTTATAAAAGAACCTAATCGCTCTCTCCCTAGCGGCTTGCTGGGAGTGCAATAAGATCGGCTTTTCGATCATTCAAAGTTCAAAAGAAAAATGTAAATTTCGATTTAAATAAGTTCAAATATTATGCACGCAAATAGGTTGCCACAAGGTATAACAGAGTGCTACATGATTTATGTTTGTATGGATGGCACAATACTATTTACATTAAGGCATGTGCTTGCTTTGAGGCATGTTTACTCACAGACACGTCTCCATTACACTCGATCTACAAGCATAAAAGTTTCTGTATATAAGTATTGTATCGCAAATATATAACTCTCTAGTTCCAAATGAACGATTACGTATTGTGATGCAAAACATACTTTTCCATGCGTTGCCTATGAGTTCACTGCCGAAATCTCAAAGTTGTACGATAATTTTTTCATGTATCTGGAAACATGCATTATGTATCCATTACATTACGTGTGATTCAAGAACCGTAGTACGTGTTGCGTATGGAAGGCCATTTAGAGAAAAAATCAGGAAGCTGCATTATATTCTTCTCCAACGTTTCCATCATCTACGGTAGCAGCAGGATATTACTCAACTTAATTCCAACTCATTTGACTCCTCCAGCGAGATTTTTAGTGGCAAAGGGAGCACGCCGAGCAGAAAAGCAAATACATGCGGATGCCGGGGGCGATGTGGTACATTAAGATGCCTACTCAGTTTTATTTATAAACACAATATGTAAGACCACCTTTTCGAATAGTTTGCAGTATATATTAAGGTGTGTTTCGAAATTATAAAATCACATATACATTTTCAAACATTTTTTCACCAAGCCAGCCTAAAGCTATTGGAAGTCAAACCAATTATTGGAGTTTGTGCATGAGTTAACCCCTAATGAAATCCCAAAGTATCCAGAAATTCCGGTCACTGGTTTTTCATAAAACGCAAAAATTCAAAAATACCACGAAAAATGGACTGTTCCGAAATTATAAAATCAAGCATTGTATCAGCTCATATTATTACGCAGTCAGTTCAATGAGGCCAATTTCGACATTTTTGATAAGCACAAACCCCCGCAGTGCTACTCCAAGAAAAGTTTTGAAAAAATATGGATTTGACAAAAATTTGCTGTGTTACGTAATATTTATGCTGGGCTAACCAGTGATCGGCACGTGGAGGGGTACACGGTATAACAAATTTTGGTCAATGTGGTAGTATTCTGCAAAACGTTCTACTCACTTTTGATCCGCAAACTAGTTCACGTCACTAATTGTTGCAAATTAGCCCCACATTGGTCGCCGTTACGCTAAAACATGCAAGTGTCCTTAAGGTACCTAACGTCATTTATTGAAACAGGAGCATATTTTGTCATGGTTTATTTGCGGAAGTTAAACTTCAGCATGGTTTTATATCACAGTAGTTAATTTACAGCAGTTTGATAGCAGAAAAGAAAAGTTAAGTAACTTTTGAAAAAGGATTTAATGCTAGTAATCAAAGTACATCATGGGAGCAGTTATAAGTTGTTATGAACTTTTTATCGGATATTAATAAATTTTGTGTATACATATTTTTTCGTGTTTTATCGAATTTAAATTACTCTATCAACCTCAGCACTTAACCCAAAATAAGTAACTGTTGCTATACTTAACGATTATAGATGGAACAACTATTTAAACGTTAGAAAGCATTCTCAATACAATTGCGCTAAATGTCAATTTACATAAAACAAACACACCTTTGGGTAAATCTACTTTTATATGCAAATAACTTGTCTTAGAGGGAAAATTGCATATTTGTAAATCACATAGTTGCAACTAAACACGATCTCTTTGAATAAAGTATGACAAAATATGATCCTGTTTCAATAAATGACGTTAGGTACCTTAAGGACACTTGCATGTTTTAGCGTAACGGCGACCAATGTGGGGCTAATTTGCAACAATTAGTGACGTGAACTAGTTTGCGGATCAAAAGTGAGTAGAACGTTTTGCAGAATACTACCACATTGACCAAAATTTGTTATACCGTGTACCCCTCCACGTGCCGATCACTGGTTAGCCCAGCATAAATATTACGTAACACAGCAAATTTTTGTCAAATCCATATTTTTTCAAAACTTTTCTTGGAGTAGCACTGCGGGGGTTTGTGCTTATCAAAAATGTCGAAATTGGCCTCATTGAACTGACTGCGTAATAATATGAGCTGATACAATGCTTGATTTTATAATTTCGGAACAGTCCATTTTTCGTGGTATTTTTGAATTTTTGCGTTTTATGAAAAACCAGTGACCGGAATTTCTGGATACTTTGGGATTTCATTAGGGGTTAACTCATGCACAAACTCCAATAATTGGTTTGACTTCCAATAGCTTTAGACTGGCTTGGTGAAAAAATGTTTGAAAATGTATATGTGATTTTATAATTTTGGAACACACCTTATGTTATTTTTTATGCCTAGTTACATTATAAGCTACAAACTGAAATGTATATGCTTGGTCTAATGGTAAGTGCAAGAGGATTTTTACATAACTTATCTTCATAAAGTGTGCTCACAATGACACCCATATATTTTAAGCATGTTTCAAAGGTTACTTCCGACTTCTGCTTTGTACTCCAGTGGGATCTAATGTTTTCGGCAAGAGAAATCAAAGGCTGAGAAATGTAGTACTTTTAGAAGTAAAAGGTTCTTGAAAATAAAAGCTTCATCGCCTATACTGAATGGTGGTAGTCACGAATATCTTTGAATCCTACATGCAAGCATGCAGTAAGTTTAATTATAATGAAACGGGCGGTGCAACCTACCAAACAGTTATGCTAAAAAATGAAGACAGAACGTGTGAAATATAAGTATATTATGTCAGCAAACGTAATGTTTGTGTGGTATAGAAGATGAAATGAATGAAGTTTGTTATGCTATGTAAGAATATTATGTATGTACTAAATTGAAGTCGAAAGAAGTGGAATGTTGCGTAAGCACATTCCAGGTAACATGACACTATTATTATTGCTGGTCATTGAATAAGCCAGCACATACACATAATTATTGTTACTTTACTAATGTTAAGCCGCGTATATAAATAGACAAATAAACTGATCTCGAATCAATTGTCTCACACAATTCAACACGTTATCAGCACCAATAAGCTCTAACAGCTTTGCTAAAAAGAAAAGTAGACTTTCTGAAGAAGATATCAGAAAATTCCCGTATGGAAACTTGAAGAAACTTTTCTGAAAAAGAAAAGTATATTGAATTCTGAAGTAATTTGGAAACTGAAAAAGTTTCTCAAAATGGCGACCACATTTGTTACAACAAAGAAATTTGACGTTAGCTCAGTTACGAAATTGACTGGCTCGGAAAACTACAGGGTGTGGAAAATGAGGATGGTGGCAGTGTTCACTGCACACGAGTCCATACATGTTGTAGATGGAACGTTGAAACGACCACCCAACACGGCTGTTGAGGACAGGAAGGATTGGAATCAGAAAGCCCAGGAATGTTTTACTGCCATTCTCATGAGCATATCTGATGAAGTGGTAGAAAGAGTATCAAGTTGCAAAAATGCCATAGAAATTTGGGCAAAATTGGCAACTATGTATGAGAGCAGCGCTGGAGAGAACAAGCAGTTGCTATGGCAGAGATTTTATAATGTAAAAGCAGATGATTCACCAGTCAAAACGATGTGTGAAATTCAAGGTATTGCGGCTCAACTACAAACCTTAAAGGTTACTGTAGATGATGAGCAAATCGTAGCCAGGGTACTCTCCAATCTGATGGATGACCGCTATAGGCAGTTTCGAGAAGCCTGGCGATCTGCGGAAACAGGGAAACAGACGTCAGCACATTTGCTTGAAAGACTTAAAGTCTGGGAGTTAGAAGAAAATGAATTTTCACACTCAACGTGTGAATCAGGAAACAAGGCATTTAAAATTGGACGGAAGAGGAAGTCTAAGGAAGAAATTGCCCAATTGAAGAAGAAGTTTCCGTGTCACAATTGTAACCAGAAAGGTCACTGGAAGAGTGAGTGTCCAAATGCAAAATCCGAGAAAATGGAAGAAGGACATGTACCAGTGAACAAAGCATTTTTTGCTGACATGCACGCAGCCGCAGGAAAATCAGAATTGGAAAGCGCCAAGTCAGCAAATGACTTTGAGCAGAAAATTAGAAGTTACCAGGATTTGTTCAGTCCTGTTGTTGAAGAAGCCAAGTCTCAAGAAGAGCATGTCACCGTAAAGGAGACAGGAACAGAAGAAATTGAAGAAATGGAATTAACTGTGGAAGTAGGAAAACCACTGAAGAAAGCTATATTAGCATTACAGATGTTGCTATTCATGATGCTAGCAGGAATCAATCTGAGTATTGCGCCTTTACAAGGTGTACAAGAAAACGGAATCACTGGAATTTTGTGCGAGGAAGAATGCACAAATGAAGAAAATGAAATCTGTCCACTGGAATTGAGCAACAAGACAGAAGTCAGAAGCAAAAGAATGATTTATTTTTTTCGTTGAAGCTATTAAAGCTGTAAAGGCTTTAGTAATGAAGAAAAACATGAAACAGCAGAAAAATGGAAATATTAGTCGCATAGACTACTCTGAAAAAAGAACGCAAGTTTTGACCTCTCAGTTTAAGGAGGGCAACAAGGATGAAGCGAAGAAGAAAAACAAAGTTTTAATGACTTTTGTAACAGTAGCCGTAATAGTAATCTTAACAGGTTACTTTATTTAACTAGTATTTCATGCATAATTATCGCAGTGGAACTTTATTGCTGTAAAAGCAAGTACAGAATTTTGTATGATAAAGGAAACGCAGTAATAGAAAATAAGCAGCAGCGTAGCAGAAGGAAACAGAAAAGGAACAACACCAGCGAGATGAAAATCCCAACATAACGTTTGAGGAGGGTGTGAAATATAAGTATATTATGTCAGCAAACGTAATGTTTGTGTGGTATAGAAGATGAAATGAATGAAGTTTGTTATGCTATGTAAGAATATTATGTATGTACTAAATTGAAGTCGAAAGAAGTGGAATGTTGCGTAAGCACATTCCAGGTAACATGACACTATTATTATTGCTGGTCATTGAATAAGCCAGCACATACACATAATTATTGTTACTTTACTAATGTTAAGCCGCGTATATAAATAGACAAATAAACTGATCTCGAATCAATTGTCTCACACAATTCAACAGAACGGAAAGTAGCTCTTTGTCGTACTCACTAAAGGGGAAAGGGGAACATGTTTATTAACTGACTAACTGAGATTGAGATTGATCGGTGTGATCAGACAAAAGTCATTTCACACTCAACAACATCAGTCAACTTCAAAGCCAAAAATGAGACGAGTCAATGAGCTCTGAAAAGAGAAAAGAACAAGTTCAAGACGAAGATGCCGATCTACACTAACCATGAACTCTGGAGTTGGCAAGTAATCAGAGTCGGCAATCCAAATGAGGACTTTGATCGTCATCCAGTTCAACAACATCACTAATACCAATATCAATACATACGCCCAACAAAACTCAGTTTCCTATCACACTGTCAGATATGCTGCAAGTAAACTAAAGCGACAAACGATGATGCACTGTCATCCCATTTTGAATTGAAGTCATCCTTAAGCTAATTTTGTCATTGTTTGAAAAGCACTTGAACTTATACAGCATTGGTTTAAGTAGCGGTAGTACTTGGTTGAATGATAAATTGGACATTTTTTGCATTTGCTACCCACTTACATCAACTTAGCTAATAATAAAATATTAGCCGAATTATGTCGAATGACCGTGTTATTTCAGCTAATGTAATACTGTCCCACATTTACATTTGGAAAAAAATATTGCTTTTAGCTGGTGAGCAACAACAAATTTCAACACAGCTAACTGCTACTTAATAGATTGTGCAATATGCTGTGTTACATATTCATGAAGCCAAAGCACTTCGATGATATACGAGACGAGCAAAAGTTTATGTAGCTGTCCGGAATGGTACAAATATAGAGGTGACGAATGTTTGCTTACACTACGATTGTTATATACGCTTATATTAGCTTGTAGCTTTCACGGTACTGGAACTACGTGAGCAGATTGTATTTGGCATGAAACTTGACATCAATTAAATGGTACTTTAACTGAACATCAGCTTTTACTCTAGTATTCCGCAGCAGCAAGAGCAGCAGCATGAGATTTTAATTTTAAATGACAGACGACGAGATTGTCAAGAGTTTGGTATGACTTGACACTGCCAGAATTCTAAATTTCATCGTGCTTTCAGCTTTGCAACTGCAAAAACTTGTTCACTAAAAGAGCAGCGACTAAAAACGTGCAGATATTCATATTATTTTTGTGCATCTCAATATGCACATAATACAAACTTTTTGCCTTAGATTTTAGATGCCCTAAACAAAATGTTACATTCAGCATTATCGCATTATGTACGATATAAATCTGCAATAAATTAACTGAATTTCTTCCGAGAGAGAGTAGTAGTGCAGTACAGTTTCATAATGGAAATTAGTTGTAGTTGTGCATGCAAACATCATCAAAGGAGAGAAAACGTCTTTAGCAGGCAAAGATGGTGGTGAAGTTTTTCGACAGACAGTCTTCCCTCTTAAAGAGATTTTCATCGCTGTAATTGAAATGCGTTGGCTGGATCAGTTTCCTTGCTGTAAACAAAATCTAACGTACGAAAGAAAGTTCCACTTCAAAAACCATCATGAGGTCCATAGCTATCCTTTCGCTATCGTGAAAATAGCACAGCACTAGCAATGGCATCACATGGATAAGTTAAGTACATCTCGATACTGCTGCTGCTGGAGAATGCGGTAAGATCTCGAGTTGATGTCTGCTGGTTTTCTTACAACTTCCTCGAAAGCCTCTCATTCTACCACTGAAGAATTGAAGGATGAAGAAGTGAAGCTTGATTTGAGTGGAGAAGGCTCATTATCAAAAGTGCCCATATTATATTTTCCATAAATGCTCTTTCTTCTTGAGATCTTAATTCCATTAATGGCTTCTACTTCGTTTTCTTCTTTTCTCTCTCACTGTCTTCTTCCTCTTCCAGTTTCATTTTATACAAAATCTTAAAGTAACTGGAACTCACCACATTGCCATATAATATTCAGCGTATCACCAGCCATATAATCATCAAATCACCATCTTTCACATGCCTTCTCTCCAGGCTGTGTGCTCGCAGCTTGTTTCTATAAAACCATATATTTCGTCTAGCGGTGGCTGCTGGTTTCGCCGTTATTAGCTAATTCCTCTTTTATCAAATTGAACATAATGTCAAGAAATTATTATATTAGCAATGTGAGAACTTTTGCCTTTCCTTCATAACCATTTATTCCTTGTAGCTATTACCAGTGAATTTTATAAGCATAATGCACAGGGAACAAGCTATAACAATATTGTACCTAGTACCCTTTTAGTATGTTTCCTGTACTCTCCACTTACTTTCCCATAAGCATCACTGCCACCCCTAGTTTAACTGAAAATCTAATGGAATGCAATGTGAGTAATAATAATGGACTTTGTCTCCTCTAGGTCGTGATAGAAGCATATTTCACTTCAATTTTTTGTCTTGTACCGTCATCGTCCTTCCTTCCTTTACACGGAGACTCTACAAGCGTGTAGATTCAGATAGGAGTAGACAAGCCGAGCAGTGTGGAAGAAGAGAAGGTAGAAATTCTTTCTTTTTCCCTAACGTCAACTTCTTTCATCTGCGGGTGCAGAGTGCAGAAACACCAGTAAGAATAGTAGCTATAATATATAAACTTGCTACATCTTTGTTAGTGAGCTCAAGGGAGAATGGTACGATACAGTAAATTGTAGCTGTCGGCTTTGTTCATGAGAGAAGAGAAAATATATTTGGCTTTTAGTTCTGCTTCATTGTAGCCGCTACGTAGAAAATGCGTGCAACAATACATATAAAGCGGCAATTGAGTTCGAAGAATTACCCACACAAAATAACCAACTCATAGTAGCTTATACAATGAACCTGGAAGAGAAGTTCATACTTCCATCATATTGCCAGCTACTGTACCAAACAAACACGCCAGTTCATCAGCAGGGGCAATAACAACAGACCTTAAAACTTGGATCATCATCATGATGATCATTAGGTACGACAACGACGAGCAGCAGCCGTGTTTCCTATTTTTTCCTTTACTTTTTTCAGCTCCGATTCAAGTTAAATAGAAGCTATAGGGTCGCATTAGCAGTACGTGCGTAAAAATATTAGCTACATTCATGCTAATTCCCATTCTTCATCTCTGTTGACGGAACACAGACAAAAAAAGAAAAATAATAAATATGAAACGGATCTGTAAAAGATGCGCAGCAAAATTGGAATGAAGAAGCGAGGTCAAATATGGTTGCAACTAATGTTTTTATTCCATATTATGTCACTGTGTTTATTAAGTATCGCTAAGATACTTGATAATATTGTGCTCCGGCCGTCCGGCCGTCTGGCCGTCCGGCCGTCCGTCCGTCCGCCCGTACGGGTTTTTCTCAGCAACGGCTGGGCCGATTACAACCAAGCTTGGTATACAGATACTATAGCACTTCAGCCACAACCCTATTGAATTTCAGGTCAATAGGTCAAGTCTAAAGGTCAGAGGTCACCAACGGTACAATATTTTTACATAGGACCTATATCATGCGACACATGATTTTAGGTCAGTTTTTTACCAGGACTTTGATGGTGCAATTTGTTTTTCAAAATTCAGGCTCCAAGAACCTGATTCAGGCTCTTTTTGTTGCCAGATATAGCATTTATGCGTTTTCTTTGTACGCTGTACCGATACAACCTAACTTGGTAGGCAGACACAATAGCACCTCACCATAACCCTATTAAAACTTCAGGTCAATAGGTCAACTCAAGTCATAGTCACAGCAATGTCACAACTATTTACAATAGTACCTTAGCATGCGAAAATGATTTTAGTCAGTTTTTAACCAAATTACGAATGTTACAACCAGATTGGTAACAATTCGTGCGTTAAGGCCCTGATTCAGGACCTTAACTGCCAGATACAACAGTTTTACAGCGTACATGCTGTGCGACACGTAATTTAACAACCAAACTTGGTATACAGACACAATAGCACCTCAGTAACAACCCTATTGAACTTGAGGTCAATAGGTCAACTCTAGGTCAGAGGTCACAGCGATTTCAAAACAATTCATAATAGAACCTATAGCATGCGACACATGATTTTAGGTCACTTTTTGACCAGCATTACAAATTTACAGTCGGTTTTTAAAAATTTGTGCTTTAAGGCCCTGATTAAGACTTTTTGCGATTGCGATACTTAACTATGTGCATGCTTTTGCAATTTATTGTCTATGTGAATGAGTGGCAGACATAGATAGATGTAGAAGCTAGAGTTATAGGAAGGGAATTATTTTGGGCTTTAGGTTACGGCTTCACGCATTATATGTTATTGCAGTAGGAACAATGCAATCAAGTCTAATGCACACATTTGAGTGAGTGTTAAATGCTCCCCTAAAGTCTGAAAGTTGAATCCTGGTAATGCAATTGTGTAGAGAACGGAGAAAAGCATACCTATATTCGCCATTCCGCTATCGATACGATATATTCATAAGGTTCATTTCATTCAGCATTTGAATTATTTCAATTGCATTGTAACTCACAGAACTAAAGCCAGTCAGTCAGTAGGTTCCATTGCATTTATTGTATTGGCCCCTCTGCTTTTGTCTTTCATGAGTTGCCTCTACAGGCTTATATCGCATTTCGGTTCGGTTCTTTCTCTTATACAAAAGCAAACTGTTTTTCAGCACTCTGTTTTTCTATGCACCAACTATTGTATCCAGTGCAGTTTGCCCACGGTAAAATACGATAATAAAGCATCTCTACGGAATACTGGTCTAGTGAAAACGAGGAACAAGAGCAGAAAAAGAATTCATTGCGTGAATAAATAAATATAGAAAACCGGGATGCATATAAGTTTGAAAATAAGAAGGTTGTATTTTCTGTCTTTTGTCTACGCAGATCGTTCCTCCTCTCATTCCACAAAGTGCACATGTGAAGATGAAAGCTGACAATAATGGCAATTACTGGGTGCTAATAATATGGTTTATCTCTCTGTAGAATACATGAGCGCATGATATATTGACGAAACACATTTACAAAGCTTCGTTAGAATAATGGAGGTAGCAGTTGCAATTAATATTTTAGCTTGGGTGTGTACCATCATCATCGCATTACTGTCTGATTTCAATTTCAATCTTGTCACATCATAAACTTTTCAATTATAATTCAGAGCGACAAGTATTGAGCACAGCAGAGAGTTTAATGAACCTGATAATGTCAATTCCGTTAAACATTTAGTCAACTGTGCTTACATCTCCTGCCATTCTTTTCTTCGTGTAACACGAGCTAAAAATAGAGCAACAAGCTCAGAGTGCTCGTAACTTTGTTTCAACTCATGTCATTTCCTAACACTATAATAATTTAATTAGTGCGATAACATTTTTATGTTGGACCTCAATTCTCCCAACAGCACATTGTGTAAGACTTTGTGTGTGGGTGAAAATTAATTAACAACACATCCAAACGCACTTTCTCTACAGCCCACTTAGATGAATGCCAGAGTTTTTTGCAATTTGCTTTTAATAGACAGGTATTCCATATAGAAGGCAGAGCTTGATTCGCTTTTTGTAGTGCCAAGATCCTTCCAAATGAGTTTGCTCGCGAATAATACGTGAGTAAACTCTCCCCAAAAGCCAACAAAGTGCCCTGGAGCTGCCACAAAGTTCTATTGCTTTTCTCCCATAAGAGAGTTTTTTATGTCATAGCCATCGTTTTGAAAGCTTCTCAAGCATACATTTTTTCTCACTCAATGTTGAATATGTGTGTGTGTGCGTATTCATCATCTTCCAGGTTTTTGTCTTGCTTGTAGAGAGAGAGAGTAATAATTACAAGAAAGTGATTTCCATTAAGCTAATGAACCTAACTCACCTCTAAAAGTCACCTAAAAACTCTACATCATTGACTTTGGTACTCGTCTTTCTCAGCCTACTCAAATTCGCAATACGCCATTTAGGCAATTTGCTCCCGTTAGATAAGGAGCGATATAAGAAAACAACCAAGAATGATGATTAGTTACTGGACGGCCGTGTTGTAAAGTGCAAAGTCTACAAACTTGAGTTTGAGTTTTAACTAAAACTCTTCTAAGATGGTAATTTGACTGTGTACAATGTAAACGAAGTTTACGAAACGAAGAGTAGCACTGCACACACACAACCTAAATGTCAACACAAGAACTACTTGTTCACGTGGAAAGTGCGGAATTACCAAAGTGGTAGACTGTGAAAAGACACAAGAGAAAAGAGGTTTGGTTGGCTGTTGTCCCAAGTCCTAATTGATTTTTACTCAAGTTTTCAACTTTCTCACTTCACTACTGTCAAGACAATGCATGCCTTGGCCAAGGTTTAGAGTTGATGAACAATGTGTATGGGTACGAAAGAGATAATATGCAAATATTCAGGTAAGCTCTTGAACTCTCAGAATTCTCGTATCCTCTCTGTAACCTTTCAAGGAAAGTGCTTTATAACTGCAAAATGACATGCAGGGTTATGTATGCGTATCTCACAAGTCCAAATTGAATTTATGTAGTAACTTTCTACAATATTCTAACATGAAAGTATATCAAAAGAAAAATAGTGGAAGACGTGTGGGTGGACATTTATTGACACAAAAATGCATACGTTTCTATAATCATAAACATAAATTTAAGCTTTTTACAAGAGCAATCAACGATATTACAGTCGCACAGTAGTTTTCAATAAAAACTTTTCATCAAGGTTGTTAAACTGATTGAGAAAATATTTCTTTTTCCACCAAAACAAAGTACCCGATGGTGAAATTTTCATTTTTTTTACAAAAAAGACGGGTGCCTACAAATAAAGCATATTTGATTTAGTTACGCTCCCTTCTGTAATCACAAAAAATACAACGATGGTAATGTGCCGTGTTTGAATGTGAAGAACGGAATGGCAGTAAATTATCTAATGAATGAATTCCACTTTTTTCCTGGGTGAGGTCATTAGATTAATGCCTTTTCGCTACGCGTGACTCGTGGGAATTTTTCCGTGACTTCGACTTTACTTCATTTGTTCATTTGCTTGGTGGTTCTTTCATTTGGAATGAGGTAAGCCTATAATTCGTGAAAAAAAGAAATATACTTACTACGAACTAAAATATGTATGACTACGGGAGCATGACGGTATAACTGTTTTTTACAATATTAGGTATATAGCCATCGGCTAAAAGTTCTTGCCAAAGATTTATTGGTTCACACGAAGAGGTAATTAATTTTCCACCTGTAGATTAATTCATAATAGATGCCTTTAGCAATGACACGTCAAACTCGGTGATGTCTTTGATGGTAGCGTAAATCATATATGCTATAATTGCTGCCTTTCTACAGAAACTGATGAATTAAACAGATTCTGCGGTAAGCTTTAATTCGTTTTACTCTAGCTTCAGGTACATAGTACAAAAAAGGATTCCAGCACTTTGAAGAATTGGTATGTTTTATGTGCACATAATCCAAAAAATGCATTATTTGGTCCGGAGGGTTACGAGCAACGTTCTCCCCAAAAATATTATACTATGTTGACGGAAATGAAATGTAGAGCACGTTATTGGCATAAAAAGATCATTCTATTAGACAGACACCAATGGTGAGAATACCTTTTCGTGAAATTGGACAGAGAATAGCTTGACAGTGGAAAAAATTGTTCCTTTCTGTGAAAACTTTAATTAAAGTGAAAGTGTCAGATGATCTTTACCTTTCATTCCTCCGTCCACCCGTTTCGATTAGCAATTATTATAGCCAGACCACTTTTCTTGCTGACACAGCGAAATCGAAGAATCTCATGTGAGTCAATATCCGTTTCTTCAATACTACACCCAAAAGAAAGTGAACTGTATCTTTACAGACAGAAAGCGTGCCTTTTGCCTTCCAGTTGCCTACTTTTCAGATGAGCTATTCAGCCCAGACATAGAGTCAGATATACCAAACTCTCTATGTAACTAAAATACTTATGGTGTGTAGTAAAGCACGTTGTCATTATTACAATCGACTTATAAAATACATTCATATGTTTCTTCCGAAATTGCTTCCCTAATAAAAAGTACATACATGAAGAGTTAGAGTGAGCAGAGCGGCATGGTTCGCGTAGCAAAAAAGGAAAAGGAGTAAAAGTAACTGATCTAATTTCATGTTATCCACACTTCTTCCTTCTTCTTCACTCAGCTCCTGTTACTGCACAGAGAAGCTCCTTTTTACTTGGCACCCATCACCGCCAACCAGCTTCCATTTCATTTATATTGCACTACTATTGAGCACCAACCATTTCCAGAGAAAAAAGTGACTGGCCGACTTTCCTTGTAACAAGATAATAAGCAAGCAGTAAGAAAAGGAGAAACTGAAGTGAATGGTGCAAGAGAAACTATAACCATACACATCATTTCTCCTTTTCTTTAGCAGAGTAAAAGGCATAATCAGTTTCAGAGTTTGCACATCTTACTTTATATGTACGTGCTAGCATAAAGGGGGTAATATTGCCAATTTCAGTTTGCCATACTACCCAGCAAAAAAGCAAACTTTTCCTTGGACAGCCTCATATACATATTATATCCGAAGCATATGATACAGTACAATTTACTATGCGAGAATGCCACAAGACTCTCGCTTACACACACATGTTGGATTATATATACTATTCATGATTTTATTATACGAGCTGGGATCTGGTTTGCAAGAATGGCTGGATTAAGAAGAAGACTACTTTCTTCTGACACATCATCCTTTATGGGATATGAGATCTACCTACATATCTATTCATTTGTACTAACGCTGTTTATGTGACTGGCTTCAGTGGTGGTAAAGATACCCTCATGCAATATCATTTAGAGGAGAAGTAATGCAATGTGCAGATACTTTTGCCGCTTGGTTTCACTTTCACTTGTTTACTTGTGTTTATATATGCGTTTGCTGGTTTGATATCCATTCCGCACAAAGTTGAAAACAAGTCAGAACCAGAAATGCATTTTCTCCTTTGGTACAGTAATGAACAGAGCAAGCTGACTACAAAAAACTTCTGGTGAAAGTGTTTCTATTTATGTACAACAAGTTTTGAGAAAAATTCAATAGTAGTATATTATGTGCATACACAAACATCTATATATTACATAACGAGCAAAGTTAAAAATTAAAGAAAATTCTTGGAATGACTCAAGTTTCATGCGTAGTCCTTCTTTTACACGTATCGTGTGACTGACTTGTGCTCCAAAATTATGCAAACTTTCCGGTTCCGAAAGGATTCTGAATACATGTTTTCTTCACTCTCTTTCTCTCTAAAACTTTCCCAAGGAATAATATTATTATTATTACAGTTTTTAAGGAGTGTAAAAATAACCAAAGTCTATTGCTGCTCTACTCTAAAGGGTACTGGAATAATGATAGGATGAAATGCTTTTGAAGGAGAAAACTGTGTGAGAAGAGTCTTGTTTCATTTTGTAAATTTGCATTTTTCACACCATAAAAGAATAGGCATTCCTAACAAACCAGCAGATTGGTATGTACAATATACATTGTATACTTTTATAGAACAAGCCACTTTTAAAAGTAGTTCATTCAACAAGAGGATATTATGTGAGTATTATGCATGCATGCACCATGGCACAATTCTTCCTAGGATGGGAAAACGCTCTAATATTTTATCTAGTTAGCGATATTTTTGCTTGCTCGCATACTTACTGCCACTTCTTCCTTCAAGTAAGGTTCCACTAGCTTTATCTTTACTAATTGTCTCTGGTTCACATCACGAAAGGCATACATTCATTTCAGTCAGGCATTATACTCCTCCTCCTCCTCTAATACAAATGACTCCTTGCAAAGCACATCATCCAAAGTAGGATCCCAAGTAAAAACACAAGTCAGTCAGTAGGAAAGAGAAAAAATGCCTTCTGGAAACTTAGTCAAAATCCCTTTGTAATGCAGATGCATTCCATTCATTCATTTATTTTGTTCTGTGATCCTCCTTCTCTCCTAGCTCACGTTATATACGAATTCACGTACGATAAAATCTTCAGTCCCAGGGCTTTGGCCTAAATGGCTTTTTTACTGCTTTGCTGCAGTGTGTTTATGTATACTAGTTTATATACGCGCCTAGTGCCTATCTGTCTGGTCCATCCAACAACAATGAGCTTATTAGATAACCACAGGGAGTTCCTAAATAAACGTAGCGAAGAGTGAGCCCAGGAGCTATAATAAATACTTAGACAACTGGCTTTGAACAATAAGTCACATTCCTTTGCAAACTGCAGAATTTTCGAACTCATCTACACTTTCCATGTGGAGCAAAAGTCCTCTCATCAACGTGAAACAAAGTCTGTTAAGAAGAGCTAAATGAAGTAAAGTATAATATATAGGGGGATGGCACACAAAAGAAGCACATGCAACATGTATCACTTCTCATCATCTCTGCACGGTATATACATTTATCGCCTTCTGTACATAGACTAGTCTAATGTACATCTTTCACAAAGTCAGTACAATTTCATGCTGTCTTCTTTCTTTGCTAAACCCCCTTTTTTAGTCGCAGATTTATTACTTTAGGTCTCCTCAGAGATGGGCTCATCTTTAACTTTCAGTGAAACAGTATTCCAGTAGCAAGAAAAAAGTATTAATAAAGCAAAGCAAAATAGAGCTAACTACACAGAGATAGGAGCATGACGAAACAGTGTGAATGAGTAGCCTTTTCCTCCCTTTATCTAGGCTCGTTTTCTCTGTCTCATCTTCCAGAACTGAGTCTTGTTCCGCGAAGAAAGGAAAAGTAACTTGAAAACGTGCATTGTGCTGCTGTAACTAAAGTAGTTGTAGCATTGGAATGTGTATGGCCAAAGCATACGACAAGTATATGTACCTACCCAAACAAAACACAAGTTATTGGGGTGTTGAGTATAAAACTATTTGAGGAACTTTCTTGGGCAAGTAGTGAAACAGTAGCAGTATTTAACAAGGCTTGAATCATGCCGGAGGAAACCAAATTACATCCCTTCTGCTTTTCTTTTTCCTTGCCCATTATTCTACAACAAACACAGCTTCAAGCTTATCCCATTTCCACGAGTTCCGATGATGCTGCTGCCGCCACCATATCACCGCATGAAATAAAATATAACGCGTCAACACAGAACAGACAGGCCAGAAAATATTCACTCCGTGTGTATGTGTGTGGATGAAAACAAGGCGCGTTTCGCTAACGATGCTAACTTCACAAAAATAATAGCTAACTTTACAATTCCCTCGTTTCGTTCTCTCTGAAAATTAAAAAAAGAAACGCTTTGATGATATCCCATAAAGTTTATGTGCGTTCATTCAAACACTCAGCTATTATAAACATTTGTATTTTTATATGAAATGTATGCAAATTAGGTTCTTTTACAATGTTAAAAAACGTTGTTGGAATTCAATCAAGTCCGTTAGGAGAGCACAAACGAGCAAAGAAACTTTTTCCTAACTTGCTCTGTAAGAGTAACAATATAATTGTATACGACTTTTCAAAAAACAAGTACAAATAGCTGTTCATAAAAACAGTTATTTTTTTACAAAGTACTTCACTAACACTAATACTTGATTGGTAGGCAGCTGTTTAGAAGCACTTGGAATGTTTATCCTCATTATAACATTGTTATCAACCAAGGTTGTAAGTACGATTCATTCAAGCTTTTTGGATGTCCTGCTGATAGTTTTTCCCTGGAGGGGTGATAATCACAAAGGGTTTTCGTTGGTGGTATGGTGGTGGCAAGTATTTCTATTTAGTATTCATGAAGGGGTCCTCATCCAATGTAAAAACGTGAGTACAACACGGCATCAACGTAAGTTCTTTTTATCAATGCGCTAAAGCTCACAGTAGGATTTCAACTTTAGTTAACTTTCATTTTCTGTTTAACAGACTGACTGACAGAGAGGGTTGAAAGAATTTTAGTACTACTGGCGAGATGAGTATGTGGTTTATAGATGGTTGATGCTGAACTATTGCTGCAATTGCAGAGAATATTCATGGGTGAGCAACTATACACAAGAATGCAGTTTGTCTTTGGTGGTTTGCCCAAGAGCTCAAGTTTAATTTAAAGGTGCAGTGTTAAGAAGTGCAAGTGGCTCCAGACACAAAGGTTCCCTTCTTTAGTGAACCACAGAAGGAAAGCCGCAAAGACGAAACACTAGTGTAAAGTTAATGCTACTTGAATCTGTCTCTATCTCATGTGCATTTCTTTTCCAAGTAGTAATTTGATATTTCGCAATTCACGCTTTTCCGATTGCAGCTCTTAGAATGAATGAAGATGGTTCAAGTAGCTGAGTTAAGTATGCAGAAAGAAAAAGGCATTTGCAGCTCGCCTCATTTAAGTCACGTAAATTATGTGATCACAAACATTCCATTTTCTATTTCATTGCTTAAGATGCTTTCCAGATTTTTTTGTAGATATTGTTTAGATATCTTGTTTTTGCTCCTGTGAACAATAATTATCTGTTTCCCCATTTATTTTATCGTGATTTTATTTTTATTGTAACATTATACAGTGAATGTACTACAATGTTTGTAAATATATATTTTACTGATCTAATGCATGGGACATACCTTTATAACTAGCAGATAGATATTTTAATTTCTCTCAAAATTACAGTTTACACGTAGAATAGAATGCGTGACATGCCATTATGAAGCATTTTAAAAATCAGATTTCGGATCAATTGCGTTGCAAGTATTTCTACCGAACATAAAAAGAACAGCAGTGTTTTTTCTGAATTCCTTCAAGTAAATTGCAGAGATATGTAATAAATTTTAAAGCTTATTTAAAGGTCGGGACCATACTTGATCCTGTTGCCAGATCCAGTCATGTCGTTTTCCTCGACGCATTTGGAGACATCGAATAGAATATACGTTTACAGAAAGCAGTCAGCATAAATTACGTTCGAAGAGAATGGTGTTGGGCATGTCAGTCGTTCTTGAACATTGCCTCGTTTTGTTTTAATTACAGCCCCGTGAAGATTCTGTAGTTCTAGTGCTAGATAAACATGTCGATAACAGGAAGGATGTCTAGTTGAGCTTGACATCCTCGTGTTTGGTAGGGGATAACTTTTATGCGAACCAAACCTGGAAACTTTCAACCCACGCTCACACATTTGAAAACCTTTTCCTTCCTGCTTTTCACAACGAATAAACACCGATAACAATCATAATGTGTTTCACTGCTTTGCATATTGTCAACAAAATGAAAACTCAAGAATTATGCAAGAGTGACATAATGCAGGATTTTGAAGAGCTCACGTATGTTTGCGTGATGCAATGATTATACTCATTACTTTAAAATCAAGGACATGCATGTTCCATTTCGAATATCATTTTCAAACAAAAAACTGATGCCGACTCGGGAAAAAAGATATTTGAATAAGATAGGGGAAATGGTGACAGCAATAGTACTAATCACTTGCATATAAATGTCTGTGTGCAGAGTTGTTGAGTTGCACTCTAGAACTTTCATTAGCGCATATAGTGCAGTGCGGTGTATACATATTCTCGGGTGACATCATTAGTACTCGAAAAGCATAAAACTTTGGACAGTGCAGTGGTTTGGTGCAGAAAGAATGAGGATGGGAGGCTACTACTCTAGTTTTAGAAATTCAAAAGCAACATTATTGAAGAGATCGTGTTTTGTGCCGTCCCGAGTTTGTTGCATTATTATATTGGTATCATGCAGCTTATCTGTCTCCAGCTAATTGCTACCTTATACATTACACTCGTGCCGAGTCGTTGGAACTCACATTTTGCTGCAGTAAGCATTATTATTTGACGACGGTGAAATGCAAGCTTGAAACTTGGCTACAAGGATTACACGGTATAGTTTTGAAAGCATAAACTCATCGTACCGGAACAATTTGCCGTATAAATGTAATAATCGCACAAACAGCAAGCACAGCGGAGGTATAGTAATATAGCAGCGGTGGCTCTAGTCAGTTTCAGTCTTGCACAGAAGTAAATTAACCACTAAATTGCTCATCAAATGCTACTACACTGCCGCATACTGCAAACTTGTATACACCTCTTGTATATGTCTAATGGGAATGGCGATGCTCCAAAATTATCTTTTCGATGAGCCGGAATGAACAAACATTTACGGAGATAATGAGAACGTAGACGTTATTACCCCGAGAAAACATTCCTTTTCAATGCTTTTCATTGTTTTTTTTCCTTTTTGCTCATCAAGAAAATGTGCAACAGCTAGTGCTTATTTGAGTTAGAATTACTACTGTTTTTGCTGCTAACTTTCTAGTAATTTTAGTAAAAAACGCGTTGCACCGTAAGAAATTCCTTGTGGGTTTAGAAGTATCATATCATGTTTGTTCTGAGCAAACACAAAAGCCTTAATTCCAAGAATTTTTTGATGTGGTTAACTTGATGACTACTCATGTCGGGATTTTGTCTTGATTACAATACCCGAGTCAATTTGTTCACAAAAGTATTTCAAATATAAGCTTTAGTTCAGTAAACGCATTAGCAAAGGGATTTTCCAAATGGAGACATACAAGCACAATGTGTGCATACCAAATGTTACAATCGGATAAGAAAACACACGGCAGGCTTTGATAAGAAAGCTTTGTAGTAAATACATTATGCATTCAATGTGAGTCATAACATTGCAACAATTTTCTGTCTGCTCCGCAATTCTCATGTTCTCCTTTTCTTGCTTGCGTTGTAGTAGTACACGTCTCTACTATTTTCGTTTGGAAAGAAAGTGCCATCAACTTCAATCTTTCTCATCAAACGCAAGGTTGACTCAATCTTCTCATGTATATTCAAAAAGGAAATCATTGCCACGCAGTCATTTTTGCTTTCCTTGCATTGGCACAGCTCTACGCAGGAAAATATTGCTTAAGTGGGTTCAAGGTATAAAAACATAAAAAAGCATTCACCGTGCAGGATTTGTATGAGAAAATTGCATCATCTTATTACAATTTTCGTCTACGCATTTCTGTCTGGTTATATGTTAGTATAAGGTTGTATACCTTATCAGTCCAAACTAAAGGTATTTGCTTTTACCATTCCCTTCACTGGTAAACAAGACAGCAATTTTGTTGCTGACAAAACGGTTTTTCTATGTCTTTTTTCAGACTTGGTGTTGTATAAACGTGCGCTTATTACAGCTCTTCGCTCAAAGCTTAATCCAACTCCTCCTTTTTATGCGTTTCCTACAAAAACTGCTATGTACGTGCATAATGCATAAAACATGGTAATAATGGATGCAACTTTAGGAACAAGTGCATCTTGCTCATTCTTCGTCTACTGCAGTAGTAGTTTTTGGGGTGGGCGCACGCTGCAAATGGACGTCGTGTTTGGATGGATGGATTCGTCTCTCATTTTCTCTGTAACATTTTCTTCTACTTATTTTTCCAGACGATGCGATGAGGAGCGAACTCTCGAGTAATTTCCTGAGAAAGTTTATGGGCACTTTTTGGAAGATAAAATAATGACTTCCGCCTATGAGTTCAAAGGTTTCCATACAAAATGGGGCGTTTATTACTCTTTTTAGAGCTACACAAAATTATACTCTGCTTACAACAGCTTGCTTACGCCAATGTTGTTGGCTCTTGTCTCGTACTTACTGCAACTTGTATTCATGTCAGAGCATGCTCTACACTTTTTTTCTAGAAGAGAGAATAAGTATCCTGATATGAATAAAATTCTTAAGAATCCAAAAGGCATGAAAAAGTTTTCTCGTCTGACAAGTTTACTACAAGATTATGTACTTAACAAGTTCTATTAGCATTAACGTTGCTCTTTAAAAGAAAATAACTGCTGTGTTTGTAAATTCATAGCCAAGCCTGTGCGTGAAACTGGAGACGGCCAACATTTATCCCATCAAAAAGGAAACATCAAAAGGATAATTCAAAAGAAATAAATCAAGCCAGATCATTTCTCAACTCATTTACAAGATTATTATCCAAAGTTAACAGGGAAATGTTTACGCACAAACAGCGGTGGTATTCATCGTACGCACAAAACTCTGAATTTAGTGAATACGGGATAGTTGATGTGATATTATGATGATGACGATGGTGGCAGAGATAAAAAAGGATCTCTCCAAGTTTGGATACGAAGGGATGGATGATAAAAGCATGAACGTAACTCAACTTTAATTCTCTTGCCTCTGGAATGTCTTTCTGGCCAAATAAGGATAGAAAATGAGATACATATTTAATAAGATGCGCATTTGGGTAAAGTTTAGTGTGTACATTTTTTGTTTTCTTAGAAGATTACTTCATCTTCCATTACTTTGTACTTGAGATTTACTCCTTGTTTTATGTATACCTACGTATTTACATATTACGTACACAAACGGCGCTGTCTCAATTACGCAGTCTACTTCATTTTACAGAAGAAAAAGTGGAATAGCTTTCTGTGAGAAAAATAGATTAACCTTGCTGCTCTTCACTCACTGACCTTTCAGTCAACTCGCTTCTTGGCGCGTCTACTATTTGCTCAAATGGACGTGCTTTACTTTACTAACCCGAAGAAAGAAAAAAACACGAGAAAGATCATGCATGCATAATGAAGCTCGTGTCAAAAACAAGCTCTACATGAAATAGGGTCATGCGATACAAGTACATAGACGGAGTGCGGGACTTAAGTTACATCTTGAGGCTAGCTGGAAACAAATCAGTATCTCGAGAAAAGATTTGCCTGGTGAAGTAGAGTGAGCAAACTAGATCTAATAACAAGGCAGGGAGAAAAGAATGCTGGATAAGACAATCAAGCCCATTTTTAGATGTAGCTCAAACAAGTAAATGCGTGCGTATACCAACATTATAACGCAAGCTTGAACTAAAAAAGAGGTACGTGATGTATTACTGCTATCCTCTAAGAAATCTCAATCTATAAACCCTCCAGATACTTTTTAAAAGCGTAGGAGTAGCTAAATGTACATTTTTATAGGGAAATTTATGGTATAATGCATCAACTATCTCATCCTCCTTGTGTCCTATTATCTGTTGCAGAGATAAAAAAGGAGAGCAAGGGAAAAAAAAGTTTCGGCAGCATGGAGTCAGTTTCTATATTAGTACGCTGTATTATTATACAAAAAATGTGAAAAAAGTTCTCTATATACTTCTTTTATTTTTTCGCCTGTGTCTTTTAAGAGTTAACAAGGCTTTGATGTCCTTTTACTAGTTGTCTGATTTCAGATAACAAAAATGGTACTTCCTATCCTTTCAAAAATTTTGCTACTACCCTACATTCAACATTACATTCCATATTACACGCCCATGAACATGTACGTAGGTACAGAAAAGAAGTAGATTTAAGCAATATTACAACTTTAAGTTTTAGAACTTAGTTGTTACGGTCGATATATTGAGCTCATAGAGATTAACTATATGATGTATACATTGACGGTACATTTTTTTCTAAGCCGCACTACCTGAGCGGAACTTCTTTCAATGAAGGATTTGTCCAGTAAAAAAAATGGAGTGCCTTGATTTCGATCTCCCGATCTGACCTCTTGCCGCAGCAGCCCAGGCGCTACTTCCCATTTCAGGTTTTTTTTTCTATCAGAGTGGTCTTGTTCAGCTTAAAAAATCATGCATCCGTGTTACGTTGTACATCATCATCAGTAAGTACGTGATTGCTCCAACACAAAGTTGAAATTGGAATGAAATGGCATGCATGATTATAGGTGTAAGAAAACTCTAAGAACATATACTACATGAGCACAAGCTGCGATACATATCGTATATTGTGTGTGTAAGAGAAAAGCACAATGATTCAATTCCTCTTTGACGAGTTAAAACCTCGAGACAGCCTTTTACCTTTTTGCTGACTATTCTTTAATTCACTCTTAAAACTACCAAGCTAACAGCCGATCTGGCACGGCACACAAACCAAGTGTGTTTCTGGACTCATACCTTTTTTCCTTTCACGTCAAAACTTCAACTTTTCCCAAACTGCTACTTGTATGTTGATGGCGTAATGCTGAATACACGGGAGCTGGTGTAACTGACACGAAACCTTAAAATACAGGGTTCATACACAAGATCATTCACAAAACTATCATAATACTAAAAAGTACTACAAACGGCAATAATACTTACTTTTAGTGGAGCATTACCTTTTGACGAATTATAAGACATACATTTCAGTTAAGCTGCTTGTTGCCAGAAATATTTTATGATGTACGTTATTGTGATGTTATTGTGTTTGTATTCGTAAGTGCCTTATAACAGGAGTTTTAAGTACAAAACGTACAAAGGCTCACCTCTCCATCAAAGCAAGTTCAGTTGCAGAAGTCTCAACTTTTCTTTTGCTGTATTTGAGAATTTGTTTGGTCCCCTTCTTTTGCTACTCAACTTAAGTAAAGCATGTCAAATACTTAGTCATTTTTACATGGAGATCCTGTCAGTAAAAAAGAAACTAAACTTCCTGGGAATGTAACACATGCGATAGAAAATTTTCTATTTTTCACCATCTTCCCCTAAATTCTCTCCTTTCCTCAACGAGGTTTTTTCTATTATGTTGCTTCCGCCTTGTTCTCTTTTTTCTTGTACTTGCTCGTTTTAGTCTTTCCTCGCTTATTCTTCTACGAGAAACCAGGAAAACAAGGTATAATACCCGTAAGTCTTCCCTCTACTACAGATTTTTTTCAATGTTTTCTTGGGCGTTTCAAGGAAAAAAATTTAGTTTTTCCTCGTAGTCGACATGTCCATCTACAAAAACCTTACATAAATACATCCATTTTATGGTGTTTACTCGAGAGAATAAAATGTAAACTTGGGTAATAAATATGTTGGTCTGCTACACGAGTTTTTAGAAATTGTGGATAAAACCAAGTGTAAACTGCATCTAAAAACCACCAACAACTGCACTTTTCGTGCAACCAGTTTAAACGCTCCCCATCTACCATCCGACATATTTCTTCCCCTTTGTTTTCCAACAACACCCATCAATCTCATGCCACTTTTTAAAGAAACATAATCAATGAGTGACGAGATAGTGGCAACTGCCTCGTAATGCCGTGTTAAAAGACACATCGAATTATTGCATGATAAATAACTCTACAATCTGACGAAAGTTGTAAAAAGGTTTAAATTTGGTCGTTTCCTTTGTCAATTTACTTTTATACTACATCTATTGTTTTGTCCAATAGTTTCTAACAAATGCATTTAAAAAACCAGAAACTTGGAGTAGGATTAATAACCAGCCAGAGCAGCGTGCAACCAACCAACCACAACAAGGTATCATTTCCCACTTGTGTTTACTATTCAACTGGGGTATCGTCAATAGTTTGCATAAGAGCTGGTGTAAAGGGAAAGAAGAGTGGGCGAGAGAAAACACAAAGCAAAATAAAGTGCTTGAAATCTTGAAAAATTAAAGTTGAGACCAAGTACTTCATTTTAGCCAAGACACGACTTCTCTTGCAGTACCATGTACGCATTATACATACATTTCTCACTCGGCACACTAATAAAATACATAATACATCCCGGCTGTTTGTATACAAGAATACGTGCCTGAAAACTTTTTTCGGGAGTTTGAGAGGAGGTGGAAAGAGGGGAATAGTGATAGTCAACTAAAATGAAGAAAGCTTGTTGGATTTTACATCACATCACACTAGTTGGGTATGTATTTACGGGGGACTACGAAGAAAGAGACAGGGCAAGTGAGAAGACCAAGACACTTGGTTACCTAATACGGCAACCTTAAAAGATGTAAAGGGATGTACAATGGAACACAACAAAATAGACGGAAAGACTTGCTTATTCTTCCCCCAAACAAAAAGACCTGGAGATAGTTAATTACGTTTCTCTCTCTCTCTTTCTTTCTCACTGTTCATCTTAAGTTGCTTTCTGTTGTGTGGTGTATGAGTGTGTATATGCATGTATATTTGTGTATATCAGTTAACCATAGAAAAGAGGCGACAAGGGAATTCTCCTATTTTGTTATCTTGTACCTACTGACAATAATGAGTGAAGTAAACGAAATGAGGAAACATGATGAGCCAACTTGTATAGAAAAAGGGAAAAAAGAGTGCGAAAAGGCAAGATAGAAAAAACTTTTTTGTTAAGTTTTGCTCATCGTGTCTCTTTCATATACGCGCTATTTATTTCTTGAATTCTTCTTATTTTTTTCTGTCTGTTGTTGCTCCTTTTTTTACAAAACAAAAAGTGATAAGAGAAAAATATTCTTTCGCTTCTAGTATTTTATTGCCAAGCTTTAAACGTGCTTCTCTGCTAATTCGTGTTATTTACTGTTCGTCGAGTTGCTAAATTCATCTTGTGTGGGATTGGACACGACGACGGCGACAACGACGTATTGTTATTGCTCTACCCTTATGAAAGCAAACGGAGGAGACAAAATGTAGTAAAAATAGAGAAATGAATGTTGAAATACTTTTTGTTTAGATACCTATCTACTCGGTTGAAACCTATTTGTAGGTGCTTACATATATGTAATATGCTCATTAGATACACTCCAAAGGAAATGGCACATTGTTGCCAAAAAATGTTCCCCCGTCCTTGATAAATGAGAAATGTTGAACAGTTCCAGGAGTAATAATAGTCATATTACTTGCAGAAAAGTTTTGGAACTAGTCTACTTGACTGCAATTATCAAGCGCTGAGTTTTTTATTATGATTATCATACAACAAGGGAAATTATGAAGAAATAAGGTTTGCTCTTGTGTTGCTGCTACTGCTGCTGTACTAATGCTATAGCAGTGAATAAATGAGCCAGCGGCGGGTACCACGATGATGATAATTTTCTTTTTAAGACAACGCGCGTGGTATTAATTTAGTTCACGTCATCGCTCACATCAGTTAGTAGCTCGGCGATATCTATAAGAAATGGTGTCCCTACTGGCATTGGAGTGGGGATGAGATACTGCGGCGCGTAGGTTCTGGCATAACTAATAATATGCCTTTTCTCTCCGTCTCAAAACAAAAGCAGAGTTGTGTTGTGACTCCCTGCTTGGCTAAAAATGATATTGCATGCTTAACAACGCGCGTTAACTTACTTTCTTGTTAGTCTACTGTGCGTACTGTTCATCATCGTTATCTGTGTGTCTGTTGAGAGAAACACAATACCGGGAATACCATTGAGTCTTAAATATGTAATATGCGGGGTTTTGAAAGAGTGTGATAGCCTTCATCTATGAACTTCCAGTAATTTCACGCAAGTCTTTGCTTAGCTATATGGAACAGCTCCTCCCGCTGCTGGCGCTTTTTTGCTGCAACGAATTTGAGCCTCTTGTCGAGTAAATTATGGCTCTCATGGGGTACACACGCTGGAAGGGAAAGTAGGAAAAACTTGTAGTACCACAAGAATAAGATGAAGAAAAGGGAAACCCAGATAAACTTTTTGCAATGGCAAGCAAACCAGCAGATTTCTAAAAATCCTCTTTGTTTTTTCTTCGATGCTCCTTAGGCAAAATGCAATGTTCGTATAATATATCCATCTTTTTCCAGATATTTGTGTTTTCCAGCCAGACTCATAAGAAAGAAAACTCAGGTCAATCTCATCAAGCATGAGAAATGAGGGATCATCTGTGTAAACTAAGAAAAAAGCGTTGAATTGTAGTGTAGCTTAGAGAGTAGAAAATGCATATATGCGTAGTTACTTGGATTTGGTAAATGTTAATATGCCTTAAGTACACGTAATAACCCTACCACACAGGTATTTTTCTAATAGATGCTTAATCCTTTTTATATATTTTATACGCTGCTAGCAGTCTGGAAGGAAAGTACTGAGTAGAGCATTTTTGGGATAATCTCAAACATTCTTTCATGCCACAATCAGGGCTCACGTCTGCCACCAGTAAAAGCAATGAACTCTGTGTGTTCTGCTCTGCTTTCTTGTCTGCTTGCTTCTTAAATGAAATTTTGCCTTGTGGCTAGTAATATCATTGTAATCTCGGGAGCAATACAATTTTACAAACAAAAAGCTGAATTATGTGTAACAACAGCAAGCAGGAACAGATAGTTTTTGCCATAAGCCAGGCAGAGTAATTTTCAAAGAAAATTTGTGAAAGTACAAACCAAGTTGCCTTAACCGCAACTGACAGTTGCAGAAGAAGATACGGGAGCCAAATTTGTAACAAGAAAAAGTAAGTCAGCAGTGAGCAAGTTGAAGTCCCTTAGCTCACAAGAAAATGGCAATAGTAGTATGTAATCTATTCACTGTGTGTGATTACGGGAGTCACAGTTGGGTCCAAATAAATCAGTAGAAAAGAGAAATGTGCATACGCTCGTATTATCAACGCAATTTCAGAGATAAAATGCAAATGTAGGGGAAAGAAATCACCTCATTACATACAGAATATTATAATCTGGAAGTGACTACTACTAGAGAGAAAAAATGTGGAAGATTACTTTTCTGGGCATGTTACAAACTTCAGCAAAGTATACATGTTCTTGTTGTCTCTACCTTTGTTACCAATTTCTACCTTGTAAATATACAACGAATATATATACAATTTATGTATTAAAAAGTCGCAAGTAGTAAACTTGCAAAAAAGTTTTTCCACCACGCCGAGGGAATCGGAGAGCCGCAACATGTACACAATGCAAACTCTAGACAATAACAGCGGTTTCTCTTGCAGTAGTTCCTTGGAAAGTGGTCTGCGTTGTTTTGTTTGCAGTGTACAAGGTTCTACTTTCTCAAATGAATCCATCTCGTTTTCACCCTAGCACATGTACTTCTTACAATCAGAATCATGGGGAGACAGCAGATTGGAACTAGGACATCAATGTTGTCTTTGCTTTGCATTTGTTCAGACAAAATTTTACGAGGAGGTCACAGTTAGTGCCCTGGAGGTTTGTAGAAAGATTACTTGTTTTTCCAATCAATTCGACTATAGAACCTTAAACATGGTAGGTAGTTTGTGCTTTCCCAAATTCCCAGTATCATTCATTTTACTTCATTTATTTTACAACTTACATAAGTGCAATTAGCTATTGTGTGCTTTAACCATTATACTATAATATCATGTTTGCTAGGTAAACCATGTTATAATCTAAAGAAAATATGCTTTCTGCGTTTTATACTGTTTTTTGTGTCGAAAAAACAATGGAAGAATCTTAGATTATATTTGTCTAGAAAACAGCTTTTGTTTTTGTTTGCGTAGTTTGCCTTCGTTGAAGTTTATATAGTCGAAAAGCAAAGCTATCAGTGTAGATATAAAAATGTCACCACTTGTCTAAAACGCAGAGAAACACTCGATTTTTCTACAACAGATTTATGTTTTGTATTTGCTTCATGTGTGGTATATATAATCATACTTATCTTTTTAAGCTCTCTTTCTTTTGCCAAATTTTACTAGACACAACAAACATGAAAAATAAGAAATATGTCAAAATGAAAATAGAGATTTGTGAAGAAATATGAAAACTTACAGAACACTAGAATGAACCAGTGTGGTCCAGCATGAACCATTGTTTTCCTTCTCATATTTCTCTCTTTACTTATGAAACTGAGCTGATAAGAGGATGAATATGATGATGAGGAAAATTCTGATGAAACGGAAGATAACAGCCACGTTTACAACAGCAATCCTCTCCAGTTCAACGTTTCCAGTCACCCCGATGTATAATGTACAGCACGTTGTTGGGCTGAGAGTGTACGTGATATGAGCAGGAACAGTTGTCGTCACATGAGTAGCTGTCGTAGAGAAAATGTTTTTCTTTCACAATGAAGATGAAAGCTCTCTTGCTGCTGTTCATTTTACGCAAGATAAACAATACAGCTGGTGTTGTTGCTTGTTGACTTGAAGATTTTTGGTAGCGGTAGTATATAGTGGTGTCTGCTGAGACGCTGATATTACTTTCGTGGCCAGTTTTCCCAAGAAAAAGAAAGCTTTCAAGTTAAGCCTCTTGGTTTTAGTTCTCCTTGGTCTTAAAGTGACGGAGGAACAGGGAACAAGACGAAACAGACTTCATTTTAAACTTCCTCTCTGTTCTTCATACATACAAAGTACATCAAGTACATACACCAATTTACTATAATGACAAGTTTTCTTCTCCGTTTTTTTGCCTGTAAATGTTTTTCCCTATAATGTACTTCACTACACTTGAGTGCCCTTTTTCTATTCTCTATTCCGCGGCTCACTTTTCAGATGGCTTTTTTGTTTGAGGAAAATCTCTTGGCAGAGATTATGGGGATATTCCACTTTTGAAAAATAGATGAGTTGCCCTCTTTACTTTCAACAAGACCGAGATAGTGGGCTGTGCGACCGAGTGCAATTTCAGTTGATGACAACGGCTTTTAGTTATAATATTATTATGTAAGAGGCTCTACTCTATTATTCCTTTTTTGCGGGGCGGTGACGCTTTTGTGAAAGCGATGATTTGCACTCTTGTAATAATAATAAGAATAGAAATGATTGCAAAATGTCATCATTCCAGCAGAAAACATGTCCATTTTCCGAGTGTCCTCTCTTGCATAATAAAGTAGTACATGTGGCTAGCGGCGGCGATGGGCTTTGCTCGACTGCTCCAGTTTTTTCTACTAACAACAGCCCTCTAGTACTATAACCGACTCGAGTCCCTAATCTAGATCAGTTCAGTCAAAATATATCATACGCACGTACAACCGAAATTTCACAAATTTTACTGTCCCTGTCATTTTCAGGCAAGTGTATGCAGTTATCTGCCCACACAATAATGAAAAATTGCACTGGCTTCAATCACTTCACCTAGTTTCAGTTTCCTCTGTCAAGTCCATGAATACCTTGCTAAATAAAAGTAGTAATCGTCCAAAATTATGAGCTTTGTGAGGACTGGTAAATAGTTTCCTTTTTTGTCCTCCGCTATAATGTTGCACGTGATTCTATTTATGTTCCACGTACGATTTTGTACACGCTCCTTTCCAGTTTTCCGTTCCCTTCTCGCTCAATTTCTCTCAAGAATCTTGCAAAGAATAAGAAAACCGGATTAGGATCAAACCATAGTCATCATCGCCGTCATCAAGTCAAAGAGGAGGACATTACAATCTTCATGTTCCATCCGGTATTCTTTGATGCTTTGTGTCGTCGAGAGACGCGAGCAAAGAACCTTTTATTCTTATGAAATATTCAACTTACAGCGTTTTGAATATTTTTGGATGAGAGTAGTTACGACAGTTGCCATCTCATGAAATGCACGCTTTTGATGATGATGATAGAACAGGATGCTTTCGTCAAGCGAAAACGAGCACGTTAAAATTTAGCTTTGAATCACTGAACTGCTCCTTATTTTGCGTAACTACCTTCAATTTTCTTAAAAGACTCGCTATGGAATATGACGACAGTAAAAGGAGAAAGATGAAGGGAACACTTTCACATTAGCAGACACAATTTTGTATAATATGTCATATAACAGGCCAATATGAATTTATATCCAGTTTTATAGAGAAACAGGGCATAGTACACTTTCTTTCTGGATTTTCTCCATCTTTTTGTTCACGTGTTGCATATTACTAAGTTGGCAAACATATACTCACGTATACATCATGAAATCTTACTCTTCCCCAAAGAGGTTGTTAAGAGATTATCGTTTGTTTTCACTATCCCATTAATGATTCATATGCAGGAAGCCTCTATATTGTAGTCGACTTTACGGTTCCTTGAAACAGGGTCAATGATTTCACATCTCGCTAACTTATGTGCATAATAAAATAGTCAGAGGTAGTTATACAGTTTTGTAGCTTAAATTGCACACGTACACAATAACTACACAGTGAGCGAAAGCTGAATATTATGTGAGTGAATGTATTATGTACAAGATCAAAAGATAAAGCATTATCCACAGGCTGGAACACTACACATAGTACATACGCTTTAGTTTGCAATATTTACAGACATTCCCTGAAAAATTTCACCGTTTTCTCTAGCTGCCGATGTTTTATATCGCATAATGTAATCTATTATTTGTGTGTCATTCCAATTTTATGCACAAGTAAGGATAAGTCAACACAAAAAATTTCATCCAACTTTCTTTGTTTCTCTGTCACAAATAATCTAAGGTAAACATACATGTAGTAAAAGTCGTTCATTGGCACAGGTGGCAACAAGCACCTTAGAGATGCCTTCGAGACCTTCAGGGACCTTTATTTGTTATCTCTCCGGGGCACTGAAAAATCAAGCTGAATCCCTATTTCCGGGTACATGTTTCGAAAAAAAAAACGTGAAAGTATGCATTAACATCCTTTAGCACTTAGCATCGTAGCATCAAATATTATCATCTTTGCATTTTTCCGAAACATGATTTTTATGACGCTTTTCGACCATGTACCATTGAGCCTTGTTTGAATTTTTACCCAGGCCTGATAGGAAGCAAGGTTTAAAGTGACTATCTGTTTTGTTTTCATTTTATCATGATTATGCGTATTCAAACTGTAAAGTAAATTTATATATATATGAAACAATTTAATGTAAAAGTTTATATGCATTGAAATTTTAATAATCCTGTAATTTAAATAGATTTTGTAAATTTAAACTGTTTTCCAACTGACTTCGCAGCTTATTTCAAGACTACCCACACAGGTTTCATTTTGCCCCACTGCTTTATGACTTCAAATGTATGTACAAAGTTTGTATCAAAACTAGGCGTTTTAACTTTTGGCGTATATATTAGGGAAATTATTGTAAATTATGAGTGTGATTATTCGTAAATCCTATGATCCTGTTCACTCGCTTCGTTTTAATTTTTAATGTTCATGATGATGCACAGGTAGGTAGTTTGGTAATCATGATATGTATATAATATTGCTTAGTGTAGTGGAAATCAAGATAAATATTACCAGACTAGAACCAGTAGCAATGCACAAACCTAAAAGCATTTTTCTTCTTCAATCTGCATATTTAAATATTCTGTTCTCCTTTATTATGTGTCTATGAACTAATAATATACCCTAATAGCATGTTTGGCTGTAAATTGGCGCTGCATGGTCACTGGATGTGGATTTTTTACAATCTCAAGTTACCCCGTGCTGGAGAGCAATCTTTGCGTAGTAAAGGGACTTTTTCCACCTGTGCCCCCCGGGGGAAAATAACATAGTAACTGTGCCAATGAACGACTTTTTCTACATGTATGAAGGTAAATACTTCATATGGACTGATGTGTAAAATCCATCTAGCTTACTTTGTTCAGCATTTTCTTTGACTTAAAATGGTTGTTTACATATAGTTTAGAAACTTCCTTTTACACATAACCACCACTCTGTTAAAAGTTGACTGTTAATAAGTCAATAACTGTCTTGCCTTATACCTTCTACTGACTTTCACTTGTGGTTTTCTTTTAATATCTTATCAGTAGTCTTGACTTGAAACAACAACATGACAGTTTTGGGTTTTCAAACAAGCGAGCACGTGCAAACAGTCATAATAACATATTTAAACGAAATTGGTTCAACGCTTAACATTTTCCAACTGTGAATAATTTATTAATAATATATTCGTATTTCAAGCACACCGGATTTTGACAATTGAGTTGTGGTTGTGGAATATTAGATAGCTTTATTAATGCCTGTATTCCTTTGTTCCTTGTTTCAAACTAATCAATATAAATTGAGTTCGTATTCCTATACATTCACGAGTAGATAATATCCTTGTTAACCTTTTATTAGTGAAAATAACTCGTTGTCCACATTATTTACTAAATTGAATAATACTTAATAAACACAAAACTGTTTCGCAATATGTCACTTTAAAAACTAGGTATATTTTTTCAAACTTTTTAAACTTTAAAAAATGTCAACCCTTTTAATTTCAGATTAAGATTAGAATGCAAAAAGGTCTGCTACAACACAAAAATCCAATGTATCTTTGATTTCCCATAAATTGTAAAAGACAGCATGGGCAAGTTGCTCTGTGCAAGAGAATCTATTGTGCAAGTCCACGTCGTGTGGCTAGCATCATCGAGCAGTGTTCTAGAGCCTCCCTTTCGGTAAGACTGTCTTCCAGCGAATGAAACTGTGGTGGCACTCTACCCTCTGGATTTATATTATTCTTCTTTTCCCCTTGCCAGAGTTCGAGCTGCTGCTTTGCTTTCCAAATTGAGCGTTTTATCAGCATAACAGCAAGGCTTTGGGCACATGGATTTCTATACATAGTTTTTGGCTGAACACGTTTTACTGCCACTGCCAACATCCAGTGTTTTCTGCTTTTCTTTGGGTGTCCTTACCAAGATAGCTTCCGCAAGTTGCTTCTGCATGCCATTTATTTGTAAGTTTACTTGTGGCTTCCACTGACATATTCACTTGCCTGCGCTTGTTATAATTTTATTTTTGACAGGAAAAAAAGTTGCAAGTATGAAGTTTTAGGGGTATTTTGAAGCATGATACTATTGTTGTAGCAAAATCAAATCCTATTTTCTCATATATGAATATTCAATTTATGTCGGCAAAATTATAATGTAACACAAAACACAAAAGTTCACATTGTTGAGCCAAATGAAATAAGCTTCAATTTCATTTTATATGACAGAAAGAAATCTAGAACTGTATACATTATTTTGAAGCGACAAATGATTTGGGGCAACGTAATATACGTAATATTATTATTTTGTCAAAGCAAACAATTTCGGCCGTGCTAGTGTTGGCTGGCACTCATTCAACATCGCCATAAAAGAGACGCAAGTTTACATCAGCTCATATTTGAAGCGTCAGGGACACATACTCTGGTGAACAAGTCGCTTTGCCATCTTGTAGACAAATTTAACACCAAGTAAACTTGTATGGTCAACACTTACTTATTGAAAACTAGAGGTCTTGCTACAACATACATGTTCACTAAAGTTTGTTGATAAAATTTATGGGTTTTCTCAATCCCAATCTAAATTGTTCGTAGATTTCAATAGTTTAGTTCTTTTCCAAGAAAGCTGTTAAGATATTAAACTAGTGAGTTTGTAAATTCTTGAATGTATTAAATATAATAAACCTAGGTAAGGTTTAAGTAAGGTTCACGCTGACTTGGTTACACAAGATTACCCATGATTACCCATGATATGATAACCATTGATTACCCTTCATTATACTTGGTTACCTTTCATGGCGGGTGGGTACCTTTGGTTACGTTTAATTGCATGTGGGTAACCTTAAATGCATAAGGGTAACCTTATATGCATATGGGTAACCTTAATTGCGTCTGGGTAACCTTCAATGCATATGGGTAACCTTCAATGCATATGGGTAACCTTAATTGTATCTTGGTAACCTTAATTGCGTCTGGGTAACCTTAAATGCATAAGGGTAACCATAAATGCATAAGGGTAACCTTATATGCATATGGGTAACCTTATATGCATAAGGGTAACCTTATATGCATATGGGTAACCTTAATTGCATCTTGGTAACCTTATTTGCATAAGGGTAACCTTAAATTCATATGGGTAACCTTAAATGCATAAGGGTAACCTTATATGCATATGGGTAACCTTATATGCATAAGGGTAACCTTATATGCATCTGGGTAACCTTAAATGCGTCTGGGTAACCTTAAATGCATCTGGGTAACCTTAAATGCATAAGGGTAATCTTAAATGCATAAGGGTAACCTTATATGCATATGGGTAACCTTAATTGCATCTTGGTAACCTTAATTGCATAAGGGTAACCTTATATGCATATGGGTAACCTTAATTGCATAAGGGTAACCTTATATGCATATGGGTAACCTTATATGCATATGGGTAACCTTATATGCATATGGGTAACCTTAATTGCGTCTGGGTAACCTTCAATGCATATGGGTAACCTTCAATGCATATGGGTAACCTTAATTGTATCTTGGTAACCTTAATTGCGTCTGGGTAACCTTAAATGCATAAGGGTAACCATAAATGCATATGGGTAACCTTAAATGCATAAGGGTAACCTTAAATGCATATGGGTAACCTTAAATGCATAAGAGTAACTTTAAATGCAATGGGTAACCTTAAATCCATATGGGTAACCTTAAATGCATATGGGTAACCTTAAATGCATAAGAGTAACTTTAAATGCAATGGGTAACTTAATTGGATCCTTAATTACGTCTGGGTAACCTTAATTACCTCTGGGTACCCTTAATTCTCTAGGTACCCCTATATGTGGGTAGGTAGGTAGTATCTGTATAGGTCCTATTTACACGCAGGTAGTGAAAATGCTGTAGTCCTACGGCATGTAAATGGTGCAAAAGGGATAAAGTACCTTTTAGGTACCTTTCTGTTATCGGAATGACCTGAAAATCAATAAGGATCTTCGTATGACTTGTAGCAACCGATATGTATCAGAAGACGAAATCGAAATCGGTTAAACCGTTGAGGAGTTATCATGCTTACGCAGGAACTGGCAGACAAGACGATAGGAGTAAATGTTCACATTCTTGAACCTTAATAAGAGGAATCACGAGAAAACATTAAGCACTATGCAGTAATGGATACTTGCGGACAACCCAAAAAATTTATACAAAAAATACATCATGATTTGAGTTTGTGGGGCTTGGGGTTATGCGAGATTTGTTATTTGGGATTCATACAAAATCCAAGAGTATTCCAGTTGCAGTATGTATTTTTTCAATTTGCTGGAAAGATGCTCAATTTCATGTTTCGCTTTTCACAGTTTTGAAGCTCATTTCAATTCTGAAAACCGGTTTGCCATCTCGTAGACAGTCCATTCGACTCATCTCTCGACATTGACTCCAACGCTTACCTTTAAAACTGTTAGAGGTCTTCCTCTACACTAAGGTTTTCTGAAAGCTAACTCTAGTTCTATCGCTTCTCATTGAGAAGGGGAACGGAACGGGAAATAATACATTCAACACTCTTCTGCTTTTATGAAAACGGTATTCCAATACTAGGCAAGCTGGTAGGAGCAATTCATAACATGATGTTATATAATATTTGCCTAGACACTTATAGTACGTACGATCATTTTTGCAAGCATTATATTGCATTACAGAGCGGAAAGTAGAAAAAACTTAGGGATTGGATTAATAGCGCAAGCCACAGTTGCATTCATCCTTGGCTTCAGTGTTCAGTTTCATTGTTTCATTCATATCTTTCAAGCTGGCGTCGTCGGGAAGAGAACTCGGGTTAACTAAAACTACCAGAGCGCTCCTGTTCTCTTGGCCTTCAACAGAATACTCAAGACCACACATCTCCGAACCACCGACCCTGTCCCATACATTGTTTTGGATTTCAGCCACATTACGATGCACTGCATTGGATAGTTCATGCATTCAGACTAAAAAAACCGAAGAAGCACGTCTTTTCCATTTTCATTCTCTACTGCTGATAGATCTACATTTTGTGCATTGAGCCTTTCAGAATGAAAGGAAGCGGAATAAATATTTAAAAAACATGTACCATATATACATCTTCCTCCAAGATATAAATATATCGAACGTATTCCAATGCTGATGCTTTCATATTTGCTACTATCTGTAACGAAAAGCAATAATAGGATCCTTGTTGTACTTGAATTGGAACGGCGGCACTCATACAGGAAGCCGTATTCTCATTTCTGAGAAAACCGAACAAGAGCAGACCCGCTCAGACATAAGCTAATTCACAAAATTCATGCTTGGATCTCTAATCTAAAATTATTGTATAGCAAAAGAGCGAAAAATGGATTTTGAGTCTTTTCAAGAGAGAAAAAAACGTTCCTCCTACATGATGCACCTCGTAGATTCATTGTATGTAAGGAAGATAGGATATCCTGTATATTCCATACACAAAAAACACCTTTGCCTTCCCAGGAAAATCTTTGTCTTGAAGGGTACAAATACGTTTTCTCTTCAAAAAGGAAAAACGTATATTCTCTTGGACACTCAATCGACCATCGAACCAAAAAAGGACCACAGGTTGAAAAACGAAACCAAAGAGCATGGCCATTACAGCATACCTTTACTTCATTTAAACAGTTTCTCCACTTTTGAGATTTTTCCAGGTTTACGCATCTCGTTCCATTTTCCATTTTTTCAGGCAAGTTCTTAATACAGGATGCTGGAAGCTTGAATTATATTGCATTTACCTCTATAATGTCTTCCTAGTAATATCCCAAAGCGAATATGCTTCTATTGCTGCAAGGTTTCATTTTAAACTTTTTTTTATCAGAAGGCTATAATGCATTAGGCTGTACATACAACAACGTGAGCGCATTACTTGCATTCTCGCCTCTTGTGTAGTGGGATCCAGAGACCCATTCAAAAGGAATATAAAAAAGTGTATAGCTATGCATAAAACATCATGCTCTCTGTTTTACGTAGGTACGCTTCATTATCACCACGTCCCACAGTCCACACGTTAATGCTGGTTCGTATAGAGAGAGAATTCTCTTCTTCCTTTCTGTTGTGGGATATTATACGATACGGAATATATCCTAAGGCATAAACAAGGTTCTCTCTTTTAGTAGTACAATCACCATCATCATCATCATCCTCACTCTTCATTACCATTTCCTTTCCATGTAAGTAACGAAATGTGTGAAGCCATGTAGTGTATATTATTTTGATGAAAATGTGTAGGTACGCACATAACATTGCACACACACTCACACACATTTTGATTTGATTTTTTGATATTTTATTGTTGTTTGTGCAATAATGTATTAGTTGACACTCGGCATGATGATCTACATTGGACCAAGGCAAAAGGAGTGAATAGAAATTATAATAAAAAAATGTTTTAGCAAAAAACACAGATAATACAAGGACTAATGTTCAAGTTTGTTGGTTTAAAGTTTAATACTTGTGCAATGAGCGATCACATTTTTAAAATACAAGGAAAATTTGACCATTATCGTCATCATCATCTACACAATCCTCACAATCTCTAACAATTTACCCAACAAAACCGCAGACCAGAAAAAAAATTGTGGAAATTAAAAAGTTATTATTTGTGGACATTAGCTCACAATCACGGAGGAGGAAAATCCCGTGCTTTTTTTGTGGAAACATTAAATTACTCAACCTTTCGAGAATCCAGTTGTGTACAAGTTTAAAGTGGGATAGTTTGGGAATGAGATTCATCTTAAAGTGTGTGCCTCAGCAGTGGCAATAATTTTAACTTGACACAGTTGAAATATTTCTCTCACCCAATGACAGGAGAAGGATAAAGGAAGATAACCCCTACTTTCAATTACTGTAAGTTTTCTTTACGTATCAATCCACTCCGTACACTGTAATTATTACAGTATTAGTAAACTCAGTTCAAACTATTATCATTCATTTACTTCCCAAATCCCGCTGACACCAATTACTATCCCAGTCCAAGAAATAACACTGAAATTAAAGTTTAAACAAATGAATGATATTATTAAAAACTGCTGCGCGCAGTATATTTACAGTCACTAGTTTTATCGAACAATTATGTCTTGTGAAAAGTTAATGTAAAAGCAGAACAGTTACCCACTTTCTATGCAGAATTAAGAGCAACACACACTTCTTTAAAATTGGTATTGTGAGTATATTTATTTGATTACAGCATTGGAAAGTGAAAAGTGTCCATTCTTCTTTATACCTTAACTGCATAGTTATTTACATTAGCTTGAATGTTGTACTTAATGATCATTTCTTAATACTTGAACCGTGCACATTGCACATTCTTTTTTAAAATTTTGGTGAGATGCTACGAGCAGAATATTATTCTGAAATTCTGAAGTACATTTGCACCATCAAATCTGATAACTAATTGGTATGGACTGTTATTTAAAATCTTGTACACGATAAAATCTGTACGAAATATTATTTTAATATTATAATCGTGTACAAACAACAGAACTAGCAATACTAAGTATTTATCAAACTATGTATAGGTAGGCCATAAAATTTCATCACTTTGTTTACTTAATTTAACCATGCAATTGCAATTGTTTACTGACACATTACATAGAAATTGAACAGAGTAATTTGATCAAGCATTGTTCTTCAACACGATTTGCAGTTGGTAAAAATTGAAAGTGGGCTAATTATAAAGCTATTAGATTAACGGCGATATCAAACCAATCTAAATTTGAGAAATGCAATGTGCAGTATAATTGTACAGTGAGCAGTGAATGTAAAACTGCTTATCGTCTTAATCAAATGAAAGGAAACAACGAGGTTGTATGCATTTTTCCTTTACGCTTAATGTTCAATTTTTTAATTTCCCTATATACATTTTAAAAGCAGATCCAATTTTACATTGAATGATTAAGAAAGGATCTTTAGTACACTATTGTTCTTTAAAGAGTAAGTACCTCTGGTTTGTGTCAAGTCTTTTATCACTTTTGACCAAACGTTCTTTCATAAAGAAGGAATTTGAAAGATTATTAGATTATGCATTTTAATTAAACGTGTACAAAGCTTTACCTTAGCCATTAAGTGTTTCGGGAGAAGGGGCATTTATAACCAAGTTGGTATGGTATGCGTCGGCTAACTTTTCTCCTTTGCAAGAGAAGGGCTTAATTAAACGGCTAAAGTTTGTTCATTTTTATGACAAGTCAGGTATGTAAGATAATTGAACTTGATGTAACTGAAGCATGTGAAGTAATTTTATCAAACTTGGAGGCAGCTGCAATATGCTTGCAAAACAGAAAATGTTTGTAATTACAAGAAAACACTCTGCCTAAAAGATAAAACACTCGACACGACTTCCTTTTGCTGCATCTTGTGGATGAGAAAACCATTCGTTTCCACTATTCATAACATTCATTCGTGCAAAACTGCTTATTTGGCAAGATTCATATAAATACCTGTGGGGTATAACATTTCACACTCACAACATATAGCGAAATGGTCGTGGAGGAGTTTTTCGAAGATAGGAAGTAAAGTTCATATTATGTAGCATTCATTCTCACGACATTCATTTGCATATTTTCGTGGTGAGTGTACATATTTTGCTAAAAGGACCAGCAGTAATTTCTGTCTTCATAAGGAGAATTTTTACACACTTCTCAAATTATGGCAAGAAAAACTTGTATTATGATGCATCATTATTTACTCTTATGGCATGTAAAAAGTTCCGATGACGGTTTTAAAACAATAATGATCCTCACTGCGGTCATTACAAAAGTGTCTTGTGGGAATCTTTGCGAATGAAATGCAAAGGGTTGATGATGATGATACATTGCATTTAGAAACGTCTGCCTGTTCTCACATAACAGCAAGACAACAGTTTCAAAGAAACAATACTCATTAGTTTAAGTTGGCTGGCATAGAGAGACAAAACGCTCAGAGAAAAGAACTACTGCTGCGCTGAGAAATGAAAGAACATTGTGTAATGAAAGGTGGTTGAACGCTAATGCCATTGTGGTTCAAGGGATTTCTGTCGCTTTTAACTTAATGTGGCAAATTAGCTTTGGCATCGCCTTCGAATTGTTTTAATGTCTGTTCGTACACTATAATATAAACTATCAAGTTTCAAAAGGATATATACAAACGGACCTGCACCACAAGCACATCAGCGTTCATTTCATGTACAAATATGGTAGGAGATGCATTAAGGTGCTGGAAGTAATTTCTTTAAATCCTATGCAATGATATTTAGTTGAATTAATTTGACAATTGAAGAAAATGCTACTTTTTGAAAACCTTAAAGCAACAGATTTGCATAATTTTAAATTTATTTATTTTGTATATTAGCGGTCAGTAAATTTGCTGAATAAATCCACAATGAATTAAAATGGAATTAATGATAGAACACCTATGTGCTTTTTATTGTTAAGTCCCTTTTTGCTTTTCTAAGCTGATTGCATCATTTCTATAAATTGACATTTTTATTACGCCTTTCTTTGATGACTTCACATTTCCAGTTTTCCATTCATTAACACGTTTTAATGATGCTGGTGTGCTGTCCCTCTTTTTCTAGCATGGCCTTTTGCTCACACTGTATCGATTCCTACAAACCAAGTGGCACGATACGGGACACGGGCAGGGTTCATAAATCTTAAGGGTAAACGTGCATAATTTATGCTCGTAAAATTGTAAGAAATTAAGCATTCCGTTTTATATGCATGGTCGTACGAAAACCCATTAACGCTCTCATCATGGACACGAAAAAGCATTCTATCGTGATCACATCATCTCATCTTGTAGATCCTGTTGTTGTAGTTTGTAGTCGTGTCTTGTACGTAGCACTAGTTACTACAAGCTTGTGATGTAGGTATACAACAATACCACCGGCCTTGCTATTATAACGCACAAAAACCATTTCATTATTGCAAAGCCCAACTGTTAAAAGCATTCTCCTCATAATCCTCTTCTTCTATTTCACAGGACAAAAGAGCTTGTCAGACCACGTTCCATTTTAATCACATCACTCACACTCTTCAAGTTTGCAAGGCTAACCTGGGGTTTGCCAAGTTCTTGCAGCAATAGTTGTAGTTTTGGTTTCATTAAACACAATAATATGCAAAAACTTGCTAAAATTAAATTGGATCTCCTGAGTAGCCTTGCTCTTTTTGAAATGGGGCTTCCTTTTAAATAAAATACAACTTATGTTCCCTTGTGATGTGGATGAAAAAACTTTATTTTGTATTATCCATGTATGCAATTTCAGCAACGCCATAAGCACCCTTTTCATTATCATGCAAGAGTTTCAATTAATTTTTTGTAATGATTTAAATTTGCGTTTTAATTGTAACTTTTTTGTGTACTTCAAAGTCAGCACTTGTAGTTCATTAGCAAGGCTGTAACAAAAAGGCCAAAGGTTGCTTGTTCAAGTATGTTTCTGAGAAGAGTTTACGACTCATTGGGAGATGAATGCTACATATTATAATCTTATTTGAGTGGATTCAACTTTATAAAAGTATCACATTAGACTAGGACAAAAGAAATACGAAATTAAGAAAGCTGGAGCATTTATGTCAGTTTTTGATTGTATTCTTTAAAAGGTTTGCAAATGAGCTAAAGGCAAATCATGGAAAAGGTGATTTCTTTGCAACAGTTCATTTGTCACTTTTGCAAAAATTATTTAACTTTACTTGCTCAAGTGTACATTCACCGATGAAAGTACAAATCGGTAAGATATCACTGTACTACGTACACAGTAACACGGGAAGAATAACTATTAGAAGCGAAAAGACAGAGAGACAAAAGGTAGATTAGAAACAACTCAACTGGCAAATTACTTTCTGAAAGGTTTTCATTTTCTGATTCATCTTCTACTTCAGTGATTATCGAGTTCGCGTAATTAAAGTTTGGTAGTAAGTATCTACATGATGTTCGATAGAAACCTACGAAAAAACTCATTTAGAACACATTTTATTTCTATGTTGGGGACTGGAGAAATGAGTGTGTCGCTGCAATGAGGAAAGCCCCATTATGAGCTTGTACCCGGGTCCACTTCATAGGTGCTTCGTAGATGTAAGATAATAGAGGAACTATACTACCCACGTTTATAAGATAGTAAACCAACTTTAGTAGTTTGCCTGATTTGGCTGGAAAAGCAGTTTTCTTCACCAAATTTACAGATACATTCTCATACTACCAAATCATGTTATTTTATTTGTATGGAATCGAAAGGAATGTTTGTTGGGTTCGCGGAACTATTTTGTCGCAAATTCGCAGCAGAAGCAATTTGCGCTCTCAGAAGCAGGTAAATTCTATAGTGAATCGAGTAATTCAACTTGTTTGTGTTATTTCCTTTCTCCTGGGACTCGCTTTATAGTATTTAACTGAAAAGAGGTGCAGACACCCATGATAAAATTGACTTTCGTCGGAAAGCAAAATGAATTAAGATGTTTGTGCAAAGCAAAGCATTATAGAAAATGTGAATGTTGCGAATTCCAAATCCCTAGCATTCAGCTGTAAGCCTAGTAATTTTCAGCAAATTATATTCAAATATTATTCCAATGAACAAATCCTTTCTTTCCTCATTATAGCTTGTGTTGTATATGCTTTCATAAATATTATTAAAGCCTTTTGTATATATACATAAGAAGAAAGTGAAGCGCAAACATTAAACACTAGAAATACTTGAGAGTTTAGCAAAATTTGCGTGCGTAAGTGCTCAAAGTTTACACAAGGATATGCACAAAATGAATGACAGAATCTTGTTACTGAAAATCAGGCCATAGGATTCCCAACAATTTTAGACGCGAAAAACATCAGAGAAAATAGAGGTAGCGAATAAAGAGAAAACTTGCTGCTGTTTTGAGAAATCCACAGTTTTGTATCAAAAGTTTATAATGTACCTACCCACTTACTTTTCCCCTATTCAGCAAGAATTCAAAGAGCTTCAAGTCAAGTAGCTTGACAAGAAGAAACTGTGATTTCAAAGAAAAGAAAGCTCAGGGAAAAGTGCAGAGAAATAAAATGTGAACTCCTTTTAATCCCGAAAATCCTTGACGGAGATAAAATAAAATTATATGTAGATGTAGCAGGCATCTTTGCGTACTTACGTACTTAAAAAGTTATAAGAGAAGTTGAACTTTTTCCCGATATTTCCATTCTGAATGTTCATTTCACTTTTCAAAAATTGTTGTGAAACATTTTTGGGATGGAGCCACTGGAATTCATTGTCGTTTTTCAACTTTCACTTCCAGCTCTAGGAAATCATGAATCATCGTGGAAAAAGTAAAAGATGGGGGCTTATACTGGAAAAAATCTAGAAACAAGTAAGAGAATTGTTCTGATAGAAATAACGAGAGTTGGGAATGTGAGTTGGAGGTCATAGTTGAGATTGACAAGTTAATTGTAACTGTAACAAGGCTCCCCTGAAGTGTATGTACAATTGTTCTGTGAGATCTACGTGGGTGTCGTACTGCTTTTTAAGTTGGAACAAGCGTGCAAGAACGTGGCTATATATGTACCAGCTACAGTAGTTGGTGGAAAGTTGAAGATGTGCTATAAGGCAAAAAATACGCTGGGTTAGTTGGTAGCTTGTTTACCCATAACGGATAAAATTTCATAGCTCTCATTTTTACAATATTGACATTAAGCTACACGTTCCTACACACAGGTAAAAAAAGTTTGGTGTGCTTACTTGTGTGTATTATTCCCATTCTACATTCTAGAGAGCGTGGGCATAAAAAATAATAAGAGCCATGCCCTTTGATCTTTATTCAAACAAACTGTAGAGAATGATCACAAGTTTCAAAGCGCTTACTTCAGAAAATGGTGGTAATAACGATAAAATGTAGGTGCCACCCTCACGAAATAAGCTTAAAAGTTATGAAAATGGGCGCAGAAACCTAAACAATAAATGTGTACATAGCGATAAGTTAAGCCTCCTTCTTCTACTATTTGCCTGTCTCGCGCTTTTGAGTTCATTCAAGGAAAATTCTTGACAAGCCAGCCAAACCAATACGCTATGAGCTTGAGAAGAGAGTAATGATTATGCGTTTATTTTTCATAAGTGTACAGCAAAATGAACACAATTCATACCTTTTAGTACGTGCGTTTTTCATCCGGGTTATAAGTCATCATCATGATCATCTACTATGAACAAAATCATAATTATGGCACGGCACGGCATTTTTCATTCATCTCTTGAGAAAGAAAATGGAAGGAATAGTTTTTTGAGAGCCTGGTGGATTAGCGAACTTGATTGGATGATATGTGCAGTTTTCAAATGACTACTTTGCCTAACGAAACAGAACACGGACATTATGTAAATTGTCTGATGTTTACCTTTCATACCTTATAATAAAGACTAATCCAACCTTTATGCACAGTAAGCCTGTATAATCCTGTATTCATTTGTCACATCAACTAACAAACACATATATCACGTGCACTAGGTGGCAATCCAAGATTCTCCAACTGGCATGCATGGTGGAAAAAGTAGTCGAGGAGAAGAGTATGCTACATGCTTGGATGAAGCAAGGATTGATTTTTAGACATAGAGCGTGGAACGCAAAGACATTTTTTAGTATTTTGCCACCATCACGTCTTCTATCTTTCCTTCCCACAGGTCTCTCATTTCTGGGGAATGGCAATGATTATGAGAAATATTTACCGTATGTACATCATTTGATATTAGTGCACAAGAACAATGGTAACATATCATGCATGTGTGTATACCTATATGACCCTTATATATAGTTTTAGTCTTTTTGGGTTAATATCATAAGAATCTTCTGTCTGCTTTCTTCCGTAGTTCATATCTCATCAGAAAATCACACAAGAAAAAATTGTAGTCACGTTGCACAAAATGTTCACGACCGTGTTTTATTAGAAGGTAATAGTACCCGTATGAGTGTTTTGTCGTATAGCAAAGTACCATCTCGCTCTATAATATAATATAGAAAATGTGGATAGTTAAATTAAACCAGTCGTTTATTCCTTCATCTCTCGTATTAACAGACCAAAAAGATTCATAGGAACATGGCATAGGTATTCAGGTGAACATGCACCTTGGGACGCTGAGAGTTGGAACTGGGACTTTCTAACCAGAACCATCAAGCGTATGATTATGTGGCATGGCTTGATTATATGGGTAGCTGCTTCACTAGAATGTATTTTCTTTCACCAAAGAAAACGTTGAGAGCAAGTCTGCCATAGTTGTATTTTCATAGTATGATGGACAAAATGAGTATATATGCTAGTTCAGGAAAGGGAGTATAAGTAGGCAGAGATCAGGAAGCCCATTGTAAGTTGCTCATATAATTTTATTGAAGTAAATTTCTTTATCAGCACTTTGTGTTGGGAAAAGGTATCTAGATAAAAAGTTTTTCTGGAATGATAACATGTTTAGGAAATTGGAAGGATGTGAGCTGGGCAATGAAATGAAAAGTTACGCTTGGAATGAGTGAACGAGAGAATTTTTTCCTACACGCTAGATTGCCTCTATATTGAATTTACTAAAACATCAAAAGCAAAAAGCAGATGTACTATGTACTCTTATACATAATTTGTGAATCCATTTTCTGTGTAGATTGGATTAGAATATTATGAATCAATCCATAGTTAGCATATTCTGCTGTGGTATGTGAGCAGCAAATTTGCATACATCATTCATGATTTATCCGATATCAAATAATTATAGTGTTTTGTAAAAGTCTGGTCTTATTGTCCAAAACAGTCGTGATTTGATGCACGTTTTTCTAACTAAATTACAGCTAGATGACCGCGCATGTGCATTGAGTTTATAAATTTTTTGACAGAAAATACAACTTACATGCTAGGAATAAAAATTATGTGATATAGTGTGCTTATAGCATGTTATATTTACACTCAGTAGAGCTGTGAAATTGTATGTATCAATGAATTTATTTATCTTTTTTATTCATCATAGGTCAGGCGTCTAATGCAAACTTGCTAATCATGGCTATTATTGGCTTACATAACGCATCATACAATATATTATTCAGCGAAATAACTATTTGAAAATACATGTATACCATGTAGCTTGCAAGCATTGTACCATGAATGTCATGAGCATCACACATTTATCATGAAGTCAACGACGTGTTTTATACAGGGAAAGCTCCCGTTACTATCTATTTAGCAAAAGCCAAACACATTTGTAGAGCAGTCAGGCAGCAGCGTCCACTACCACTTTTATGCCTTGCAATAAAATAGGAAACAAACTCTATGCACACGAAAGCTCACTTTGAGGAAAGGAAACCGCTAGCCAAGGAAAATCTGACAAAGGAAATGATTTTCATTTCGTCATGTGTGGTAGAAGTGGTAATCTTCGTCAAGAAACTTTCGTCTTTTCTGAATCAGCAGCAGAGAGTCCGGACTTCATTCATCAACCCAAACTTAGTTATCGCTTCAAAGTTGAAATTACTCTTACTTGGTAAATGTTACCTCGAATATACACCGCATAAAATGATAGGGGATATTGACAGACTCAACAAAGCACTGTATCAATGACATTGACACTAATTAATGCTTCTCACGCAAAGTGACACGGATATTAAACGAACCCAAACACAAAATTGCGTATTTTAAATTCGTGGAAAATTATTTAATCGTTGTTGCAAGTGCTAAATGGCGATGTGATTACCAAATTGGCTGCAACAAGTCATCATCACCATCACTGTCATTTCTAATTCATTTCATGAAAAACGGACATGTTATTTTTCTTGATAATAGCCAACATATATCCCAAATACAAAGTAAAAAAGTACTCAAAGCGAAAATGCTAATGTATTCAGTATTAAATCATCCATTATCAAGATAAGCGTGAGTCTTGTAAATATAAGGTTTGCATTAAAATGGTTTTCTTGAGCAGTATTCTCGCAGAACTAGCCATAAACCGTAAGTGTGCTATTTTGATATATATTTTTTGCAAAAAAGTCGTAATAGTGTTTAAATAACAGGATCCATACGAAGTGCTACCTCATCATCATATCATTCGATACATCAGCCATGCAGGGACGTGTAGCGTAAACTTTTGTTTGAAGTTGAGAGGCTTGAATAGTAGGGAAAGAGATATTATTACTATGATTTCCTTGCAGGTTTATTATTATGATTAATAATACTTTATTCATACATTAAACAGATATATACGTAACATACGTACATGTGCTTAACAGAAAGGAAAGAAAAGTCAAGAAAATTTTAGGGTTGCAAAAGAAGTTGTAATAGAGCAGGTACATCATTGATATCAACAACATCTCAGTCATATTATCACTCCACCAGCATCACCACTACTATACAACTAGTGAATAGTATGTCCGCCAGTTTCATCATCTCATAATCATCAGCGATGCTATTGTGAGCAGGAGGAAAGCGTATTATATAGTATTAAGCCATTGTACCGAAAGCTTTCAGTATCATCTAAGCCTTCCTCTGGTTCAGTTCTCGGTCTGTGCGAGAGACTACGTGAGCCTCTAAGTGAAGTAAAAGCTATACATTTAACAGCAACACTCTCATAATAACATCCTAAAAGTTAGTTGCTTGCTTCGTGTAGCGCCAGAGCATCATCATCATCCCAGTATTAGTTTTCGCTCTTCTCGTGCAAAAGGATATTATTTCTACTTGATGCTTTGAGGAGGAAAACCATCTCATATAAAACTTTGTTGGTTTGGTCTGCCACTTCTAGTCCTTTGAAAACGTGCTGTTTTCGCTGAAACCAGTAGAGGAGTACAGGATTACAAAAGCAGCAGCAGCGTATTATAACAAACACATACAAGAGTAAGTAGGTAACATACCATCGCACAATTTTCTACATGATATTTTCTCTACTTGATAGAAATCTATACATACCTATCTACCATATATAATGTAGGTTCTTTCAATCTTTTTTCTTTCTCTTCGCATTTATTCTACCAAGAGTTGATACGTGCTGCTGTGAGAAGATTTTGCTGCAAAAGGTGCAGTCAGGTTAGGTTTGCCACATTCAGTCAGGCCGTAGCTTTTGGCAATGTTAGCTGTGTGTGTACACTATTTTCTTGTAACAGTGGCAAGACGTGTGATTCTCAGTTTCTGGTTCACTCACAACTTGTTATAACATTTTCAAATTAAGACAAGCATACACATAATAATAAAAAATATAAAAACCGTGTGCTTGTGGTGCTGGTTGTTGTATGGTCATCCTGTGAACATTATAATAATAAAAAACATCTCAGCAGCGGTCTTTTCTTATTCACGGCTTGAGCTCCCAAGAAAGACGGGACGGCACCACCAACTAGTGCGTTATTACTACTATCATCATTAGCAGCGCAACAACAAGGAAGTTCAAGTTCGTTCGTCCACTCCGTTATAATCCTAGCATTATCGAACTCGGTATAATATGTAGTTTTATCATCATCATTACTTTTCTGGCTAGCGCATTATTAAACGGCCTTTCGGACAAGCTTGGTATATAGACTGCGTAATAATGAGATAATAAGGTATCTTTGAAATATGAAATTGAATAGCCACGGCCACAATGTACAAAGATGCTGTTTTTAAAAAACGCATTTATACATTGTGGTGTGAATAGCCTGTAAGCACTCCTAATAACTAGTCCGAACTTCAACTTGTTATTTACCAACAGACCGTTCTGGTTTTTTAGATTACTTTGTTGGTGGCTTAAAATCTTTCGTGTTAATTACGCTGTCTATACAAATCAATCCCCACATCAATCAGTCAGCCCTGATTACGGGCGATCTTATTGAGATAGCACACACATGTATGTCGATGTCGATTCTCTTAATAAGTGGGCAGGCATTTATCCGTAAGGATGATACACATTATTTATAGCATGACATAAAATTGTATGCCTACGTTGCTGATTTTGCCGACTTGAATTGAATGAATTTTCTCATGAAAGTTGCCGCACTCTATAAATGCTTTTATGTTCTCTGTTTGCACCATCGTCCCACTTGACAGGGTGCTTTTTTCTGCAACAGACAGGCACATCAATTTCCCTCTTATCTGATATTGACAATTCATTGTGAACAAGATTTGCCCTGTGCGCTTTACAAAAACAAACCATCCTACCAAAATTAGCATATGTGAGAGAATGAAATGTTTGAACTGTATTTTTTAAAAGGGATGCTGCAATTGTTTTTCTTCTAAAAACATCACAACTGTTGTTTTATCTTAGTATAATAACCATCCAAAAAATATTGCCCTTTCATATTTTTCCTGTGTCATAGTCATACTGACCTGAATCAAGCACATCTATAACAATTTGATAAATCATAAGTTTTCTCATTTTTTTCTTTACAGGGGGGATCCACCAAAAAATCCCATTATATTCAAGTCACAATCCCAGCCAGTTTTTCGGTACCTGTTTTCTTTTCTCTGAAAATCTTCTGCAAACTTACATCCAACAAGCTGTGTCAATTATCAACAAATCACGTTTTTAACAACAAAAACACTATTCACATTTTAAACGTCCGCTTGAGATTACTTTTCTTGTGTTGTATCGTCAAGCGTGCTTGTATAAATTCCCTAACAAACAGTTACTACAAAGAAAGAAAGAAGAGCCAACTTCTTTCAGCAATAATTATTTCATAAGAAGCTCGTTCTTGCATATAAATAAGGACAGCGGAGGAAGTGGGGAACGGGAATTTAAAACTTCATAGCACTCTCTGGGAACTCTACTTCTTTTGACACAATCCAACAGTACGTCGCCTTTTATCAATTCATCATCAAAGCAAAGAAGCACAAGAGTTGAAATAGAAAAGCTAAAAAATTGGTAACCGTGCCCGACACACCACATCAAAGGAAAAACAAGCATTTGAAGACGTTCCTTTTGGGTACGTGTTTCACTCGTTATTTTGCACAAACAGCTTATCAAAAGAAGACGGAGACGGGAAAAGAGCCAGCAACTAAAAGCACGGAGCAACAAAAATTATCAGCGGGGCCTTGTGCAACACGACACGTACACTTGTTCAGTTTGCAGAAAATCTAGCCAAACACAAAAGCAGCGAAAGACAAACTCCACAGAGACAACTAAGTGCATAAAAGCACACACACACACATTCAAGGAAAAGGAATTGGAGACGAAATACACTTGCATTATATATGGACGAAATTTTTGTAAGCCTTAGCTTTTAAAAGCAATAAATTGTCGTGAGGTGAAGTGTGCCAAGTGGCGGGTCCTGTTCTGAAAGAAGCTGCAACAACAATACGTGTACTAAAGGCAGCAAGCAAAAGCATCGTTTGCAAACAAACACGACGTTTGAAGCGACGAAAGAGAGCGCAGTGCAAATATTATTATTGCGTTACCCAGTTCTACAAAACTCACATTTCTACGGAAGAACGATGCTTTTTGCGTTAATGCCCACTTTCATTTAAAGATTTACCTGGAAAAGGGATAAAAGCGTGTGTGTGAGGACTGCTTAGTTCATTTAGTTTACCATCTCCATTCTACGCAGAGCCTTCTTCCATTTCATCATACATAAGATCAAGAGCTAAGACGAGAAAAGTGAAGTACGTGAAAAAAGGGATGAAGTGGAACCCCATGACTTGGTTCTTATAGTACACCCACTTGTTCTTCCTTAAAAACATATATTCTCCAAGCAGTTTGGGAGCACACACAAGTTGATAAGCATTTCAAATTCAAAACCGTTGGGTGAAACATTTAAGACTGGAATCCCAAAGACTTAATTTATTTTGCTGGAAAGACGATTTTCTCTGTTGTGTAAGCTCTTGTTTGGTACGTGATCTACTGCTGTTTCTTCGTCACGCATAGAGTAAGATAGGGAATGCATTTGATAAATGTAACATCAGCAGCGTAAATAAAAAATGCCCATGCAATAGTGAAAGCACATCCACTAACAACTCGGTTCGTTTCTTTACTTAATGTTCATATGAAAGCATCGCAAACGAAGCCTTTCTTCCACCAGAAACTCGGGGCGCGTTTCTTTTTGTGATAAACTGCAAGAACAATGTGTGACCACTGCTTGTACCTCCAGTTGACAATCAACAGAACGGTGAATGCTGTTTCTCTTTAGTAGCACTCACGGTAGAAAATCATCTCATAAAAATGTTGGAGGACAGAGTACGACTGGTCTGAAATAAATAATTCAAGTAAACGGAGAGTAGACTGCTTCCAAAAGTCGCCCAAATAATAACGAACTGCTGGGTATTTACTTTTACAGAGCACTTCCTGCTTTCGTTCTATTCGTCGAATTTTAGTGGTACTTTTTGTAATAACATTACTACCTACTCAAATTCTTTCCTCACAAACTTTCACAACATCCCAACAGCCACCAAAACAAGTTTTTTCCTTGTTTCCTTCCGGCAGTGTGCAAAGGAGAGAACTGCCATCATACAGTAAAGACAGTATTGCGACAAAGGAAAGAGCGCGAGCGGAAAAGGGAAAGTCTGCGTAAGCATTTTTCAGAGGATTCCCTTTCGCATTGTATATTATGAAAAGGAGATGAAAGTAAGAGCTATGATGGCGGCTAATAACAGTAGGCCAAATAACAGGCTTCCAGCAACTCAGAACAATATCACATCATTGTTCTCCAAGTTGCACGGAGCCTTTTCGGAGGCGATGGCTCCTCCCAAGCTGACGATTGACAAGCGGTCATTGGAAAAGACTTGGAAACTAATGGATAAAGTGGTGAAAAACTGCCAACATCAAAAAATGAACCTAAAAAACTCGCCACCATTCATTTTAGACATTTTACCGGATACCTATCAGCACCTTCGGCTGATCTACTCAAAGTACGAGGATAAGCTGATGACGTTAAATAACAATGAATACTTCCGCTTGTTTATCGAAAACCTGATGAACAAGTGTAAGCAGGCGATTAAGCTATTTAAGGAAGGCAAGGAGAAAATGTTTGACGAGACTTCGCACTACAGGAGAAATCTGACCAAGTTGAGTCTCGTCTTTAGCCATATGCTCAGTGAACTTAAAGCTCTCTTTCCCAATGGAGTGTTTGGGGGCGACCAATTTCGTATTACAAAGGCTGATGCTGCAGAGTTTTGGAGAACCCACTTTGGACACAGGTATGCTCAAGTTTTAATGACTTTAATTACTATTTCAAAGCGCTCCTCTACTTCTTTCTCTAGCATTCTGAAAAAGGCACACAAGGCAATACATTTGATAATACCTTGTACCAAATTGCGTCGAACGTTGGCTCTTTCTTGGTTCTTAGTCATTTATTTAGTTCGTAGTAGCGAGTTTTCAACATTAGACTTTATACTTTGCTTAAGACATCGGATGAAAGCACACAGAATCTGGAACTGCTTTGGGATTTTGCATAATAGTATGTAAAGGAAAATTAATCTTGTAGTAAGTTGTGTATCTTAGCAGGTATCTACCATTTTAATTAACGATCCTTTTCCCACACATCTTTTGTATATGCCAAGAAGGTTATTTTATTACTGTAAAAGGGGTAATGAGTAGTGACAGACTGAGAACCTGTGTGTGAATGTACGTTGTGTTATAGAACAAAGAAGCGTGTATTATGAAACACTTTGATGCACCCTGTGGTTACGACACGCAATTAAGTAGCTACTTAAACGGGGAAAAACTAGTGTAATCGTCAATTTTAGGTGTGTGTGGGCGATCCACTCAAGCTAATTAATTCCCACCGTGTTGTCAATGTAGGCAGCACTTGACTCTGAGTGTATTTACTTGAAAAACAGAGCAAATAATAGCTTTATGCTACTTTTTCCTTATACGCTAAAAATGGGGTAAAAACATATATAATGTCAAAAACTATATACTTAATCGTACTTATTTATTATATACCATAAAGATGTCTAGAATTTTGCTATTTTATCAGCATTTTTATGAAAGCACAACTTTTATTTTTGAGTTGGAGAAAAAACACCCTATCATTTCATATAAAGATATTTTTTATACATAAAAACCACAATATCGTGTCAAAGTGCAGTGGCAGTGGTTTTCATATAGGTTCAAAAAAGAATATTGTCAGGCAGAAATGTAGGCTTTTCCTTTCTCCGACCGTTGACGTTGACAAGCACTAACGGCCAGATTGGAAAGTAGATTGAAAAAAGTAATGATTTCATATTTGATGCGTGGGTGGCTTTAGTTTTTCTGGCACTCAAGGTCTCTGTTAGGTAAAACGCACTCAGAAACGGAAAGCAGATATAATCGGTTTTTGTACCAAATGGGAAGGTCGTTCTACACTACTCCAGAGGTACTCGGATTATATTATTTGTTATTCCGCTGTCGTTACCTAATTGATAAGCAGTCAACACAGTTGACATTAGAAAATTATCTAGATTCACATTCATTCAACTACTGTGCTTTCCTTTTTTTGATAAATTTATATTCATTCACTCAAGATTTTTTTACTGCGTTTTGCAATGTAGTTCTTATATAAAATCTCTATACTACATAAGGTTTAGAATAGAAAAAAGGTACTGTTACATTATATTAACATAACCTTGTACTTGTGTACTGAAAGCCACATACTTTAGCACAGACTGCAATTTAATTCCCAAAATTATTCTGAGCAAAGTAACTGGGCACGACTCTGCATGAATGAGCAAGTGATTCATTAAGCGTTCAAACAGAGCCGATTCGCCTGAGTAACACTGTCACATGAGCAAATTAATACGATTACGATACATACGAGCTTTGCCACTTTTCACCAGTGGTATGCCAAACTAGCGGTGATGGTTAGTAAACATTACATACACTGTATTGTAGCCGCCATAACAAACTCTACTTTCATTCATTCATGGTTAGATCGCAAAAGTAAACATAATTCATCTTTCTACTACTGATTAGAGATACACAGAATTGAAAATTAGCATAGTTCCCAAATATATATCGTATCGAATAGTTTACTTATACTTGCTCTGTATGCTTTTTGTGTGCTAATATCAGTTTTCACTTTATATATGTATCTTTGCATGTTTTGCCATCCTCATTGTTGTTTTTACAGAATGAAACGGTGCCGTGAAAGAGATAATGAATGACGATACAAGTATTACAACCATTATAATAATTGGCAAACATTATAACGATTATTCACGTTTGCATCTTCATTTTATATGTACACCTACAATATGAAGTTCATACTATGAACATTACGAAGGATGTGTGCAAAATGATATGCTAATATTGCTAATGATGCCCCTCGGAGTGGTATCCTGTTTCATCTAAAAGCTTCATCATATACTTCCTTACTGTAGTTGGGTTGCATATGGGCTTTTAGAAACGTAAACACAAACCGTTTACACTGTCTGGTACAGTGACAAAATTAAATTTGAGAAAGAGTGAAGATCGTTCAATGCAGATTTTGTGATTATATACGTTGCTTATTTATTGCAACAATGAATCTAAAGTGTGTATCTATAAAGTAATAAAATCATTTTTGTATGACGATTATTAAAGGAATGAATGCTTCATTTACGCAGAGAGATGAAGATTACTTGGTGCAGTACAGTGTCTTGCTATAGTTCGCCTGAGTAGGCACAGTTGTTGGCCATTGTTGAATTTCACGTCTGTGGCCTGGTGTTTGTCTCTGCGAAACAGCATGGAGTAGAGGAAGAACAGAAAAAACACTTTAAGAAGTACATAGAGATAAAATTGAATTAGACTTCAGCTTTTTTATTTCTGTGTGCTGATAAGCCAGCAGCCAACAACCCTCTTCTCAGTGCTCAAAATGTTCCTTCGCTGCCATATTGAAATGACACACTACTAAAGCTCAAAACATATACAGCCAACTAGAAATGGAAGCCAAGACAGATTGCTATTAAAGTTGTCTAGAATCATTCATCGTCTTTGTGCGTGGGCTATAATTTACTTATTGTTTATTACCGTCGAGAGGATGTAACTCATATTATTAGTAGAATGTGTACAAACATCGTCACAGAAAAAAGTCTATCTTCTTCTCACTCCCTGCCTGCCGTTAATTCTATTTTTATTATTAAATGTCATGTGTCCACATGGGATATCTCTTTTATTCTTTTACTCAAGTTTTATTTTCAACTCTAACCAACTTACTTTACTTCTCCACTTCAGTTTGACTGTTTTTGTGCCTTTCACCTTTTGAGTTAGTAATCATGTGTGTGTTTTTTCTTTCTTCTCTTGATCATGGATGTGTGATGTGTGTTCATAAAGGCAAACCTACGCTCTGCGATAAAAAACAATAAGTAATTTCCGCGAAACTTTTCCTTTTTCGTTCTTTGATAAAAAATAAGCTGAGAAAAACAATCCTAGAGTCTTAGAGGCAATAAACAATTCAAAAGGAAAGTACAAGTTTTCACGAAAAAAGTTCTCAATGTTTTTATCATGAGTTGTTGGTCAATGCGGAAATTTCCTTCTTATAATTAATGACCATGGTGGGCACTCTTAACAAACCAAGCACAAACCTTACGTCAAACATATACCAAACCTCAACCATATAGGTACGACATGCTTGAATAAATGACACTGACAGTGACAGGCTGTCCTTGTATACCAAAAGCTAGTAAACAAAGAAAGCATATTGGTTATCTAACTCTTATATAAGTCCAAAAATTCATCAAAATGAATTGCAAAATTGCACAGAACTTCCCATTTCGTGACAGTATGAGAATTTAAGAATCCAAACCATTTGGAACCGTGTGCTTTGCTCCGTGACATTTAGCCAATGTACAGGTTCCTGTCTGTCCTTCGCTCATGAAATGCATGCCAGAAATTCTCAGATACACATTATTGACATGAGAGAACGAGCATTTCTATTTTTTATTTCCTTTTTATTGTATTCAATATATTATTCATAGTATCACCTAAACATATATACAGATGGTAACTCTCAAAAGGTAATCTCAATATATGGTGTTTCACCCTATTTTTTGAGTCAATGTTGATTTATGGAAGTGAAAGTAGAAAGCAGTAAAAGCTATATAGATTGATCCGTAATCTGGTTATCTGGTCTGCGAATTTCGTGACAGTAGTGCCATTTCAGCATTAGCCAGCTTTTGCTGCTGCTTCTCTTTTCACTTTATGAAATTCGTTTTTCCTATTATCATTGTTATGTCAATTTATTATCGAAATCTATTTATAAAGGATCGAAAGGTGATTTCAGCCAACAAAATCAGAAGGACCATGAACGTAACCTGCAGGAACTATAGCTTACACATATATTTTTATGGGATGCTCTTGGTTTTTCAGTTGAATGGAAAAGGAGGAGAAACTGCTTACGTAGTAATAGTATAACATGACGATCGTTAAAAAATGATAGCTCCATTTTAAGTATATGATCGTGTTGTGGAAAAAATTTAGTTATAACTTTTTTAGTGTACGTATGTACATGTATAGTCACACGACACCACGCTATTAAGGAATTTTCTTGCAAGATGAAAGTTCTCATATATAGACACTCATACAGTACGTAATAGCGTAGTTTTATATAGAAACAGCTTTTATGTAAATAGATTTGGCATCTTACTCAGATATTTTGGTGGCATCCTTCCTGCTTTCCTCTTCCTTTTGCCTCATGCTTTTTGCCTACGTCAATAGGGACATTGAATGTAAGACAAACAACGTGTATGATGATCTCGCCAGATTCTTATGATGACATTGAACCAAATTTGTGCCTACGTACGTGTTTCTAAATGCATGAGTTAATTGTGTAGCAGTACTTTTCATAAGATAAAGCAGAACTGTAAAACAATTACGAATTTATGCTAAAATTCATAAAACAATAGTTTTCCCAACAACTTTAAAAATTAATCATTTGCGCTTATAATTTATTTATTTCAGAACGACAGTTTCATGGAAGCACTTTCGACAGACACTGAGTGCTGTGCATCCTATTAGCACCGGGCTTGAAGCTATGGCTTTAAAGTCAACTATTGACCTGACCTGTAACGATTACATTTCTAATTTCGAATTTGATGTATTTACAAGGTACGTTATTTTAGTCGCCAATTTAAAGCGAAAAGAAAGTTATTTCTATAATGTATTAATGTACAATTGTAATAATTTCTTAATTTGCAGACTTTTTCAACCGTGGTCCACTCTCCTAAGGAATTGGCAAATACTAGCCGTAACACATCCCGGATATGTAGCGTTTCTAACATACGATGAAGTGAAAGCACGTTTACAAAAGTACATTAACAAACCTGGAAGGTACGTTTTCTGATATTTTATATAAAACTTTCATAGACTGGAAATTCATATATATGTTAGCCCTTTTCCCCAAATAAATGTACTACTACATGTGCAAAACATTGGATTTTTCTAATGAGAAATGAACTGCAGTAAATAAGTTGACCTATCAATGTATATTGCTTGTTTTGACAGTTACGTGTTTCGTTTGAGCTGTACCCGTCTGGGCCAGTGGGCAATAGGATATGTGACAAGTGATGGGAACATTCTACAAACAATTCCACAAAACAAGTCTTTGTGCCAAGCCCTTCTTGATGGATACCGGGAAGGATTGTAAGTTTCCAAAAGCATCATTCTTTGTATCATTAATTTAAAATGATCTACGCTTTTTTTAGATAGCCTATAAATACGTAAGAGCTATATATACGGGCTTCCACTTTAAAAATAATTTTACATTGATAGCCGAATGTATGAAAAGTAGTCACATATAGCTCTATAAATTATGGGTTTGCTGCCTGGTGTGCAAGGTGCTGTTGAAAGAACTGCGAGCTGAGGTTAAGTATTTTTACTACTATGAGGGATGAAATGAGAGACTGAGGCCAATCACGTCACGAGTCACGCACGTTCGTAAATAACTGCCTGCTGAATTCCGATGAGCCTCTTCCAAACTTTAAATGTGTCTTTCTGACTGGTTTTGAAACTAACGTCCAATCGCTGTGATAGTGTTTATATGTTATGTTTTTAGTTTTCATTTGCCCAATGCAATGTAGTAAAACTCTATATAGAGTGATCTATGTAGTACTGTACATACTCAGATAAAACATGAAATTATGATGATAACACCCTAAGTAACTCTCTATAGTATGTGGTAATAAAAGTAGAGTCTCGCAGTCTTGCATTGAAGTTGCCTTGTAGTAGTAGCACAATCTAAACCCCACTCCATTCTAGAGACGTTTCTTTGCATTCTGCAAGGTTTACGACACTCTTTTTCATGGCTTGTCATTTTCCGAAGGTTGCAAATAGAATGACTTAAAACAGCGCACACCACTTAAGCAAAAGTACTGTGCTACAAACATTAGCAATTGAACGATATACTCTTAAAGTACACATATAGCCAACAATTGCTGTCAAGCGTCTTCTAAAAATATTGACGCAATCGTGTGTCCACAGCCGGCTAATCTCGTGGTGGCTTTTTATAGCTCATTTTGAATTAAAGATAGAATGCTCGACGAGTTTAGACATCTAAATATAAACTGTCATTCATTTGTCTAGAGATAAAAGTTTTACTGCGCTCACCCCCATCTCACCTTGTACCTTTCTTTAAAATTTGTGTATTGCAGTTACTTATATCCAGATGGACGCAATGTCAATCCGGATTTATCGTCAGCCGTTCAGCTCACACCGGAAGACCACGTTAAGGTGACCCAGGAACAATACGAACTATACTGTGAAATGGGATCAACGTTCCAACTGTGTAAAATATGCGCAGAGAATGATAAGGATATTCGAATCGAGCCTTGTGGACATCTGCTATGCACGCCCTGTCTTACTTCTTGGCAGGTTAGTCTAAATGGAAAGATAAAAGTTCAAATAATATTTTATTCATGAGTGATAGATAACAAACATAATATGCCTATTATCATATTTCATGGCACTTATCACATATCCATATCCGGCCTTAAAATTCAATTTGATGATAAAAGGTGAATGAGATGAAAGCGAGATAACCGACCAAAAATTGGAATAGGCGACTGATATTTTATTTTTTCATCTTAGGAATATTGCATTAATACATACATTTAGCTGCCAAAAATAAAGAGTAGTTCTGTATTTTGTATCTGCTATATTGGCGTTGTATCGGTGACATCATTTTATTAGCAATGAATGTTGTTGTAAACTATATTAAAGTTTGTTTAGATTTTTTATGATGGCACATAATTTCCTTGAGCCTTTTTACTGTAAAAACTATCGACAATAACCGTTGGCAGCAGTATCCCCATATTTCAAATTTGTCTTTCCTCACTTTTTATGATGAAGTATGCCAAGCCGTGTGCTGAAAGGGAAAATGTGGTTTTATGGTTAATTACATGTTGATTTTTTATGCTTAGCGGTTTCATCACATGACACTGTTGGTCTAGTTGCAATTTTGCGGTTTGTCTCTTAGGAAAACAACATCTATTTATTATAGGAGCACTCATGGTTTGAACTACTAATAAAACCTACTTACCATTTCTACAGGAATCCGAGGGTCAGGGCTGTCCGTTTTGTCGCGCAGAAATTAAAGGAACAGAGTCGATTGTGGTGGACCCGTTTGATCCTCGTAGGCAACATAAAGCCGGTTCCACAGGAAATCTGGTTGACCTGGATGAAGACGATGAGGTAGAGGAACAACAGCACCACCACCACCCTCTCCCTGCATCACCCCTTATTGCCTCATCATCCTGATTTGGTTGATCAATGATAAACATGATGTTCAGTAGTTTTTCAATGATTGTGATTTATTTTGCGACGTGTCAGTAGTAGAGTATTGAGTATTGAGATGCACACTGTTTAGGTGTAAAGCAGTTTTGCTATGGGTTTGTCTCTTTTTTTGCATTTGGATTTGTTTATATTCGTTTTCAACGGTTCATTTTGTGCTGGATTTTTTTGCAATCTTTTACTCTACAAGACAGTGAATGTTTTGTTTCTGCCTAATTGACGTGCGTAGGTAGTACGCGTGTAGAAAACTAGACATGCTTCACCACGTATTGTTTTGGAATTCAAAGATTGGAGAGAATATTTTGGAAAGTAACATTTTGCTCATTATATCGCTTATCCTGAAAGTATTAGATGCTACGTTTGGGGAAGTTAGTACATTCCCAAAGGAGATTACACAGAATTCCTTGCATGCATGCCATTTTCCCTTGCACAGTCAAAGAATTTATTTGTGCCTTTGTTGTATTTTGTTGGTGAGTTCAGAACCCAGAGTTCTACAATATTGAAAATCCAAAATATACGGGCTTTCACCGCCCTATTCTCTGCTTACTCTAGAAGAAACCAAATTATTCTCTTTCGCTACCAAATGATTCGAGAGAAGGCTTTCTTCTCGTCTCTAGTCCCGACAGGTATACAGGCACAATAAAACCTACACAAATAGGCTGAATCCGAGATTTCGCAAGCACTTTTTTCCTAGAACAAGATCTGCGTTCGATCTGCGAGTAGATTTGAATGAAAATGAAGCAACAAAGAGAGTGAGACTAGATGGCAAACAAAAACAGTCAAACAAATAAACAAAATTGCGAATGCGAATCTTTTCATCTTTTTTGGCTACGACTGTTTTCTGCTGTATCCCATCTACTGAAACAAAATTACACTTACCTAAATACTGTGTAGTCTTTTTTCATTTGCATTACCGACTGAATGTTGTGTAGTTTGGTTGTTTATAAAAACAATATTATTATTTTACATTTCCTCTTTGGCTACACAGTCTGGAGTTATAATATACTTGTTTGCACAAAGTATGAAACATTAATAAATTACTTAACATTCTGTTTACAATTCAAACAATTTGCCACGGCCTACATGCAAAGCAGTTTTAAATTGAGAAGATTGCATTAGGTTCTCAGAACGAAGGGAAAATGAAATGTACTGGAAATGGAACCGTAAAGTTTTCCATGTGCAAATTTGCATAATATATTATGTGTCCACAAACTGGCAAGTATCATCATATATAGTTTGTGTTACACAAGACATCCCATTTCAACATCTAAAACTGTTTGTCTGTAGTCCACCAAAAGTAAATATTAATTAATTACATTAATAGCAAGTGGAGAGTTTGAGAAGAGAGACCTAGTCAGAATATTATTTTGCTCGGAAAAAATGATGGGAGTGCGCTATGGAGGGAGCATTTTTGTTGTTGACAGTAAAATAGCCAGAAAGAAAAAGTATAATTTACGATGTGCAATCAAGGAAAACCGAGAGTTGTTTAATACAGCAATTCCAAGATGAGCTACTCAATTTAGTAAAAAGCTTATAATTCATAAAAAGTCAGGATAATTATTTTGCTGCAAAAACTGCCGACGTAATGTATTTTTCTCATTGACTGATAATTCCTGCTGAATCATCCATTACACCAAACCAATTCATGCCATAAGAATGAAAGATGAGTATAATTAGTGCATAATCTTAGTTAAAATGTAAAATGAACTGATTGTTTGATATACGATGATTAGGTGAGCATTATGCATGCATAATTGCATAATGATTTGATTACATGTCTTTGCCTCTCGAACTGAAAATCTTACTACAAGACCAGTAGACAAGAGGATGAATGAAAAACGTACCTATAGTATGGCTTCAAGTTGTAGATTTCAATACAAGCAAAAAAGTCACATTTATTATATATACCACACAGGCATTTAAATCCTAACTCTGTGTCACAAACTTTACTGATATTTATAATCGTGCCTATTTCACACTTATGATTTAAGTTAAACATAATGGTAGGTTTGATTTGTGATAATTTATATTTCACATCCGACGATGTAGTAAATATTTATCGTTTTGTGTATAATAATATTCAATATAAATATTAATATGAATTTTCAACTTGCATTTGTGTGTGAATGATAAAGTCAAGATTAGTTTTAGCATGGTAATTTTTTGAGTTGTGAATGCTTATAATTTAAAGTATTTATTTAATTTAGATTGCACGGGAACGCTTAATTTGAATTAATTTGTAATCGATATTATGTTTCATGAAAAAAGTGTAGGTATGAGTTTTTTCTGAGAGTTTCTGTTTTTCGAATAAATAGTTACTCGGCTTTCAATAATTAATTGTAAATTGTATTATTTTATGTAATTCTAAGATATCGTTTCGGTGTTTAAAAAATAAACCTAATATCATCATAATATTTCTATGAATTTGTGGCTGTTTTGCAAAACCACTTTTTACTTATGATTTGCTTTTCTTCGGTGTTACTGCCATATAATACACTAACCAAAATCGTGCATTGATTTTTAAAATTTTGCATATTATCATTCAATTTGAAAACCAACAAATCCTTCCAGTTGTATTCATCCCTTCCCATATATATAACCCACACTCTAATAATAAATATGTATTTGTTGTATTTTGGGAATCATGCTAAATTCAAAACTTGCATTGAATCACATTTCACAGGAAGCACACAACTGGAGTCACATAAACAATTCATTACAAGCTCTTGCTCTTTCACCAAGATCGGAAACTCCTGACAGCAGAGTAAGAATAACAAACTTTTTAAATTTAAACAAAAATATTACTGAGGCTTCGACTGTGGCGTATTATCCTTATTGACTGCCTATTATAGCATCAACTCTTTATGGGGTGATATGATACTGATGAGCAAACCAAATTATCGAATTGTTCTTGCAAATTTTCATCCTTTTGATTTGAAAAGTTGTAGTTTTTTCTGACTACCTCTAAATATGTCGTGTAAACTTTCACCTTTCAGGCTGACAGTCGGAGTCCCGGCACAACCCCCAGGGATTCCCCACGCATTTCCCGAAAAAGTCAGCATCAACAAGACAATCTTAACTTACGGTTGGGACTCCATTACAGACACCAGCAGCACAAACACGACATTCCAAAACACCAGTCAACTTCTCCCAACGTAGATCTCTCCGGAGAACACCTCATGTTCCTAGAAGCAAACAGAAGCAATGCCAGCAACAACACCAGTGGGGTGGGCAGTAGTGCTTCCAGTAGTAGTGGAAGTGGAGGCATGGTTGTCGCCATTGGACCAGGCTCCAATTTACTTATATCTGCTGCAGCCTCCCAAATCAACTCTTCCAGCTCTTCATCCGTAATTCCGGCAATCCCACCACCACTTCCACCCCGAAAAATGTCGCCTTCTAGAAAAAATGCTCGTATAACTGGAACTGGGCATGATGCATCAGTTTCTTCTAGGTAAATTAATGACTAAAATATACATTTTCCACCTGAGTAAACGGTTTTATAAAACACACTTTTAAATTTTCCAGAGCAAACTCAGAATCCCCGAGAAATGATCAGTCAACACAACAAACAACCGTTACTGCCACACCCTCCGCCTCCAACGGCAATGAGACAAGGTCTCAGCCCATACTCAACAGAGGTGAGTTAATGAGGTCTGGTGCGCTTAAGCGTAATAACATCTCACGGCCATATTTTACTAAAACTGTTTTTCTCTTGTCAATGTCAATTGCAGGAGAAGCTGTTGAAAACGGCTATGACGTCCCATCCACCACTGCTAATGGGGCAGTGATCGCTTCATCAGCACCAAATGTAGTGTGCTCTTCAAGCATTAGCACTTCTTCTAGCGTCAGTAATCATCAACATAACAAAAGTTCGCAACAAATCGCTTCCAACAGTCAAAATAGCAATAAATCACATAGTGGTAGGCCAAACGCAAACAAAGCCCTCGAGCTAATTCATCAACAACAGCAACAGCTTCGGCATCAATCATGTCCAGCCCTTCCTGGCTCCAATGTTTTTCATCTTTCCACCCCAAAGTCCTGTCCAACATCCGCAGCCGTCTCACCAATCTGTAGCCAACATGCCCAACTGCCTTTAAACCCTCCGTCGTCCGCATGCAAATCTGCCGCTCATATTAAAAATATGCCAAATAGTTTAGCTTTAAGTAGCGTAACTAGTTGTTGCGTAATGGCAACTGGGAACAAACAGTTTCTTCCAAGACATTCGCTTCATCCTCAGACATCGGGCAAAACTCCTTCGTCCAGCTTTTCTACTCGCGTTATAGCAAATAAAAGCAGTAGTAGTAGCAGTTCAGCATCCTCAGCAATCTCTTCCAGAAGAGGGCCAACTATTGGTGGGGATAACAAACCCCAGGGTGGAAGCGAAAGTGGTCTCGCTCACAAAGCCAACCTGCTGGGAATTTCTCTCCCGTTCAAAGCATTTCCTATTTCTGCAAAAATTGGCCAAAGTTCTGAACCGTTGGAGGGCCCCAATTATGAAAACACAAATATTGGACAGTTACCCTATCCTGCAGTTGTCCTTAAAGAAAGAAGAATCGTTCCTAACTTGATGGACGAAGACGAAAATCCCACTGCCCCATATGAGAATTTAAATATGGACTATATTTCAGAGTTAACTAAAGAGGGCTTCACACCAGACCTGGTAATTAGAGCTCTAGGCATTTCTAGAAATGATGTCGACATGGCTAGAGACATTTTGAATGAGTTTGCAGGAAGCAGATCTTGAAAGACAAAGTAATTAGGAATATTTAAATTTTCTATCAAGTGTGTTCCAAATATATTTTCTAAGAGAAACTAATTTTTCAACATGAGGAAGATGTACCAATGAAAGATTTACAACTACTGCGTCAATGTACCTTTCACTTTTCACTAGAAAATGAATTGGTATCTTTTCTATTTATCTGTCAGGATAAGCTTTTATACCTATTGAGCTTGCAATATATAACATTCTATTTTATTAGGGAATCTTGTTAAAATATAGAGTTTGCAATTGTTAATCATATATGTATAGTGACTACTTCCAAGTCAAGTCAACTTTGAAGTGAATGAATGTATATTTTGAAGAATCTTGAATCGTAAATTAAATATTTAAAACTCCTAAACCAGATATATGATTGCTGACTGAATATATGTATTTTTTAATATGTCAATTACACATCAAAACTTTAGTTAAACTGAAACCATGTTAAACTATGAAAAATAATATTTTCAAAAGCAATTTGAGAATACTTTCTGTTTATTTAAAATATTTTTCCAAACACAGAAGCACTGTATAATTTTATATCAAACTTATTTTTGTCATTTATGTGCGGAAAAACAATGGACGTGTAATCACTAAAATGCGTTCTACTTGTTGCTTTAAAGTTGTTTTTAAATGCTAGTCATTTTATGCACGAACCCATGTTCCTCTTTAAATGCACTCAGGATTAGTGAGATAAAAATGTTCTAGTCATTGACTGGTCTCTTTCAAGAAATAAATGGGAAATTAAGTTCTATAACTTGTATTTGTATTTAAGTGTTCTGTTATTTGTGAATCTAAGCAAGTTTTTACAAAGCTCATTATTGGGTTGGAGTAAATGGGAATGTGATACTGTTGTACTCAAAATTTTAAGTTAATTTTATATGAACAAATTATCTTTATTTTACTTATTAAAAGAAACGTTGTGTTCGTATAGTCTTACTTAGCTGTCAGTTTAAAGAGGTAAACTTTGTAAAGTACGATAGTTGACTAATCACTTACCAAATCAAACTCTTAAAACACAGCCATCATGAAATTGTTCAGTTACTCAAGTGCGTTAGTTTTAAAGAAGAAATTCAATAAAGAAAGAAAAGACGATTTCAAATAGAAAATTGAAGAATTTTTCAATTAAGATGTATTTTTTAAACCTTTTATTTATTTAATTCAAATTTATGGCGATTTAATTTTCTAAAACACAGTATTCAGGCTCATTCAAAATTGCACATACATTCCAGGTTTTAAACTGTTATTATTAAATTTTATCCCAACATACAAAATTCGAAAATAACGAATGAAAACCATACTGCTACATTGAAGAAACGATAATTGCGGTTATTGCTTACTATGCCGTCTGTGCATGCTTGTGTAATTTCATATTATTGTATTCTCTTCAAGGTGTCAGGTTAAACTTTTCTTTATTTGTATTAAAACAGCAAACACAGTCAACGTTATTATTACCAAGCATTTACAACCAAGTTTTAGATTACATACAGAAGAATCGAATTTAATAATACTTGACGAATAACACAGAGAAAATGAAGAACACATATTATAAAGTTTAGCACACAAGTATATAAACTAATTTTGCACTTCGACCATTAGATTTTATCTATAATCATAATATTCAAGGTACACAACAGAGAGGTGAGAATGTCTAACAATAAATACAATCTGTTTCCACACTGTTTTAACCTTCCAGATTCTCACACATTGGTTTTCACAACAAGATGGTCATTTTTATGCGATATAAAACAACCATGCTTGAAGAAAGTCTATCAATCACCCTTCCCCGCAAAGTAAGACATAACGAAGAGTTAGCGTGCAAGGATACATTTCACGGTTTCAATAACTGAAACTATTATTAGCAATACACATATTATTCAGTAGTATCATTAGTCGGGTTAATGTTACTCAGAGAATAGGAAAAGTCGTTATTGGTGGTGTGCACATTATCAACATATATTAATACGAACACATTCATTCACTCTCTCTCTCTCGCATTGTGATTTAGTATAGCTGTTTCTGCATTCTTTTTACGTGTTAGTCATTAGTTGTCTTTAAGTGATCAACACACTGTAAGAGACGCGGTGCTTTTGGAGTGAGAGTATGTGAAAATGGTAGTTCTCTGATTAATTTTGTTAGATTCCTATCACTTCCACCTACAAAGGTACATTAACATTTTTTCAGCAATTTAGCTACATTTCAGTAAACATGCGATCAGAGAAACGATTGAATATTAGATGGTTTATGATTTATTACATTATTGCAATTAGGTCAGACAAGTTCATACAACACACATTCGGTATAGTTTTATGTTATGTTGCTAAAAAGTTATCCTGTACCAGTTAAATTTAAGTTTCTTCTTACATAGCTACACATTTATTTATAATAAGTAATATAACTGTTCTCTTTTACCAATCCGTCCCATATAACATTTCAGCCCTCAATGAACGAAGACATAGTTGATCTTGTGTTTCTAGCACAATGTTCGGATGTTACAGAGTTTAACATAACTTCATCACAATCAAAACTCACAAGCAAATCAGAATTTCCAGCTTTTGGATGGCATTCCTATATATTTTATTAATATTGGTTTTTAAATATTTTAAATGTTTTAGATTGGTAAAACGTTTCAAACTAAAACCGTCAAAACATTAATATTAGTACATTGGTTCCGAATCAATTACCAAATTCAACTGTGACAACAAAAAGGAAAACTAATTTTGAAAACAAAACTAAGGCAGAAGCTATTTTTGAAGACAGCTATTAAAACATTTTGTCTACTAATATATATGATTCATACATCATACTAGACAACAGACAGGTAGGAAGGTATTTTAAACTTTTTCATCGTAAAATGTAAGTCTAAAACCTTTAAATCCACTTTGTTGAGAGGTTTAAATTTTATTAAACTTTGGAACAAGATAAGACTATATCGGAGATATCAGTTATAAGTAATAAAAATTATCGAACTAGGTATGTATGATTCCAACTTTACTATTTTAAATCCAATGAAATTTCCAAATATAATTTTGATTGTAACATGAATCGAATTTTTGTTTTGAATCCAGTAATTGTCTTTATGAAGATCTAGAGACTACTCATTACATTTTACATTTTTATGGTAAAAGTATAAAGAATAACAGTATGGCAGATTTTCATACTAGTAATTTATAATAAGTCGACAATGATTAAATACACGTACACATACTCAATAGATCTACAAATCAGTATACGCAGTAATCGTAGTAGTAGTATACGCATACATTGGAATTTTTATTTTTCAACACTATAAACTTAAAGCTAAACTCATCTCATATAATATATTATATATATTATGGTTCCAGTACATCTAAAATCTACACACAGAGAATTTTATCTAGTTATAATTTTACTTTTAAGTATTATGCGACCACTACACATTGCACTGGTCTCTTTGTTTTACAATTGACTTTCATTTTTAATATTTAATTGTGAATTATGAATTACACATAATTTTATTTCTTTCTTCCGCCATGAAAAAACACTCCATAATATTTTATATGGTACATGTAAAATCATTCTCGAGTTTTACAAAATTATACTGACAAAATTTATTTTAATGCAGTTTGTTGTACTATTGAAAATATTGTTGGACCTACTTGAAAAATTATAGAATCCCTTTGCTAGATTGAAGACAAAAGTTTCTCTTGTAATCATCATACAGCAGAAAAAACACTTTAATCGACCACATAATATCTAAATATATGATCAATTAAAGTATAATATGTGCATTTTCTGTATATATGGTCATTCCTTTGTTCGTCACAAAATCATGCTAGACATTTTAAGCATTACTTTCTTTTTAATTTTAGATATCATTAATCCCATGTGTGTGTGTGTGAAATCTGATATAATTTAAATGGTGCTTCTGTAACCTTATAGGTAGCATAAATTTAAATCTTTTAAAATTGACTAGAAAAATGATAATTTGCTGGAATAATTTGAAATGGATCTTATGGAGTATTCAATCAATTGGAAGCGTCTTTTGGATCTTTCAAAGTTTTTCTAACAAGATGACCTTTAAAATGGGCTTGGATCTTGGTTGCCGCTTTGTTAACTTCTGGATCATTTAAATCAGGCAATTCTTCATCGTCTTCAGCAGCTGGTTTCTGGTGAAAAGGGTAAAACAAATAATCACGATTAGCTTCTACATTATAACAAGAGAAGTTTTAAAAAAGAAATCAAAAGGTTTGCTCTATAGCATTCCAAATTTGCAAGCATCTTTTGGGATTAAGATGTATCATGCATAATATAGTATCAAACTTATTAATTTCGTTGGACCAACAAAAGTTTCCATTTTGTTATTTTCACCAATAAATTCAATAATAAATCATTAGTATGTTTCATGCAAATCTTCATTCCACAAAGCACTCTTCTACAAAAACTATTCGTCAGGTTTTAGGTACACAGGTGTACCAGAGAGAAAGACGCAAATGTATCTTGCTCATTTCTCAAGAGCTCAATAAATTCCAATTCACTCTCTTCCCAACAAGGCAAACCTCTTTAATCTTGGCAAGTTTTGTGTAACACTTTCTCCTTTTCTCGACAGTTTTTCTTCAACTGTTAGCAAAACAACACTGAAACGAGTATAAGGACAGTGATTGTCAACTTTCTCATGCTGTATTATTATTTAAATGGAAAACTTTGCATAACAACAACCATTCAGAAAAGAAACTTACAATAAACTATTGTCATGTTACTTTCTCTATGCCTTTCTCTCATAATGATCATCAGCACAACCTTGTCGTCCCACCCTTTTACCGACTTCACACAAAAAGGACAGAAAAAGTTATCACGACACTTCATCACATTATTATTATGCATTGGTTTGGCGGAGTTGTTGGCAGCCCACACGGGCGCCAGTCTTATTATTAAAATTTCTATTCTTTTGTTTTAGCTTTTACAAAAAAGTTTTGCCCAACTCAAACGTGTGAAACGAAAGAAAGCTTTGTCTTGTACTTTTCTATACTAAACGCAAGCCTGTTTCATACACTTTTAATCATCTGAGTAAAAGCCTGTTTGTGATGTGACCTGTCTCAAAAGATTTCTAGGGCTCCTAAATAAGTTTTCAGTCTACATGACGTTGTCTAAAACGTTGAACAAATATTGAATAGACGCAGTAAGTTGAGCGTATAAGCCTGTTCTTTCAGGTCAATTCAATGGATTCAGCTTATTATTAACCGACTTCTTTTTTCTTGTCTTAATATATACTAATGTTGTTGTTGATCTCTTGACACAGCTTTCTCCAAAGTAATAATAAAAATCTAAAAATAGAGGAATATCGTTAAGCTTGTGTCGTGTAGAAAAAATTGAAAAAAACTAAAAGATTCTGAAGCTGACTGCTATCACACTTGCCGTCATTGCCCTGTCGGGAAAACGGATGTTGCTTACTATCATATTTAATATATTATTACATATTGTATATATGATCAAAAAGATTAATTTCAATAGTAAATTGTTTAGTTAACCATTTAGTAAACAAATGGGTTAATTTATATTGTAACTGGTTAATAAAGAGGAAAAGTGTGAGTAAAAAGTTGAATATGAGATTAAATAGATAACCAGAATCGTATTTGGAAATGTGACATAACGCTCACGTGTACTTTTAAATAACATGGCGTGGACGTTTAAAGTCTCACTTTAAAGCGGTAAATACAGAAAGAATTTAATAAGTTTTCATTGTCTATATGAAGGGATATTGTATATGTATTTGTACTAACCAGTTGTTCTGCTTCTGCTTACTAACCTCTTCAGTTGTCTTCAGCTTCTGAAGCTCTTCAGTAAGCTCACCAGTATCTTTCGCTTTCTTTTCTGCCTCCCGCCTAGCCTTATGTCCTCTGAAGGATGCCTGGATTTTTGTTGCGGCATGGCCGACCTCTGTAAAAGAAAGAACAAAATAATACCATGAAATATAATACCAAAGCAGCTTTTATCCCTATCGTCTTAAACGTGGCTTTAAGTTTTATTTTTCGAAACTGACATGTTCCGGGAGTTTTGCGATAAAGTTTATAAATTACTAAAGTACGAACGGTTATGATAATTGTATAAAGGTTCATGAATTTTCTCCTAAAAATTGAAAATCGAAAGTATGATTCAATCCTATAATATCCTGATTTTACAGAATCTAATGAAAAAATACCACCAAATCTCAAGCAAAACCCCAAAAACTCATTAGGAAAATTTCTTCTGCATACTCTATCAATGTAGTGCAGAGAGGGAGCGCACAATTTCATTTCTCATCATAAAGTTATTATTACATCTCAACAAAGTAGGTCAAGACGACAGGACTTCAGGTGTTGACAGAGACTACCTATTTAATTATACATCTTATGCATTTATCAACCAGCGAAAGAATGAAAGCTTTTCTTTTCCACCTAACACGTCATTGGGACTGGGAATTACAAAAACCTTGTGCAAATGAAAGCACTAATACTACAACAACATACCTGAAAAACCACCTTCTAAAATCGATTTATATGCTTTACCATCAAAGTGCTCATGCAAATCTTCTAAGCGTAAATGTAAAACCTATTTCTTATTTAATCCCCTTAAATGAAAAAAGTCCAAAGCTCACATGCACCTAATAATACTACGGTCTATATATAATCGTTAGCCAAAACTTTCCACATCCCGCATTTCTCCAAAAAATACAGGCAAAAGACGAACGCTTTTTATTATTTTTGACAAAAAGAAAGCAGCTACGTGTCTAAAGGAAACCCATCCATGCTTTTACTAGTAAGCATTCATCTTTTTCCAAAAAGTAGATTTCGCTGTAATACAAAACTATTCTTCCTTCCGTAGACGTAAGTAATTTCAATCTGTTCGAAAACTGATGGCAATGTGTAAAGCTGAAATTCCTGGTATAGACCACTTTTACAAAATATTTAACTACAATGGAAGGTGGTGGTGGTGCTGGCTTAAAAGTTCCCGTATAGGTAACCACCGTTGTTATACCCAGTGTTTAGTTTACTCTTTTTGGACATTTTATGTAACATAACTCTCTCCCGCATTCTTTGAAAGGACGAGACTCCCTGCCACTAGCTGAAAGCTTCTTCTTTTACATATCATGTCATGATATACTGCTCTGCAAATATTCACAAAGCCAAGCCAGATGTGACGCACACGGGTCAAACACACGCAACCTGAATGCGGTCTACTGAAATAGGAACACCGGATAATATTATATTTTTATTCTTCGTCTGACATTTTATCATACCTATGCTTGGCAAACTACAAAAAAGTATAAAGTGGAGTACGCAATTTTCAGTGGAAAGGATACGGGACATTTGAACGAGTGAAAGTGAAATGAAAAGATGTATGATGTGAGTGAAGCCCTTCCACAAACAAGATTGATTAATGATCAAGGTTCTATTTTGAGTGGATTGGGATTGAGACTGGAATTTGTATGGCCATAGGACGCTTCACAGAAAAAATGGTGAAGAGTGGAGTCAGTGAAATGGAAAAAGTGACTACATGTTGTGTGATGTGTTTGAGTGTCCAAGGCTATCTCAGCATGGATGAATGTGAGCCATTTAAAAAAGTACAAAGGTAAACCAATAAAGCTGGTAGTCCAATGTAATGTGTGATGATGATCATGACGATGGCATGGAAAGAAAAAACTGATTGTTGTGTGCGCGAACATAAAAAAATTATTGCTTTCCTGCTATTCTATATTTTTCTCAGTTTCATGTAACCATTCATTCATTGTATTGTTGTCTAATGTACGAATTTCTTTGGATGGCAAAAGGGAAAAACTGTGCAAAAATAGACTAATGTATGCCTTGGTAGAGTGGTAGTAGATACCTAAGTAGAAGTGACTAGTGCAGAAAAGCTTTTTGCGATGATCAAGCGTAAACTAAGTTATACTTTTAATTGAAGTAAATAACAGTGCTATTAATAAAAGGATAATAACTGTGACGCTAATGAGTACTGTCTCAAGTCTTTTATGTTTACCAAGCTGTTAAATATTTTAGGAGAATGAACAATGCATAATTGTAATAAACTTTTATGCAGGGATAATTAAAGATACATAAAATATTGATTCGATGGGAAACCCAGAAACTTAATATTCAGCACAAAAACAACTTCAAAATACCGTGTACAAAACAAGGTAAATTGTGGCTTTTCAATTGGCACCTTTCTACTGATGACTTGGTTAATTCAAGTATTTATGTCAATATAATCTACTAGCTTAGGAAGTGGGTGGAGAAGTACATGTTGGATGTTCCAATTAAAATCATTTGGCTTATAGCATTATGTGCACTCGTTGTATGCGAAAAGTTTCTCGATTTCTGGAGAAAGTATTATTATTTTTCACTTTATAGCAATCCACATGCAATATTAATTTTAGTACGACTCTTTTATTATCATTTTATTATGAAAAATATTTTTATTTCAGTCCTTATACTTCATGATTTTCTAGTTTACACGAAGGAAAACAAAAATCGTGAAAGCAACCTTATGATAAACTTTTGAAAGGGAATATCTGAAGTCTAGTTACCTACATGCAACGTGTGTCAATAATGCAACACATTATACTTGATTGAGATTGTTCTTTATAGATGCTACATAAAACCTGTTTTTAGTTATCAATACTCTGCTACTTTTATCCCGTTCTTCCTCTTCTCTAGGCAAATTAAATGATACTTTTGTTTAACTACTATAATGAATATATCAACTATCAGCAAAATTATACTACTTTCGTTTATTGGTTAAATGAAATGAGAACAGAACAAGTTATATGGTTTAGTTTGGAGAAACTGTAATACCCCAGCAAAATATGTGTTTTAATATAGTATGAATTTATCCAATCATCAGCCTGCAACCCTTTACATTTCAAGTACTTTTTTCAAACCAACTTCAAAACATCTTATAAACACGTGCAATGAGTTTGTACAACTTACTTGAGAGAGCCTTTTGCACAATCATGTATGAATACTAATGAGAAAAATAATGATAGAAAATTTCAATTCAATGCAATTTAAATTGTAACTGCACATGTCTCGAAAGTATACCTTTATTTCATGGGCGCAAACCAGCGTGTATTATTGCTACATGCAATTGAAAACCCAATTTTATTGTTTCTTTTCCAAATTTTCACCAATACTACAATTCCCTATTTGCAATGCTACAATGAATCCAATGAGAAGCAGTTCCGACAAAGTTACAAAAAACTCGTTTAAAAATTTTCTCTCTAGCTATTCAATATTCCGTGCACATTCAATAACAGACAAAATGATAGAAACAATGACGCTGAAAATATAGACCTTTGCTGTGGAAAGACCTTGCATGTAATATGCTATATATTTAGTACATGAACATACAAATATATGGTTAGACATGTATCATAGAATAATTTAGAATTCATAAATGTGTTCGCTCATTCATCCCACTTGAGAAATTCGTTTGTTGGAGGGGACTAAGGTGTGGCGATTACTGGGTGGTTTGAAGGTGGTACATAGCACGGCAGAGCTACCTTGGATTTGCGTGAAGTGTTCCATTGTTTGCTGAATTCATGGAACGCAGGAGTTGTTCGAAATTCCTAAACGCCAAGCGACATTACTAATGCAACATCATATCTCCCATTTCGCTTCATGTGAGCTTTAGTTTTAGCTGTGTAGATCCGGTCGAGCAGACAAAGGAAAGTTACCCTGAACAAATGATTTCGAGCTTTGTTGGTGTGTGTGTAAACGCGTTGACAAGGACAAAGCTTGCATAAAAGTTGGGCGCACACACATCAGAAAATCACCTTTTCTTCCTTTTTGCCTTGGTATTGTTATTATGATTATGTGTATGTGCATTGTGTATTAGTCAAAAAGTAATATTATAATCCTTTAAGCCAAAAATCTCTTCACGGTTGTACGCTTTTGATGTACACGGACGTAGCTACATAACGACGGCGGGGCTAAGTGAAAGGTGTAATTTATGAATCCATTAAGCTGTTGTAGTATGCTTTATTTCTCACACACAAAAAGTGGCTCATGCCCTGATGTTGTATGCCACATCTCTGTGTTTAGTGTTAGCAAGAAAAATAGCCTTGCAATATACCGTCAGGGTGTTTTGGTGTGTTGTAGGAAGTGGATTGATCGCAAAACGAAACTCTCATGTTTACCTTGTATGGATACTACAGCTAATACAAAAAACAAGGTATAAATAGAAGGACGTTTAGCACTCAAATGTTGTATGCTGCTTCTTCGGTTGAATGGTGTTTCGCATTTTATGTAAGGTCTATAAGGGCGGAAAAACTTTTTGCTTAGCAGTGTGGCTCAACAATCTCTTAGTCTACTGACTGAATTGTTAGTTTAAGCAGAAATGGATTGATGGGCGGGTTTCCCTAATGCATTTGTGAAATATCGTACAAGGTGCAAAAAACCTTAGTAGTTTTCCCTTTCTCCTGTTTTCTTTTTCTCTCTTCAGAGAAGTTTCATACATTATAGAAAACAAAAGCACCAAACAAAATAACGTAATCATGCATTTCCCTCTTTGCATACAGAGAACTAAAATACTTGATGCTTTCATCTTTCGCTCTATCCTATAATCATTCCCGTAACATTTCCGTGTAAAGCTATTAGTCTAATAGCATGAGCGATGTTCATGCGCCCTTACCGTTTCTTTTGATTTGATATATGCCTAATTTAAATCAGGGTGAAAACGCACGCAAATGTCAAGTTACTTCATCCATCGTGAATTATTGTCGTACTGCTTTCTTTTAAAATCCCTTTGCCATTTGTATAAATACCATGTTCATGTTGTAAATAAGTTATAATTCATGTAAAACATTGTAAAATCAAATCGTGAAAATTGTTTTTGCAAACACTGCATGTGTTCACCGAGAAAGTTACATTTCATGTCAGTAAAGAAATGCTTTCACTTGAGAATTTCGTATGTGTCTACTATTATACTAAGTATAAATCAATTCCTTCGGAACAACTTACTAGCTTGCTCAATATTTTAGCCTTAGAAAGTAGCTGTTTCATGAATCACGAATAGACAAAAAGAAAACTCGACCAAAGGGATGGAAATTCATGTGAACTGAACGAGAAAATTTCTAAATGTACCCTAACTAAATTTTATTGAGATAATTCAATACTGGAATTTCTTACACGCGTTTTCACGTCGCAGGCATTACTTCCTCCCATTGCATTTCAATGCATTTACCCTTGAATGCTTAGTCAACTATGTGTATTATATACTATCCCTTATAATATATTTATGTTTGAATTCAAATAACATAAACATATAGGTCTCAAAATATTAAAATACCAATTTTTTATCATTTTGGTAGTAAAAGTAAATGGTAATATCCGTCTTACCTGGATCGTTCAGGTCAATGTCAATGACTTCCTCTCCTTCTGCCATTTTTCCTCCTAGTTGTTTCCTTGTGTTATGGCCCCGAAAAGCGGCTTGTATTCGAGTGGCTGCCTTTTCCAAGTCTGGATCTTCGAGGTTCAAATCACAAGTGCCGTTCTCTTCCGCTGTACGACACAATCAAAGAAAGAGAAAGCAACCGTGAGCAACTTTCTTGCTTAATAAAAATCATACGCACGTACACTTAGGAAAATGTCATAGTCATGATGGCATAACGCAAATGTAACATCCACATTCACTGAAATGAAGAATCAATATGAAATGTGTGCAGACTAAGAAGTACCATTCAAAATTGTGGCATTGCTTTATTATTATTATTTTATTATTACGGTTATGTCATACACGTTATGTAAGGGAAGAGTATTTTTGCCCAAATTTTACTCTTTCATCTTTCAAAAGAAAGTTCAGCTGGGCGGAAGAATAGGGTATGGGAATAGAACATTTCCCCATAAATTCTTGATTTTCTCATGGAAGCGACGCAATCATTTCTTATTTATTTTTTCATTACTCTTTATTCAAGCATGGTACTCTGGAACGCTGATTTTAATACAACAAAACAACCTTAGAAGTAGTTGGCGAAAAGTACGGATTTTCTTGTTATGCTACTTACAACATAGCTCGTAATTTGACGTTTTTAAAGGAGATTTTGAATAGCTTAATTTACTCTTTTCCCTTGAATGGCGTAAATCGTGAGTTGTGTTTTGTGTTGAAGAGAAAGGTGGGAATATTGAGTCTACCTACCTTAAATTAGCCCTTTCTCCAGCCACACACAACTCAAACAAAGCACCTACATATTTAGAAATAAATCCACTTGGAAGACTCATATTGTGCGCCTCAGGTGGTGCTGAGCTTCAGCTTTCATTTTGTAAAGCATGGAGAAGACTGATCACATCACAGAGAAAGTTTGTAGTGTAGTCGAGGAGAACCGTAGCTTATTATTTTAGTGGAGAAGAAAAGAGTTTTCTATAAGTATGCAGTAGACTAATAAGTGGGCAGGTTATACTTATTTCACTATTTACAAAATACATACATAGCAATGCACACATCAATAATTTTCGGTTTCCACTTGCATGCACCTATAACATGAAAATATGGACAATTTATAAGCACATTTACGTGCGTCATCAATCTTCCCGACTGAAGGATAACTGGAGCCGTAAATGAAGGTTTTAATATGCTTACGCGAAACTTTCAATTGAATTTTCTGGGAAACAGTTAGGTTTGGCTTATTAAAACCTTCATGGTTCAGATGTCAGCTTCTGTAAAAGGATGATGTATCAATTCACACAGGACGCAGTGCATTGCATTGACTGTATAGTAGCTAGTGTCGACATATTTGTTTTGCCAACATTGACTTCATTAAATGGATACGCGTTTTTTATAGGATTAGCTAACCAGATATAAAAGCCCGAGCACAGTAATGTCCATTAAGCCTAGCTGATAATTTGTTTCTGCAAAATTCCAAATAAAACCCTTTTATACGGGTCACTCTGCTGCTGTATAATGCAAGGATAATGTAGAATAGCATTATATAGCAGCAAGTATCTATATGCATGTACTACAAAACATTTTTACGCTTTCAGTATATTTTATTATTAGCTTTTCATCCAAGTACAGAGGTTTTCTTTGCGTTATTAACAAAATTGTTAATATCACATGTACAAGTTCACTTCTTATCTGTTACAAATACTGATGCAAGTTATAGAAGAGAAAGACATCTTATGCTTAGTGCCAATTTTGCTAGATTAATGAGATGAAAGCGAAAAAAATTATCTTGAGGAAAAATCGGGAGTATTCAAGTCCTATAAATGCTATAAACTTTGTTTGCAGCTTATAATGCTGACTGATAAGTTCCACAAAAATAATTGCTTAAATGCTAAGACCAAAAACATATTTGATTTTTGTAAGCTTTTTAGGGACATTTGCTAAAATTTCAACTAAAGTAAACATAAGACAAATGTCTGCCTACACAACTAAGTATGTTAATGAGATAAATCATTTTGCCGCAAAAGTAGAATTTCAGCACACAACATTAATAAGCGCCTCATTACTTCTTTTACAGAATTTTTGGCACAGAAGCGAAAACGGCTGGAAGCTATTTTAATCGATAACGCAAACTCTGGCAAACGGAAGTTTTCCCAAGAACTCAATTAAGATTTTGTGCTTTCTCTTGTCGGGCTTGTGAGCTTTTGCATCACAGTTCCCCGAAAATTCAAAAGGGAAGAAAATTTTCGCTTCAAGAACAAGGGGAAACTAAGACACGGCAAATCAAATATTATGAGATTCAAACTTACATCCAAACTGTATTGTTTCACTACGAAACTTTAATGAGAGGAGTAGACAAAATGTGATAACCAGAAAATAGTAATAATAACAGTTACTACTTACTAGGCTACCTTGGAACGCAGGAAACAAATTCGAAGTCTGCATGTGGATATATCTCAGTGACTTCAGAGAAGATATAACGAGCGATACAGCTTACTAACCATGATTACAATATACCATAAATAAAGCATTCGTATTTATATGAGTTTCGCATTTGTGCTGAAACTGTTTCATCTACTTTTCTCAACCTTTGAAGTACGCAAGCTAAAGGAGAGAGGAAGCAGCGAAGAGCATCCAACTTGAAAACACTGACGAAACTTTTGTAACTTTAAATAGACAACTACTACCGAATCAGACCACACTTTTTCCGACTATTCTGCCTTGCAAGGATAAAATAACCGTATTGCAACAGAACTGTTATAATAAAAGTTAGGACAGTCTGGTAAAGCCAACCAACTATCTTTTGTCTATGTTATAAAGAAAATTCATCCAACTAACTACAACTTCCTTAAATGTGTGTATGTATCTGTGTGATTGCATAAGCAATTCTCATTTCTGTTCTTCCATACTTTCTCCAGAGTTTCTTCATAACGGACGTCGGTGGAAGCCGCAACAAAAAGTTACAGTGTATTAAGTTTAGATGCTCCACTACTACTCAAGCAATTGCTTTTTGCAGCTATATTTTTCTTTTTACGTGACCCAAGTTTTGTCACTGCTTAAAAACCCTTTATATATGGAACATGCAGTTTTCCGGAAAAAAGTTGGTGGGGTTATGCGAGTCGATTCAGGTCAGAAGAAAGTCTATTGGGGTATGCATGAATAAGTACATGTGAAAGAAAGTAGTGACCTCAGTCACGTCTTTCTGTGGAAAAAGATGATGGAAAATGATAACAATTATATACTTTTCCCGGAGTGGTGGTGGCAGAAGCCGTTTCTGTTACACCCGTGACATGCTGACATGACTTTTCTTTTCTTTTTAAGAGAGCTTATATGGCAGGTGTGCGAATAGTTTGTATTACTTATAGATGTACCAAGTCGGTAGTCTAGTAGAATGCATAAATACAAATATTATGCAACTTGTGACTATACCAGTATCAGAAATATTTTAAAAGTAACTGTTACCAAATTACTTATAAGGATTCACAGTTTCATTTGATCTAAAGAAAGTTAAGTAATTACATTGCTAGCTTTATTTCCAAATGTTAAACATCACGCTCTAGTTCAACCAAAATTATATTTACATTTGGTTTCATTACTTTCTCCCGTTTTATTGTCGTAATGGTCAAAAGGAACCCAGACTAGTGAAATAATACCAACTCAGAGAGATGCCGTTGTAAATGATAACATAAGTGGCCTTTTGCAGCTAGAAATATTAGTGGAAAAGTCTTGAGGATCCTGGGATTTTATTGCACCATAGTATAAGTAATGTCATGCGCAAGTATACATTTCATCTGAAATGTCTTTGTCATTATAATGGTGGTTATTACCACACTTCTACTAACATTTTATTAGTCATCTACTGTAATTTCATTACTGCATTACCATCATCAAAAACCATAAAAAAAAATAGTTAAAATGTTGCATATATGCGTAAAGAATACTTTTACTGTGTGTATAAAATGGAAGGACTAGATACACACAATTGCAAAAACTGCTAGGCAGTCAGCAATCACATTATTTTGTTTTGCTATTAACATGTTCAAACAGAGACAATCAAAGTTGACATAATACATAACACTTTATCCGTTCATCAATGATATGTAATTTTCTCTTTTTCCTATCATAAATATTGGTTTTGGACGAAACAGGTGGATTACACTGCAATTGTTTACATAATAACACTTGTGCAAGTGTGCAATAGGGGATTTAAAAGTTGTTTAAGTATAGCTAAATAATTCTAAATCATGATTTGGAAATATTTTTAGGTAAAAATTATGCAAAACAACTTGCGAATGCTATCTACAGTCAAGAGTGATTATTAGAAAAATTAGTGAAAAATAATATGACAAATGCTAAAGAGCAAAAAAAATAATTTTAGCTCCTTCGAGTTTTGGAATATGTTTCTTGCGTGTAAGGAAAAGTGCTTTTAAACCCTTAATTTTATTATCATTATCCCTTATTACTTTTTGAAGAGCTGTCCATAATAATTTGGGAAAGTTTTTATGTTTGCGAATGTTGTAAACAGTAAACATGTATCTTTTATATGCCCGGGGAAATTGTCACTGTAAAGCATCACATATTGTGTAAAAAATTCCTGGGGTAAAGTAATGTGCTTTGAGCAGCACAAGGAGCTTTTATTGTCATTTTTTGTCCTTTTCATTTAAGAAAAGCAACGGACACATTGCCAGCACAGCTGGCGTTCAGTATCTGTTATGTTATCTATTGTTTCTTTCCATTCTTTTTTGTTAGCAAGAAAAATGGGTAATGCTATTTGCTGTTTTCGCTGCATGAACTCTGGCTAACTTGTAAAATCATCGTGTTCTCATGTGAGTCCATGAAATACCTTAAGCAAACTGTGCGGATAATGGTATTAGTCATTTTACCTTCTTTGAAATCTTAACTTATGTTCACTGTTGAATTTACCAAGAGAAAGCAGAGCTGTTATTACATATTATAATGATAATCAGCAATATAACGCATAATAAACCATTTTATTAAAGTTGGCAACTTGCAAAGTCTAAGGGAGAAATGAAAGCTGAAAAAATATATAAACCTGTGCCAGCAAAGAACTTGGTTATAATCAACTTTCATTTCGTGTTATTATCTCAAGAACGATCCTAGCCCAGGTATTAAGTAGTAACCAACAAGCCTGGTAAACAGGCCAAAATAATAATGATAGCTGGCAAGGTAAAATAAATACATACTTTCTGTTGTGTGTTACGTTGCGGTAACGTGGTATTAACGGTTAAGCCTTATGTATGTAAAAATAAGAAAAGGGAACGCCCCTTTGTTACAGCCATAGTTTTCATTATTGTGGTTTTGCTTTCCACTCGAGGAAAAATACTCGTACATTTCCTATTGCAAGTTACTATAAAGCTTGTATATGGACGACCTTTTTTGCTTGCAATATAGACAGTTTGACTTTCTATAATAATAAGTAAATGTGATGTAGTTAACGTAAGGATTGTCAAACATTGCTTTTGCGAGTCTAAATAAACTAGACATATTTACACAATAAATGACAGCTTTTTGAGAAGTAAAATTTAAAAACAGAATTCATTAGAACACGTTCCACTGCTTGTTGTGTTCACACTCACTGTAAGTTGGTGAGAAGCTCTTTAAATGTTAAAAATAATAATCAACTGTAAAGCACAAGTCAGTCTAAAGTTGTACAAGTGCAAATTACATGGCCAGCAGCACCGACTCGCTTCCAGGCTTTTTGCGTTTTCAGCAATTCAATAATTTTATTCCTTAGGCATGAAAACAACCAAAAACTACCCTGAATCAAAGTTCCATACATTATAATTATATGCACACAATTCTTTCTAACTTTGTGTTACTAATTCAAACTTGAAGAATCTGTTCTTGACTCTTAAATATGCAAACTATGCTCTTTTGATTTTTGTTTAGAACGCCCGAGGAAGATTTCAATATTTTGCAATAGTTTATACTTAAGAGAGAATGCTCACTTTTAACTCGAACTTCAACTTTTAAAAATTCTTATAGAGTGGGTGGTTAACAAGTTTTACAAAGAAAGTTTGACTCATAATACAATACCATGGCAATTTTATTTTTTAAGGAAGAAAATAGTTGTCAACATTTTAGGCAACCGATTAATTTGATTTAGCATTGCAATAAAAGAAACCAACACCACTGAGTCGGGTAAAATGTCAGACGAAAATGTATCAAAAATGCAAACAAATATGGTGTGGTTGTTGTTTATATGAAACAAAATCCGGGAGTATATATGGCTTGATACACGCTGTTAATGCTACCTAACTATACTGGTTTTCCCAACAGCTTTTGAGATATTCCCGTTCCCTGTAATAGGTTCGTGCCTAGATAAAGACTCTATTAAATTAAATTAGTGTAATGTATCTTTGTGCACGCTCTGTGTCAGGGCTAGATTAAGTGCACCCTTATCCAATTTACCTACATAAACTACCATCATGCTTAACTACCCGGGGAAAACTCTTGTGGTTGTATGATAGAGTTAGTGCACAGGAAAACTAATACCTAGATATTGACGTACACGTAAAAGTGATAGATAGGAAATATCCAATTCTACATGCAACATTTTGTGCTCTACTCTTCTGCCTCCAAGTTCCAATTATGGTTTGTCTTGTGACCAATGACGAGAAAGAAAAACAAAAAAGTCTAACTATCGTTCAGCTATAAAACTGCAAAAAATCGAAGTGCAATATGAGAATGCGAACACATTTCATGAACCAAACCGCAGCGGAAAGCACCACTCCGTTACCTGTATGCATGCCTTATTGTTATAACTATGTTCCTCTTTTTCCTGCTTCAGATTATATCAAACAAGCAAATGAAACAAACACCCTTCAAGTGACTACAACGACTCAAACAGCCTAAAAGTAGTATAAAATCTACCTGTGTTGATGTGATGGTAGCTTTGTGGTAGCATCCAACCAAACGCGCAAAACCTAGTGGGAAATAATAGTGTATGTGTTCCACGAATTGTGACAATGTACATTGTACATGATTGTCGTTGGGAAAATGCCCTATGTGAACGAAGGAAAACTCCACTGAAACATTGTTGTCAGCCGAGCTCTAAACGCTATGATCAGGTTGGTTTGGAAGAAGGGGCTGTAATAACAGGTCAACATGTCTTCCTCAGGCAGGATTCATTACATGCAATGTGCTTGTTGTAGCTAGTTTTGAGCTCGAGTCAGGACAAGATACGTAGTGTCATTTTTCATGCCTTCAAAATCATGATAATCCCTCATGTACCTTCATTCATAATAAAAGCCACATGACATATGTGAACGTTTCGAAAAGTCACACGAGAGATATGGAAGCAATGGAAACATGAGAAGACGACAGAAAATGTTGCGAGCTCAAGTACCAGGAAAGAAATATGCATTATCAGTTTTCTTGTGTAAACTTGAATGCAACAAAGGCAACTCAGACAATAATCGCCAACACGATGTGAAGTTCATGTTTACTACATGAATTTTATAACACGGAAACACAAGATACGTGTTTCTGTTACACTGTGGTGTTTTATTATATATTAAACCAACTTTTAAAGCATACTACCGCTCTACATGTCGATCCTTCAAATTATATATCAGATGGAATTTTGTCATAATCTCAATGATCATCTTTGATGATCACTACTAATGACAGCCCTGAACCTTTATCTGCTTCTTTTCATCGCCTTTGAAGGACAGATTGCAAAGAAAGAAAAATGATGGAGGCGACGTTTTATACTTCATATTTCATTTGATGATAAGTACATCAGCCCATAAACCAAATATATTTTTTGCCCCAAGTATCTAAAAATTTGACGACAAAGTACCAAAAATTTGGTACAGACGGAACGACATGAAATATTGCATCAGAAACTCTGGAAAACTGTGTACATAGTTTGTATTTGAGTTTGTAAACTACGACTGATAGGTATGTATGTGAATCAGAAGCGATTTTAGTTTTGCTGACAGGAGCATTTCTACGTATTGCAATAAATGATTTGAGAGAAAATACTCTTCGTTTGCATAAGCTTACTTTCTTCCTTGATCTGATTTCGAGCAACCTTTTCTCTGACATGGAATTATATTTTTTGGCCCCTGTAGGCTGATGATTTCTGCCTCCTGTCAAGCAAGATGAATTTGTATACGCTAAAAAACACAAAGTCACTTTCATCGTATCGATCTGTAGTCAGAATAGATTTGTTTGCAAGCTACATTCTATTCAACAACAATGGTACCAGGGAAAGTACAGTTTGTGAATAAAATATCAACAAATACAGTAGAAATAGAAATGTGCAAGATCCCTTTGCGCAGCTCTTTAAAAACAAGCTAGACACACTTTATCTTTTGTGATAGCTGTGATATAAATATTTTCCCCAAATATATGATTTTTGCAAACTAAATGACGGGATATAAAATTTGAAACGAAAAGAAATGATTTTCTTTGCTGAAATAAGGACAACCTCAAATTCTTTATTCTTTGGTTAAGTCACTAATTGTTCGTATACTGTGCATGTTTTCAGAATTCACAGACGCAGCCAATCGATACATTTTTGATGTCTGAAGGTTTTGCTCAGGATATTTTACGAGAGATGATACAGCAACCAATTCGTCTTGATACGAAATCAGTACATAAAATATATATCGAAAGCCGGTCATGGGAATACATTATTCATGCTCACAGACACCGCATAACACCAGACCTGTTTCAGCTTATCGTAAAAGAAAAGTCTTACTGCTTTTCATAATACCTTCAACTTGTCGTGTCTTTACCACTCCACTCCTATTTTAAAGGAAATACAATGCTCTGTTGAACTATCGACTAACCAGAGTACAAAGCCTTTGCACACATGACTTTAATATGTACCAGTTCAAAATTGTACTCTTTTAAAGCTCCCTTTTTGATCTCTTATTCAACAAAAGCAAATTCCTGAAATATACTTCTATTACCAAGTCAGCTCAGTCATGTTTCCTTTTCCTTATTTTCCTACAATGCATTATACGTACCGCAAAATACAACAAAGATACAACCTTTGTAGCTTCCAAAACGGAACCTTCTTCCCTCTTCTGACGTTAAATATACATGAACGTGGGCTTGTGTGTAGTGTTTGGCATGTCAGGAAAATAGAACTACGTGTGCACAGAACACACATAACCTCCTTGCTACGTCAATCTTTCATCTTTATTGAAGTCGCTCAAGTGTTTTCCTTCTTAGACTTTCTCCGCATACACCGTGTAGCACATAGAGAAAACTCCCTTTCCATTTTGAAGCATTTTCCAATAAGCTCATTGTCGTAAGATCTTGAGAGCTTTGAGGAGATTTTTTATTAGACGAAATAATGAACGGAAAGCGGCAAGTCCAACGCGTCAGAAAACTAAAAGAGTTGAGCCTAAAGACACTTCCTGGAACAAACTATATAATGTTATCATTATTTCTTGGAAAAGGAATAAATAATTCAAGGGCTGAAATGAACAGTCTCACTTAACCCAAGTGTACATTTACAAGTGCGTAAAATGCTACGGAATTAATAAGGGTCACCATTTCCCCATCATCACTGTATCTGCACATGGCACATCCATTACAAGAATTTTGGACACGCAAAAAAGGCGATTCAGATCGTCTTATAACAAAAAGTGTAACTGGTATCAGCAAGAAAAACAAGTGGTGCTTGTTTTCTCTCAGTCACTCTGCCAGCTCACACACAAGGCTCTAGAGACATGTTCCATCAATTCCAATTTTTTATATCCCCTTTCCCTCTTCTATCGCTTGTGGTAAAACTCATTCCAATTTTTACCCTTCAGTTGTTGCATCAACAGTAATGGCAGGGATAAGTACACTTATGCAACACATGTATCTACTTTAACTCCACCCCGTAATAAATTTTGATCTGGGGATCTTGGGAAAGTGCAGCTTGTATGCGGCACATCGCACCAATACAATGATATGAAAATACAAGAAGCATAATAAGTACCCACTGCCCAGAAAATAGATAATATGCTGTATGTTTACTCGTGTTAAAGTTCAGAAATAGAGCATCCATAAAAGCTGTTTATCTTTAAGTATTTCGCTAGATCATCAGTATCTAGCCTGCGACTACTAGCCTTTTGCCAGAAGAGTGGGGAATATTGAAGAAAATGCCAGCATTGTTTATGCTATCTAGTTTTGTGTATTGTGTATGCTATACGAAATTCAAGAAGGCTTGATCGGATCTTTTTACAGAGCACGCAGAAAATCTAAAGAAAAAGCAAAGATAGTAACTGGACCAATTTTTGATTGCGCTTTTTGGGGTTTTACTGTCAACACTTGAGCACCAATGCACTTGGCGAGTTTACACCCAACACTTTGTCATAGCTGTATAAAATCGTACTTAATATGGGGCATTAAGCAACCAAATGGAAAGTTTTAAAGAAAATATCAAGACCAAGGAAGAGAATCAGAGTCACCAAGTCAGGCTGAAATACCACAGAAAGTTTTCGCAGGTTATAAAAGTGGTCACTTGTAAAATAATATACAGCGCTGCATACCAAGAACCTGTATATCAAGTGTACACATTAATAAAAAATGGTATTTTACTGAATACACGATACAAGGTTTTTGCAGCATGCATGAAAACGGTTTTCTCATTTTTCTTTTAACTTTTGTATTTCTTCACTCTTCCACGAAGCGTGGAGCACATAAAGGTCAAAAGAGCCTCTTTGGGGTTTTCTCTAGAAGCCAGAGAAAATTGCAAAACTTTCTAAATGTTAATAGTATCATCTTTCCCCATCATGCATCACACACTTGATATCAGTTCCCAAGATAAAAACTTAGATACATCATGTCATGTATATTATTCAGGCCCATATATAGTTCCTCCTGCTCCTTTTTTGCTCCATGACCATGTTGTGCAGTTTTCTTATTTTGTTTTGTTTATTTGCATGCTTATCATACTAGGTCCTAGGTGGCTTTCTCCAAAGTGGACAGACGTTATTAATGTGGCCTTTTTGTTTTTGGGAGGTTTTCTATGCGGTTAAATAAGCTTGCATACCAAATACCTAAATATAATTTGCCAAATTAAAGTGATATAATATATATGTGTATATCAAACTAGAAGGACTTGATACCTCGCATATATGTGATATTCAGCTTTTATTCAGTGTACTTGATTAAGAACACCATCAACAATAACTCTGGATGCCAGAAGCTGCAAAAAAATTAGAGACAAAACGCTGCTGGTGAGGAAAATCATTTTATTTTAAGGGAAACATGCAAAAATACAAACATCCAAGTAAATCTGAGAACCTGACTCCTATTATATGTACCCTGTCTGTAATATGACCACTATCAGATGCCCATCAGCATAAAAGGAAGTTATTTTTGTTATTCTCCATTCCTCCCCTTTTTCATGAAATTATTTCAAAAGTTATTGCTCATAACCAACAAAAATGACAGTGAAGGCTGTTGTATATGCCGCCGTTGTCCCAAAGCACTAACTATTAATTTAAATTAGCTTAACACAAAATGCCCCATTATAGTAATCGCTTGCAGAAATCTCTTCTTGAGCAAAGTATCCAATTTAATGGAACATGTCTAGTATGCTGTCCAATCTTTTGTATGTGAATAAACATCAAAAGTTAAAATTCCTACTCATACAAACACGCTCCATTTTTATTTCCTCTCTTAGGCTTTCGAATCAACTTGGAAAACGAAACGGAAACAGCAAACTTGCGATGGGAAAAGACGATAGTAAATGTTACACATAATATCTTGTCTGGTCGTCTTTCGTGTCCACATGCACAATTCACTGCATTTTATATTACGTGTAGATTTTGTACCTTGTGCACAGATGTTTATACATAAAAAAGTTATAAAATTATTACATGAACACACTTAAAACTTTCCAAAAATGATGTTATTTGTGCTTTAAATTCAGAACAGGCCTAGTTTTCCTCTCGTTCTTTTCAGATAATGCCTATATGCAAGTCCTATTCTAGAGTCCTTGTGAGACATTTTCTCCACAAAGCAACAAAACTACGAAACGGTGCAATCATCCATAAAAAGCTCTTTTAAATGTAAAAATATCCACATGAAATGGGGTCTTCCATATGAAATAATAATAAATAAATACCAGCAGCTCTTCGTTTGCTTCTATTTTCTACAAAGCTATCACTTGCAGACGAAAGCTGTATACGGATGGCCGTAATATATTATACCCTGAGAGATCTCTTCTCTTTTTCCTTTCCAACAGCTTTTTCTCCTGTGCTGTATTATATACTATATAGAGCTACACGCTACCCCGGTGTCCTTCAACATTCATATTAATGTGTATTTATAAAATAGAAATAACGACATAAAAAATATGTACTAACGTAATAACAAGAAAACTAAGAGGATTCTTACACAAAAAAGCAGTAGTGGCAACAATATAATATGACGGCGTCTCCAAAGACTGCGGGCAGCCACACTGATTCCTTGCCAAAAAAACAAAACGAGGGAGACGAAGAACAGGCAAAAAACTATTGCATTTTGGTATGCTGACGCGAGGATACTTATTCATTCCATTTATCTCTTTAGATATTATAAAAAATATATTCTATTTTTTGCAAAAAAAAGTCTTATTTTTCTCTCTCAAAGCTTTTTACTTTCGTTAATGCTGGCTTGTTATTGGCACTACTGCCTTGGTTGTTCCTGTTCTAGTAAATTGACAGTGGAAACCGGTCAAGTATGTATGCAGAATACTCTCTATATCTTCAATTTCTTCATTATTCCAGTAACTATTTACAAAGAATAGAAACACAAACCAGCAAAAAAGCGGCAAGTTGTGTGCTCATTTTGTGCTTCAAGTATAAAAAGATTGGACTACATTTTCCAGCAGCACCAAAACCCAGTTTAGTGAAGTATTAGGAATGTTTACAACATGGACGCTAAATGTTATACAAATATTATAGAATGGAACTGGTCCAAGAAGTGAAGCTTGAGCAGAGATGAAAAGTCCAGATGAATCTTCAAATGAATTCGGAGTAAATTCAAGAGTGAACATTTTCTACCATTAATATTGCTCTGTTTATTATGAGTAGTTTTTACCAGCAGCATTTTCCAGCACACCACCACTAATGCCACACTGCTGGTCGGCATTTATGGGCATTTTGTGAAAAAGTGAGAGAATGAAAATGACACTGGGCTTTTCTGCAAGCGTGCTAATTCTATTCGTGGCTTGTGGAATTACTTTCACAGACAAAAAGATGCACATATTCTTGGCATTCGCCAGTGTCCCCCAGCTTAATTTCTCCCAAGAACGCGAGAAAATATCTTTATATAAATTCGGCAGTGTGTGGGAACTCGTAAGATAACAGTGACAAATTCCGTAAATTTTCACAAGAGCTTTACAGTTAGAGGCTGTAGTGGGAAAAGAGGAGTAAACATCAAGAGAGTGTTCCCTGACATGATAATAGTTGCGAGAGGACAGACAGCGAAGAAAAGTTGGGAGGCGGGCTTTGCGTCCAACTTGAAATCGCCACTTACAATTTACACAATTACTACTTGGGTCTCTCTCCGTCCTGTCCTTCACTTTTTCTCCTTGTGGTAATAATAATGGTGAAAAACTGTTGATGATGATACAGCACTATACTGGTTCATTTGGGAAAAATAAGCTCTAGAAGTATCACTATACTTCATATTTACGAGTATGTATACTTTTAGCCCACATTTTTATCTTTATAATGATTGCTACTTACCGCTACTTCCAACTTCCAAGGTATGCTTAGAATGTGGACTAAATTGAAAGTCCCTGTTCACTTCAATCAGCTTGCCAGAATTGTATCAACTTCTACTGAGAAACGAAATGAGACATTGTTTTCCCTATTCAACTTCCTTTCTTTTTCTTTCTTTTCCAACCTCCTCCTTTTCTCCTGTCCTCTTTTATGGAGATAATATACGGACATGGAATGTGTCCGCCTTTATCGTCCGTCAAAATAAGGCATGTACTATCTAAATCCAGGCAGATGCTCCAATTCTCTTACGTGCTCATAGACAAAAAAGAAGAAGAATGGACGGAAAAGAAACATCAAGTGTTTTTTTCGAGGCGTATATGAAGTGGCACCAGCTCAGAAAGAACGATTTACTCTGCGATCCAGGTGTTTTTTCTTTATTATGTGCCGTCTGTCGGACGTTGAAAACTATCGAGTATATCTGGATCAAGTGACTCGCCTGTGAAAACTACACATTGTTCAATATTTCTACTGGCTTTGATCCTACTATGCAACGGTTTTGTAGACTCGAGTAAGCTCTTTACCAATGCTATCGTGTCTAGGTATTTGGCATTGGAAATGGAAGACAAGAATGGTATAAAATGTCGGAAAGAATACATACTGCCATTTTAAACTGCATACGTGAGTGCGTAACAACAAGAAAAAGCTACCAACATTTTATGCTTTCTCCATCATGATGAATGTTAGCCTTTTACTGCTCACAGAGTACTTATCCTCAGGTTGCGTTGTCTAAGCGGATAAACGTTTGTTATATATATTCGCATCACAAAAAAGTTATTAAGGCTAGAGTTAGGATTGTTTAGAGAATGTATTACAGAACAACGTAAAATTATTGGAACCAGAGCCTTTTCGTCAGCAAAATTGTTTGCTTTCTATGTACTTTTTTTATCTAGATGGAAATGTGTATAAAAATCAGGAAATAAAACGTAGAAAAGCCCCTACTTTTCCTTGCTTTCTCTATTTATCTGTGAGTTTTACCCATTTAGATATTCAGACATACGTTTTTTGCTGAGATTGAAAGGGAAAAATACATAAAAGCTTTTGACAGGCAACGGATTTCATGAAACATTCTCATTTCCTTAATATTTGTTGGAAAAATGGCATGAACTTGCTTAATACTTCTGCATACATAATATTTAATAGCAAGAAAGCGGAAATTTTTAATATGTTCCCCTGAAAATTACAAAACGTGCTGTTTAGTGTGGAATTTTAATGAGACTATTGTATCCACGCCCGCTCATACGACCCGCATTTTTATTGCTGCTCCTCTTGTTTCTCCAACTATTCATCCTTCAATTAAAAGTATGCATGATTTCTGCAGTCAGCATAAAAATTTTACTAGCAGCAGCTACCATTTAAGACTGTTTAGCCCCTAAATGCCCTCATTTCGAGTATTCGTGACATAAGCAGAAGAAGAAATAAGCTGACTAGAGAACATTCTTCATATTTCGGCTGTTTTCATAACATTTTTCATTCACATATGTGTGCATTGGGAGACAGGCTGCTGGAACAAAAGTGGAATGGGATAGCTGTGACGGGGCTTGTGCCAGCGACCAGGATAGTCAAAAAACACAAGATAAAATCCAACTTATACTCTTTTAAGAGAAACAACATCAGACATTCATAAACGCACATGGCAAGCTAGGGGCACGTAAAACTGTCCAAACAAGAAAAGGAAGGAAAAATTAGAGTTGCACTTCAGGGATATGCGAACTAATAGCATTATACGTAGTCTGTTTGCTGCGCTTGTCTTCCTAACTGCAAGACCAGCAGCACTAACTTTGGGCTTAGACTAACTGTGGGCGCAACTGAATAAGGCTAGTGGAATGTCGTAGAAAGTGGTGCTGATGGTTAGTAGTATTGTGTAGTAAAGGCAAGAATGAATGCCCATGCATGTCAAAAATAGGTCAACAATAACTGTGTAATGTACTTAGGACACAATGTACGTAAAAACGGGAAAAGGAGCTTGCCATAAGAGTAAAAATGAACATGACAAAATTATGTACATAAATGTGGAAGCGTGCAATAAAAAAAGTTACGGAATGGCTGCACACACATAATGCAAAGCCCGGTAAGTGAAGAGCACACAGCCAAAAAAGGAGAGAAAGTAAACTGGCTGCTAGCTACACACTCAGAGAAAGAAAAGAAAACGGTGACTTTTATTATGGGAAACTAGAGAATTTCTTGGCAAGCTGAAAACCAAGAGAGAGAAAAAACACATTTCAGGAGGAGTACAGCGTAAGTACATGGGTAGACGTAGGTTTTGAAGGAGATTGTGATTGTACAATGGTTAAAAATGTTGTCGTTTTCTTCTGATATTGTATGCAAGTACAAAAAAATTTCTTTTCTTTTTTGCTAGTTGTTAGTCTCTTTTTTCAAAGAAAGAATGATCATAAGGCCAGAGCCTTCATTTTCCACTAACAGAAGCAAAAAATTGGTGAGAAGTTACTGGATTCTTTCTTTTTCTTAAAAATACAAAAATTTCTATTGAAAAAAATCCAGACCCATTTTGAATGCTTCTTTTGAATAATATGAAGTATAATAAACCTTGAAGCAATAAATATACTTCACTGACGCGTAACAGGATTTGTGGAAGTAGCTGTACTGTGAAAACTGTCTACTAGAATAGATATAGTGAAAAAATTCATGCGTGTATTTATAAGTTCTTATCTCACGATCCTGTTAACACTATAAACTTCTTTTATTTGAAACGGCCCAAACAGCAAATAAAATGGAAGAAAGCATGGCAAAGTCGTGATAAGACGGATATCAGACAAAGAAGAAAGCTATACAAGTTAGAACTCTTCCTATTTTCTTTTTTAAACTATACCAATTCCTTCTGGTCTTCTTTTTACTTCATTCGTCTGGATTCTGAGAAAGGAAGAGAAGTAGACAGGCCTAAGAAGAAGAAAGAGAAAGCAGAAGGAAAAAAACGTTAAAAGATAAAAAAAAACTAGTACATCTCTTGTGAGCCATTCAACACTTTTTCTTGAGCATTAAAACATTTCTTGAAAGGGAACGTACCTAGATTACTACATTTTTGTTGCTTTCCTCTTTTTTGCAACATTTTAATACAGAAAAATATACATATTTTGAGAGGAAGGGTTGTAGCCAGTTGAGATGAAAAAACGCAGATATCCAAACTGACTATGGACTGAAGCGGAAGAAGCCTGTGATCTCCTTCAGAAGTAACTCTCTTCTTTATTTACGGGCATACAAACAAGATCTATAATGCATGTATGTGCGCCTTTATCTGCGTTTATAAGGACAGCTTAACAAATCACCAAGAATATATAAGGTTCTCTGCATTTTCATCTCCGTTTGTCCAAGTTTTTACGCTATTGCATCTAAATAAAATGTAAATCCAAAAATGCATGTGTTTCTATTTTACAGCCAGGGCGTTTGCGAGCTTTATATGGCCAAAATCCTTATAGCCCATAAGCATCATTCACTTAAAGTGCAGTTGGTGTAAAACACTATAAAACTTTAACAAAAGCCCTTTAAATATTGACAATAGCACCCAGGCTTAGTGGAAGCGCCATATAATACCATTTTGGTACATTTTATGTGTTGTGTGTATGCCCAACTCAACTCAAGTGTTTACATTTCAGAAGACTTTCTCCAAAAACCACATACCCAGCAGAGATATGATATAAAAGTATTATTATTAGCAAACTTGGTAGTATCAACTTTTGAGCAATATTGTCCAGAAAAATGTATAGACAAAATAAGACAACGAGAGTGCACATAGTGTTATTAATGCAGCCAATGTTCCGTGTTTTAATATAAATGTGCTGAAAATGCTAATATGTTTATAAATAGCTGTCTATAAATCATCTCTTGTCCCACTTTAATTTCTTTTCTGAAAGGAAACAAAAGAGGCATTTCTTTGTGATACACACAAGCTTACAATCTTTTGAAATTATGTTAAAGCTCGTATATATCACAGTTTAGTAAACTAGTTTAGACAAAACAGCAATAAGTACTTTGCAGCAAATATTAAATTTGTATTTTGCTTCTCTAGACTACTTGTGTGCTGAATAAAAGGTACGGAAATCCGGAGAGGCAAAAATATATGAGCAAACTCTTGCTGTGCCAATCCGACTAAAAGTAAGAAGGTGAAATTAAAATAGATGATTTTTCATTTTTCCTTTTGAGTAAATTGGATCCAATATTTGAGATTTGGTAAAAAAAAAGTAGCAGACACAGCGTCGTGTATCTATAATTTGTTTTGCCTTTCCCCAAAACAAATTTGATCAGTGATCCATTACACAACCTATATCCAGACGAAAGTCTTGCTAGGTGCTATGCCACAGCCAGTTTCATCTGGTTCACCATTTAATACTTGTGTTACTTTAGTGAGCAAACTTTTTGATAAAAGTTGATACTTGATGCCTTCATATTCCAAGCAAAACCTAACCGGGAAAACGGAAAATCTGTATACTCATATAATATACTTGCTGGGTTTATTTAAAAAGTATCAAATGTAACCGTTTGAAAGCATGTGTGCAGCGTTTCTACTATAAAAAGCTTTTTACTTTCTCTCACACTCTCCTAGTTTCTCGCTTATTTTGTCACTCTGCATTTGCCAATAGTTGTGGCGATGGTAGCTCAAGAGCTAGCGATCCTGTGGTTGCTTGGTGTAAGCTTCTGTTTGTTTGTTGTAAAGCGTGTGTGTTTAGTTTGGTTTTTAGTACAAAGCAGTAACAGCTCGCCACTTTCAAGCGTGTACACACACGCTATCCTCCCTGAATCCTTCGACTACTAGTTAGAGCCGTACTAAAAGTCGTCTTTTACTAATAGCTCTTGTAACTGGTCTTAATATTGACCTTAATGTGGTTACTTTTGCTTATATGAAAGACACACACACTGGTTGATGATACAATATGGTCATGTCTTCTGGTGAAAGCTATTATGACTTGATAGCAATTTTGCCTCTGATGTGTGTATTTATTGCCATCATGAAATGGAATGAAATGAAGATGAAGAAAGCTCTATCATCAAAGAAGAACTGTTAGTAGTGGTAATAGTGGGAAAGAAGAGGTGTTTGTCTTCTCGAATTCTGTTATACTGCGTGTATGTAATTACGATGGAGCATGGTAGTAACTAGATAAAAAACAATACGTAATGTGTTGCTTCATCAATAAAGTAGCACTTTTTGGACTATATGCATTGTAGCCAGAGTCAAAAAATTACGAGAATATAATGGAATATTTTTTTATTTCGTATTATTTTCGTTTACTTTATGACACACTTCATGTGTACTATAAAGATATCGTAAATATTTCTGATAGTGTAAGTAATGCAAGTATGTGCATGTGATATTTATAACAATACAATTTATAAATATAATGTATGTTGGTTGTTGGTTTGTCTTTACAGAGGCATGGCTCACCCATGTAACCAACTAATAAGTATAGTTTTTTATTTGTAACACGGTCAATTTGCTCCACAAAAGAAAGTTATCGCAACCCAGCGGGTGTTTTGTTCTCTGCTGCTATGTATTTATTGGTGGCATGAACAGAAATTAAATGGGACTGTTGGCAAAAACTTATTTGATATATTATTACATAAAAACGTAAATGGAAAAGCAGCAGTGGTTCTATATAGGATTTATTAGGAAAACTGAAGAAAAAACGTTATGTGCAAATCCTGAGCTCCATGAATGACTCCACACACAGTCGTTGTGTAAACCCAGACTGTTATACACACCAAAAGTGTATCCTACGAAGTAGCCGCCACCGGATATGCGACTCCATTATTCTTTGTCGCGTGCATGCATGTTGATTGCTTCGAGGGGAAAAGCCATACATGTGCTGCCATTCTGCATGAATATACAAGTTTGTAAATTTGGTGGTGGTGGTAAGCGAAAAGTAGCTTTTTACTTTTTTATCAAATAGAATCATTCACCCAGCCCTATTAACTGCTCTGTTGTATAATATGTATTTATGTATATGTGGCTCTCATTATGTTCATTTTCCCCCAAGCCAAGCAAGTTCTACCTAAAATGCTGTTGCTAGCCATGTTTTCCAATAAAAAAACAAAGGACAGCAAGAGTTTGAGTGAATGATAAGTACAAAAGAAAAGAAAACTGTAAAGGTTGGTATCATAAACTCCTTTTTCTTTCGTAACTCAATTATAAGTTTCCCCTGCTTTCCTTACATAGAGGTGGTTAGCTAGCTAAATGTGTGTGAAAATTGCGTTGGTGAAAACAAAACAAGTTTTATTGAACGCATAATTGCTCTTGGTCTTAGAGAGGAAAGGTGTAAGTACATAAAATTCCAACATTTTGTGGGTAATGGATGCGATATATCCGCCCATAGGTGGACAAAGTCTGCCAAAAATGTCATAATGGCTAGGCAATCCAGTGTAGCAGGAAAACATTAACAGGAAACTAATAATAATTTTTTCTACTTTTGGCCTTTTAGCAAGAAAAATAACAATTACAAATGACGCAGCTTTTTTATATCCGAAAATGCTTTTCATGTTCATTTTTTGCTTTGAATTTTGCAAGAAGCAGTGTATACAAATACAGAAAGCAATCTTTATGAGAAGCTTTGGGATAGCATTAGAGACTTTGTACGTGTGGTGTGTGCTTTTGAGCATGCAACCTTTGTATAATGATAAACCAAAGTAAATAAGTTTTTGTATGAGAAAGAGAATGATGGACAACGGACGGATGGACATGTTGTTATAGTAGGTTTTTAGTACAAATACAAAAATTCGTAAAGGACAAGCATAAAACACAAACACCCGGGCCCACAACTTTTCATCCAACAAAACAAGGTATGATATCTCTCGTTTGCTAACGTGGAAAATTGCAATTTGAGCTCAGGGAACCGTTAATAACATTGATAAGAGTACTTCAGTGATATTTTATGGGTTCGCCACGCCTGATGACCTTTCCCTTTTTTCTGGTAAAATGAGTACATACAAACGAATGTTATTACGCTTTTTACATTAGAACGCACACGTCGGCTTTGGGAGATTGGGAGCATTTCGACAGTCTAAGAAGACGAGAAAAGCTCTGCTATTTTCGTCAAAACAAAATTGCTTTGCTTGGAATTTCGCAAGGGACTAGGTCCTTGTAGCATGCCAAATTGCAACTTACATTTCGGCACATTTAAGAATTAATGTCGACGTAAAAGTCAGCGTGGGCTAGTGATAGTCCGCCAGCTTCCATGAAAATACCTTAAAGATATTTTTATTGTTGTTTTGTACATTTATCCTCGCAATAAGTGACAAAAATGCCAGAAATATTTTTACAAGGTACAAATATGCAAAATGCCAGAAAACAAGAGCAACTATTATCTGTACATTGGCGTAAATGTGAATTCAGAATAATTTGTCGGGATTCTAAGCGTCTCGTCTGCAAATGCTCTGGATTATTGTTACTGCAGTTTGAAATGCATAGGTAAGTAGCAGCTTAGCAATAGCAAATAATTTTTGAGTGTTACAGAGACAGCAAAGTGAGAAGAGCAATGAAAAAGTAAAAATTGATGGCAATACCACTTGAGACTGACGGAGCGTGTTTTCTTCTTCTCCTCTGGGACGGTGACGACGACGATAAAATCCAAGAAACTATCCACAAACGGAAATAGCACGAGCGAGAGGGAAAACTAGAAGCTTTATCCCTTACTGCTTTGTTCACTACTTCTGTGTAGAACTGCGTTTGACGTCTGTCTGTCTGTTCCTCAAAACTACAGCTTTGAGAGTGTGTGAATGAGCGACCGCCTCAGTCAACTTGTATTAACTGACTGAACTCCCCAAACTAATTCCGTGTTCTTCTCTCTTTTGCTCTTTCTCTCTCGCTTTCTCCTACTTACCATGTAGCATCCATAAAAAATGCTTACGTACTCGACTCCCAAAATACTAACAGCAATAGTAGTAGTAGTGGTATAGAAAGCAGAAGGATAGCAAGAAATAGTACCAAAGAAAGGAAGAGACCCTGCCTACCACTCTCCCATGGTTAGCAGAATTCTCCGATTGCACGTAGCAAGCTTTTTCTTTATCCAACACCAATCCACTGGCAAGCATCTCCAAAATGCTAGGAACTGGGCTATACGTCACATAATATACAAACACAAACTTGTGTAATATGCACGGAGAAAGTAAGGGAGCACACGAATAGGAGTACACCAAGTTAGCAGTACTTCCAGCTCTTGTGATATGAAATGGTGAGAAAACTATTGCGTTGCTGTGTCCTTAAAATGAAAAGACTGTGAGAGTGAGAGACGAAGAGAAAGCATAAAATGGATGGAGAGAGAAGGGAAACCAAGAGGAAAGAACGCACACACGGCACAAAACGATGAAAATGCAAGGGCTACACGAACTTACACAATGACGATCCTGCTGCTATTCAATCTTTTAGGCTGTGCTTTTTTCACTGAGCAAGCACAGAGTACATAAGGAAAAAAGACGTAGGTAGAGCTTGAATAGAAGTGGAAGAGGCAACATTTGCAGTTGAATACAATGAAAGAGTCGGCAAGAGAGCGGTGCACACATATCATGAACACGGAAACCATACGTACCACCGTCGCGTGGAAAAATCAAAAGAACCTTTTCCCTCCAGTGATATTATTAAGTATATTTGAATAGGAATATGCTACGTGGGCACAATATACCTATAAATATCTGTATGATGACTGCATGGATGCATGCAATTTCACAATTTTTGGGCATACAACGAAGTCATTGCGGGAGGAGTTCTTTTGTAAGAACACCAACAACGGCGACTATTACAGTAACAAAGTAATACAAGCGTTTTAGGTAAAAGAGATGCATTCGTATCATTTTTCAGTCTTAAAATATTATGTGTTCTGTAAAGGAAGCGCCATATGCGCACAATGTGCTGTAAATTTGCACATAATGTGGTAGCATATCTTTGCTTTCTTCTTACTTCATCCTACATCATAGAAATAAGCAGAATGAAAAGGTTTTCATTTGAAAATCGCTTTTGAAATTACGCTCAAATGTGCAAGTACAAACAAGAGGCATATAGGTACACACACATATGCGTGCATACTATAAAATATTTGCCTTCCTCTGCATCACTTCTTTACGTAAACAGGAAGGAAGTTGATGATGTATGTTCCTTGATTCTTTCTTATCATCACTTTTTTCTTATTCATCTCAGCACAAAGAAACAAATTCTTGGAGACCTAAAAATAAGAAAACGGTCGAGATATCTACTGTATACTAAATTGTTTCGTTTTGCATGAGCACGTCCTCTTTAATGATGCTTTATGCGGCATTTGAAGCACATTATCTGCAATTTTAAAGTTTATGCTTCATCATATCCTGAAAAGAAAAAACTTTCAAAAGCTGCATATGTCAGCATTGTAACGGATCTTATAAATAAGTGGGTAAGTCAAAACAATATTTATTTGAGAGGATGAATAGATGTTTGTTGTTCATTTGGAAGTCCCGTTCTTGTACATCGGGATAGAGCTGGTGAACAAATGTCGCAAAAGACGTTTCTTTATATTCTTCATCTTACCACTTGTAAGGAAATGTAAGCGCAAAATCTACCTTTACCGGAGGGACTTTGGTGTAATATAATGATTAAATATAGGAAAGTAGAAAAGTAGCGCGTGTCACATAATTAGTATGTGTAGGTAAGTTTCCAGCAGAGAACTCCTGTGGAACGAAACATGATTTAATTTCTTAGGGCCTTTCAAACTATCAAACTGGTAATTCAAAACTCTAATTAACTTACATTTTTGTATTTGTGAACAAATTCGTCATACAAAGTATCTCGGGTAATCGTATCAACTTATTATGCTTGACAAAACCACCTATAGTGGTCATGCCCCTTAGTAAAGGACGTTTAAACGCATAAACGCAAGCACACACTACATGATCAACTTAAAAGGTAAACATTCTCTTCTCTGATAACTTGAAGTCATAACAGGCGTACAACATTTTATTTTCCCGGACAGCGAACAGGCAAGATAAAGTGTGGCGTATTTTTTATATTCAACGTGTCTCTTTCCCATCTCTGCCACCACCTCTACCTCATCCTTATATGCAACATCATCAACTTAAGCAACAATAGATGGTGAAGAAAACACCACCGTGTGTCTGTCCTTTAAGTGTAAATTTCTCTTAACCTCAAGAAAAAATGTTGTTGCTTTTGCGGAAAAAGAGTATGGTGAACGCTCTTCCTGAAGGGATTCTCTTTTCTATACATATCTCACAATCTTCCTTGTCTGCCCCTAGCTCTCTAGATCTTTTTTGGTCAATTCTAGGGAAAGTGAGCTGGAAAATAGGTGTAGGGAACGGTGATGATGATACGGAATATAGGTATAAAGCTAAGCAAGCCCTGCAAGATAGATACATGATCGGATCACCACTGCATAGGGCAACTTTTCAACCAGACAAAGCTAGCACATCTTAGTATGGATGACGCGTCGGTTGTATAGCAAGTTGAATGATGAAAACCAATGATGATGTAGGCACACTTTTTATTCTTATGCTACGTTGGTTTACAGTGTAAACTTGTAAACACAAGTTCATGTAGTGCATGTCGACGACGCATTGTGTAAGAACTAGTATTTATATATAGGTACCTTTAACTTGTTTTTGGGATTTGCCTATATTTGTTTCATACAGGGACATTGTCGTATTCATGAATTCAAAATGTTTCTGGTCATGTTCGATGTAAAAGTAAAAGTAGTTGCTTACTCGTTTTACTTCTAAAGTACACACTTCTAAAACTCTAAAAGTAGTGGTACCGCACTAAGCCTTGCTTTTTGTTATACCATTTTTTAAAAACATCCAAGTGGGACGCTCACACTGTAATCCATTGTTTTTAGTTTAGTTCAGTAGGAAAATGGACAGGGAAAAGGAAGAAAGGAAAGAACAAGAAATGATGATACAGTGCCAAAGGAGTGAATTTTTACATAAACAATACAACAGAAAGAGTGGTTGTAATGTGTATATACGCAGCCAAGAAGATGCTTTTCTCTAGGTGACTTGTGTGTTCCTCCTTGTCGCAATGATACAAGCATCTCTTGTTATTTTACTTGCCAGCCAGAAGAGACAGAATGGAATAGGTTTGTTGGTTTGGTGCTGAGGTTGCCTTCCCGTAGATCCCTCTTCCGTTCTCTCGAACGAACATAGTCAGCGAAAGAGGAGAAAGTGAAACTCTCTAAGAGTTTTTCGTGGTTCTTTTTGCTTTCACTTATGTTCTGATGCTCAAGGAGCGTCTGGTGTAATGGGGATTCGTTTTGGAATCTTGAAAAAGATGGGTAAGTTTTTTGGAAGCTGAAATAACAACAGGACAGGAAAAACTGAAGTGATAGGGTCCTGAAGGGAATGAGCGTTAGCAAACCTATGGAATGAGAGAAAAACTGACACAGTTAAGGAGGATACTCGTTTTCTTACTCAGGCTGCTTGCAGGCTGTATTTCCTGCAGCAGAAATAATAGCTTTGTGTACGTTCGTACACTTATTTCATAGACGAAGGAAGTCAGGAACGGCAAAAAGCATCAAGATGGGAATGAGATACAAAAGCTCATCCAAGTAATCATCAGAGTGAGTGTGTTTGTTAGTATTGCATAACCCGAAATAATATGTGTGTGATATAATGCATATGAAAACAAGACCTCGATTTCGGATAAGAAAAGTCGGCAGCGGATAAACAAAATGAAGGAAAAGAAAAGGATAGTCATTTTTTTCATTTATTCCACCAAAGAACAGACATTCCTGCATGTATACATCTTTACTCCTTATTCTAAACTCCAAAATTTCTTTAGTGAAAACAAAATCAGCATCAAGCTCTTCAAAGGGTATCTCTCAGCAACTTTGTCTAATACGTATTCTCATGTTAACTCGAGAAAAATAGAAATATGTTGAAATGTAACTAAATGTTCGTATGAAAATTGTATTTTGTACGAGTACTCCTTGCTTTTTCTTTCAACTCTAGACATATTTGTATACTTTTTGCGTGTGCATGCATACAAAATGAAATTCCATTATTCTAAGCCATTCTCCTCATGAACTTTTTGAAACGAAAGCGACCAAGAGCAGAGGAGAGTACAGTGGTAGAATACAGAAACATTTGGAGAAATCAAGCCCCAGTCTTTGTTGTAACGTAATAGAAAAGTAAGAAGTCGGGAAAAGGTAAGAGGAAGCGTGGAGGTATAGGCACTAAACGAAGGTAAAAAGTTTTTTCACGAGTGGTTCTCATAATCATACGCGAGAAAGGAAACGCGTACATAAGTATTTCAGATATAAATACTGCTGAATGAATATAGAGCAAATACTACATCATGTGTAATATGAAGGGATTGAGCCAGTTTCATACAAAAGAAAAACAGAATGAGTGCTTGCTCAACTCTTCTGTGTTCATTTTGACTTGTGACTTGAACAGGAGAAAAACACATGAGATCGAACAAAGGCACCACATCAATCAACAAGCCAAGCAAAAAATAATCTGGTTGTTTTGCTTTCGCTTTTACATTGTAGTATAATAGAATATGTATTTTAGTGAAAATTCACTCTTGTTCTTGTTTTCGTGTTTTTCAAACAATTATTACTCGAGCTTTATACACAAAGGATCTATTCATATTACTCAACATCATAGAACAGAAAGGTCTATTTCACGCATCCACACAAGAAATTGATGCAAAAATGAGTAAAAGAGCTATCCACCTTGAAGGTGTGAGTTGATTTAAGACTCTGAAAAGGCGACGGCATGTGCTGCACTGAGAATACGGTTGAATTTATTCTGACTAAATTATTAAAACTTGCTGGTATAAAAGTAGAACAGAGCAATAAGGAAATGTTTAGACAAGGACTATTAATGTCACATGTGCAGGTTTTAATTTTACAAGTCCTGTCATTTCCATTATGTGTCGTATTTTTACCCTCTGACTAGAGTATATATTTTCATGCAACACTCTACGTTTCCATATTCCATAAAACATGTAAAAGTTCTCAGCGTATCCGAATGCGCCTAGTTTTTGTAGTTAGGGTAAGTCCCAGTAAGTGTCCCTTATGGTATTTGTGGTAGCGCTGAGGATTGGACAAAATAAATTCATCTTTTCATGTTTTTTAGTAGTTTATTGCTTCGAAGTTGTGACTTGAGTCTGAGTTTCTGTGTTTCATTGGCTTTTGAATATATAAAAACACACTACCTATGTTCAATGCTCAAATGGATAGGTTTTGCTAGAATTGCTTGAATTTTATCCAGTACACTCCAGGCACCTTATAAAAGGTTGTGTTTAATGTGCCTATGCGGTTCCGTTGAATAGCTTCAATATTTCATGCTAAATAAAAATTGCGCTTATAACGAATTTTTTGTGAGCTTTTTGCTTAGCAAAATGTGTCATTGGCGTCGTCAGAATGGCTTTCCGAAGCAGAAAAACTAGCACGTTTACGCCACAACAACTAAAACATAAGTCCATTAGCAATGAGATGTTTCCCATTAGAGAATTCACGAAACTCACTAAAGCTTCACAGATTTAACGTGTATAAATAGCTTTCGAAGGATTTACTCACAACGAATCTCTGGTTTCCGTTTGGAATGCTATATATTTGTTCGTTTAAAAAGTTGTATGGCAAAAAATATCAAGTTTTGGATCAATACGAAACATTCTGGTTGCCCTTCTTACGACTTATTATCGAAACATTCCCATCGAATCAAAATAAATTCGTTACAGAACGCACATAAGTTTGGATAAAATATTGCCAGAAGTATCACCACATCAGTTTGAAATTTTCAATTGGTAGATGAGCTAAACCCAACATCTTTTCTACTTTTACTTCGTCGTAGTATCGTAGTATATACTACCAATCGTTGGAAAGTAAGAAAAATGCATAAGTAGCGTGTAGGAAAAGGAAATTCCAATAATGTTGGACCACTTCAATTAAAGTTGTTTGCATATACCATAAAACTTACCCCCACCGAAAACGGGAAATTTAGATGAATTGTGACCAGGATAAACCGACTCTGAAGCTTATATGGGGGTTCAGGTATGATTGGAAATTGTGTGTGTATCGCATCATATACGATGCCTTTGAGTTGCACTCCTTAGGGTTTTATGTACATTGGCAAACTTATCTAAAGGCTGAACTTTTATCATTTATTTATCTGTTTTTGCTGCACTGAATGCGAACATTTGCTGCAATATTCAGACATTTTCACCATTCACCATAAAAAATGAAGAACGCAAAGCCATAACTCCAAGCCAAGGGTTTGACTTATTTATAAGTGGTGGCAATTGCACGAACATATATAAGAAGATATTAAGATGAGTGTTTGTTTTTGAAATCAAAATATTTTGCAGCATAGTATCACCCAGATAATATGTGTGCACCCTCTTCGTCGTGATCATGCAATATTCATAAACGGCAAAACCCATTCTTGTATGCTTGGCTTCCGCATTGCTACGACATTCCCCCAAAGGCTATTCCACTTTCATGGATAAGTAAATAAGAATATGTTTCGCACAGCGAATACATATTAGCATAAGCGCTCACGTAGTCATAATAATAATCCACACTCTAGAGTTTCGCATCATCACTTAGATATCCCGCATATGATCATCATCATGAGAATCATTTTATCCTAGGTCTCGTATAACAAAATAAACTTCCAAGACAAGGCAATAAAACGGAATGAACTTGGTTTCTGCTGCGTTCTGCGTGTATCAAGTACCAAAATATATAGAAACCGCGTAGGCATAAGAAATGAGATACCGAATACAGATAGTGTTCTATTCCTAGTATATTTACACTCAACCGGTCGACACTCAGCCCCTAGATGTGTGACCGCATCAAAGTTTCCCAAAGGAAATTATGTATGAATGTGTCTGATAATTTATTTTACTCTGTAACCACAAAAAGGATGAAGACCTGAACCTGACTTTGTTTAGTAGTCGGGTCAGCAATGCAATGCATCGTAGTTCCTGTAAAGGGATCTACCCAAGCGAGACAAGAAACAAATCTGTCTTTCCGTTTCACGCTGTGGTACGTCATTTTTATCGCTGATTTTGTGTATGATTAATTCTCACAGAATAGGCGTGAGACCTCTGAGGTTCACTTCTTTACATGGACTCGAATTCCATTGATGTATTTTTATAATAAGCAATGTAAAACGCAGAGAAAAACTATACATCATTAAATATATTATAAAATTAATAAAACCTATCATATCAAATTATTGTTTCTATTAGTCATGTACATATCCCGATTATTAATGATTAATGAACTTACAAATGGTATACATAAAAAACTCTCTTTGGTGGTGGTATTTGCATTTCACCAAGCAAGGGACACTTCATACAAAGGAAACGTCATTCATGCACGCGCATACCACTTTCACCTATCAGAATCAGTAACAAATATGAACAAGCTAGTAATAGTTGCTCATTTTTCATTCTCAGGACACATTTGTATCTATTCAACTCAAGACCATTCAATTGTGAAGAGAAAATCGCTTGGGGAAAACTGCTCAAAACGCGAAAGTAGTTTTTGTGAATTTAAAATCAAATGACGCAAATCCACACAAACAAGTAAGGTCTATACCGAAACTAAATACTTGGCAGGAACCTTTTATACAATTCATAAGCAAACGAGATCTTTGTTATTCTTTCCGGCTATTTGGGTTTTGTATTTTACCCGTTGATCAAATACTAAGAATACAAGCAGCAAAAATAACGGGGCACTATAAAAAGTTATAAGTAGCATGATATCATAAGAATAATATAATAATATGGATACAGCAAAGTACAATTATTACTGGCAAAAAGCAACGAATTCGCAAGGATCATTTTCTAGGTATAAACTGTCAAGAAGGAAATAACAAATGAGTTGAAAATTCAGTGAAACGTAATATTATTTAGAGGTATTACAAGTACCTCGTATTAGCATATATACTTATTCAAATATATATAAACTTGTTTTGGTATGTATAGCGTGTAGTTCCCATTTCCTTAATGTATATTTATACACCACGACGGCACATTTTCCAGTCTTTCATTTCTCTCGCACCATTCATTCGGTGATGCACACCAACACAATCTAGCATCTCATCATCGTCAGAATGAGAATACATAAGCATTTCTTTCTCGGTCAGTGAAAAGTATGACAAGACCCCGCATTATCCCAGCAGTTGGTTTGGATCTGTGAGTCTTCTCAGGACCTGGCCTCGTTACAAACAAACTTTTTTCAGGGATGTTCCATTTCCACCAGACTCCAACTTCAGCAGTCGTGTAGCCCCTGCTGATTTTTCAAAAGTCACTAAGCTTTCTAGGGAGTTTGCAAAAACCTGGAAACTGAGACACATAAATTTACTGACTGGTTGGCCATACTTAATAAGGATTCCTGATTTTTTCGTCTGAAACGGAAAATGGTAGGTGGGATGTACACTTATACAGGCCTTACGAACAGCAGTTTAGCTTCCTCGTTAAATATGAGTTATACTAATGTATTTCGTTATATCCCTTGCTTGGCATCAAGTAAAATCAGCGAAATGTTGTCAGCTTCTTCATTCTTGTTTGAAAGCAAGAAACATATCAAGAAAATGAGCACTGAATGAAAATCTCAAATGTCCTGGAAATTCTGACTTGGAATTATCATCATCCGTCTCACCATAATCAGGGAAGAGAGCTAAAAGAGCACCCACAAAACTCTCTCTTGCATACTACCCTGTCGTCGTATCGTTGTCAAGAAGGACCTGTCAACTGCAATGAAAAGGGAATAAGCTGGAAGGTTGGATGTTGTGTCTGAGAGAATATTAGCCGTATCATCAAATTCTAAGAAAAAATCCCACAGGAAGAAAATTCAAAAGCGACATGAAGCTTGGAAGAAGGCATGATAGAGAGACAAGAAAGCGTGAATATAGCATTGTGGTGTGGTGGTGAAAGCAAGCCAAGTGAACAAAGTCGAGTGAAATAATAAGCAACTCTATCTCTCAGCTCATTTGTCTCGTTTCATACATAACAAATTCAAGTGTACTATGAGAAAGAAGAGAAGAGACCTGTAATTTACTCTGCCAGGGCCGCTCTGCCAATCTCTATTGTGTTCATAAAGCTTGTACACAATGTAAATAAAATACATTATATGCCTATTTCAAAATTCTCCAGCAGATATTTTGATGACGTAGAAAAAGACAAAGAACCATAGTCGAGTGAATCGTAATACATAATGCATGTCGGCTGTATGCTACACAGAATACGCCAAAGACAAGAGAATAACCACCCAATATTTGAGCAAAACTCTATTTTCTCTATAAGAATAATAAGTATCTACAATGAGTACGTGCACACCAAAAGTTTAATCCAAGGAAAACAAGAGATCATAGCATTGTGCACGATTATTATAAGCATTACTGACGGAAACTAAAAAAAGATTTGCTATCTAGTTATCTCCTTGCACTTCTCTTACTAGTTATCCTGGTATGTAGCCGCTTTAGTTCGAGAGTCTACAACTTTATCATATAAATAAGCCATGAAAAATGCTGAAAGCAAAAGTAAACTACTATGGAGTTTCTCTCACTGCATTCTACTTCTCCTTTTGCACAATGAACACTTTTATTTGTGTTACAGGAAAAGTCTCATCCTTGCCAATTTCATCCACATTAAAATAGTAGCGGTACGTGTTCCAGTTTCTCTTTTTGTCCTGATTCCCGCTGACTAAGAAAACGGATTTTTTTTCTCTTTCTTCTGTCCCACTTGACCCTTTGGGAATATAGTCTTGCAGATTATTCTGCTTGAAGCATTGGGAATAATAGATACTGGTATGCACACAATGGAGAACTGTTTTCTTGAGTTTGCCGAATTGTATTTAGTCCTGTTCAGAAGACCATGCACTCGATCACAGCAGTTAACCTGTATAATTTGTCTTGTGCTCAGAATGAGCGCAAGACAAAATAAAACAAATCAACTTGAAGCCACTGCTTTCTTGCATGGGGCTCAACAAAGAAAGCATACTTCTGACACGACACAATGATGTCAATAAAACACCAAAAACAATACACTCGATCCCCGGGTTCAAGTGTATCGCGTCACATAATAATATTGCAACCAGCTTACATGATGTGGTTGCTGCAAGACACTAGCTAGAATGAAATTGGCAAACTGATAAAGGACTTACTTGAATAGCTTCAGAGCTATATAGACCTTACGATGAACCTTGCAAACTATAACGATTCATTCTCAAGGTACATGTCCTGGGCAAATACTTCGAACACTCTCCAGTAATAATCATCTTTTTCTCAAAGTGCCTGATGACGAAATGAGTTCAATAGTATACACATGATAGTATTTCTCGTAAGTGCACATAGGAAGTTGCAAAGGGGCAGATGAGCAGAAAGCTGGCTTATAGCATGACGGTATGATGGCGGCTGGCAATATTTATGGCCTTTGGTAATCTAATGGTGATTGCGATGCACACGACAATGACAGCGGTAACTGCTCTGCTTTCACCGATCTATAGACCTACGCTTTCACTGCAACTTTATAGCGCGCAAGAAAGTAAGTGGTGCGTTGCATGTACGATCGAGTTGTGTATGTTGCTAAATGAGAACAGTCTAAAAGAGAGAGAGAAAGCAAGGAGATAAAAATGTCCGTTTGAGGGAGGTATGCTAATAACCAACCAACCAACCGAGTAAGCAAAACACCTCACTAAATCAGGGCACAGCTATTGCTAATGCATGCATGCAGCTAGGAAGAATGAAAACGATATGAAAGTATCTCTCCCGTTTCCTGCCATCATCTTCTTTGACTCTCCACATACACAGGCAACATTACAACATACGTGTTATTATTATTGGCATTATAACACAGCCAACTAGTTAATATTGCATAGTATATTACTTATTCCCTCTACATTTGCTGATAGAATGTTTTCTGCGTAGATGAAACTTTGAAACTCCTGCAAGATTATACTTTTTTTATTTGTGTTCATTACAGCGCATATTATGCATGCATAAATGTATTGCCAACTTGCTAAGCACGATAAAATGAAAAAAGGACGGAGGAGGAAGTGGAAGAGAAAAATCCAATTCCCAGTAACTGTATAATACCACCTACACGTAAAAAGACACACATCAAAAAAGCTTCGCCTTGCCAATTCATGAAGACTTTGCTAGAGTCGATTTTCCTAAGTTCACATAGCTCCTATACTCCATTATTTTGTTAATACTTGACTCGGTGTAGACATGGGAAAAGGTTCGATTTTTACTGGAAAAATAGACGACACACGCAATTATCGGGACGATGATGGGAATGTGATGATACGGTTGCCGATCTCATGAAGCGTGTGTATCTATGTCAGGTTTCAACGGAAAACATTAAAATCAACCCAGGCTTCAAAGGAAAAGAGAGCAATGATGAAAAAAGATCACTGGTGCTCGCGTTCGTACATTTATGAGCAAGCGGCAAGCGTTCGGTCTTTATTCAAATAAGGTCACAAGCTTGTTAGCATATCTGCTGTCCAAGCTCACCAACACCGCATGTAGTTCCACCGGCGTAGTCACAAGTACGCAGCCGGCGTAGCATGTATCAATATCTTCATAACATAACCATTCATTCATACGGTATGAATCATACCCTAAGTTTGCATTTAATCTCTGCTCAGACTACTGTTAAAATGTAAACTACTACCACAAAGATGACTAACTAGAAAGTTATCACCCAACTTAGATTTTAATCAAGTGATACTTGTAATAATAGCAGTACTATAATATTATGCAATGGCAATGGCAATTTAATACGTCTTCAGACATTGGGATTACAAGAGTCTGAGATTGAGATAGTATTGAGAGTGGGAGTTTGGTGTATTACACAACGTATAGCATAATATACAATGGAAGTTGGCAGAGGCTGCCAAATCAATTTCAAGATATGTGGTGCTCAGCAAATCTTTATCAATCTACAGAAAGAACGCTCACTGGAATTGCATATCGAATAGCTGCTTGGAAGCTATGATAATGTATTTTGTTGTTGGCATTCCATCTTGATGCACAAATCTAAAACAAGAAACCACTATGCATTGCACATTATAAAAGTAAAAAATCTAAAACTCCCATTTCTTCATCGCTCAGTTACAGTATCGGATAAGCCAAAATGTTCACTGAGCTTTCGCATGGCTTCCTTTTTCTGGGACATAAAACAGAGAGGACCTATACAGAAGAAAGGAAATATTGTTATAGATGCAATGAGATGCGGCCAACAGGACTACTGACATAGGAATTAAGAACCAAAGAGCACACATGGGCAAAGTTTTAAAAGTTATATCCCAAACGTAATATAAAAATGTTTCCCCATATTTCTTTGGTATTGGGAAAAGGAAAGACACGAAAAATAAAATGAATGAATAGAATTGACGGAGATAGAAGTAGTGAGGCAACTATCGCCGTACAAGTATAATGGAGTGGATGAATGAGACTTGAATAAATACTATGATACGCAATTCCGGACTATCTCCTGTGAATTCATGATGGGATTAATTACTTCCCAAGAAGCACATTCATCCTTTTTTATGCCTAAAAGGTCCCTGCAATTCAAACTAGACTCCTGCGCTGTGGGTTGATGAAGAAAAAACTTGTTAAGTACTAAATGCAGAGCAAGGCTATAGATACCTAGACTGTACCGTTACACGAAATGGGAACCGAGTACACTACTAAAAGCCAAATTTTTCGACTGGCTTTCACTTCTCAAAACCAGTAACTTATATGTACTAGAAGGAAATAATATAGCAAGAAATGGAGAAATGAAATCATTTGCAAATAAGTACTCGGTCATACATATACATTTAATGGATGGTAGAAGTACGTGCATTTCACAAAGTGATGTGCAAGTAGCTTTTCACGATGGTTTAATTGCTTCTTTCCGCTTCTCGTACCCATTTTCGGAAGCGCGCTGCAATGCACTCACATAAAATCTCCAAACCTAATGCAAATGGAAATTCAAAGGCATGTTAAAAGGCGATCATATAAAAACAGTGTGTGTTTGTGTGCTATTGGTTAAGTGTAGGAGCACACAAGGGAAAAAGATTAGGAGAAAGTAGAAACGGTAGATAATCCACAACGCTGAATGTGATAAAGCCGATAGATCACAGAAAATTATTTACTAACTGACAAGCAGGCAGGCAGACACACACTCTTTTGCATACATAGTAGTAGCAACTAGATTATGTAAAATTGCTGCTGTTTGCTCGTGGTACTGATACCAGCAGCAAACACCCATTCTTCAGTTTGCATATTATCATGTCTCTGTAATATATTACAGTGCAGATTCATAAAACACGCTGATTCTTTTTTTGGTAACCCAGTTGGTGGAATTGCCACATTGCTTTCCTCCCCAGGAGTATTGTAAACATATCTCCAACGGAATCTCTACATTTGGCTTGTGATGCCACGAGATTTATTATTGTACATATTCCATACACCAGCAAGGCCGCTACCGCTGCCACCACCACCACCACCTTCAATGGAGAGAAAGATTCTGCTTTCGGCATGCCATTGCATAATATGTATCATACCCTTGTACATTATCAAACTGACATTAACCTTTATTACCATAATAATCGTATTTACAGCTTTTCTCGACCATGAACAATTGCAGAAGCCTGTTTTAGTACTACCGTTGCACATTAAATTATATCTGTAATTATGGTTTGATTCAAGAGTGGCACCGTAGTGGTAGTTGGTGAGGTGAGAGCTTTGACCATGATGTGGCTTCAAACATCGTTATTCAAAAACTACCTGGATCGTTTTTGCAAGCCGAAAAGCCAGAAACTAACTTTTAATGCCAGGCCATTTATTAATGCCACTGTATTTCTCTTTACAAATCAGCACTAATGTAAGTTTAAATATGTGATCTGTCCAGAACTTATGCCACAAACAAACTTATTGTCAGATAAATTATAGTCATGCCTGCATGGGGTTTCTGTATTCTTTACTGTGTTCTTTACTCTTAATGGCGAAAAGAGAGAATCTACATGTCCATTATCAAAATTATAAAAATACCTTATCTTTATGTTCAGGGAAATGTATAGTTTTCTTTCACACCTTTCGCCACATAAAAAACGACTACAAACTGAACAACAACCATGAAAAATGCTTTGCATTTTCATTATTTATTGCCTGGGATCACCGATCCTGTCTTCGTAAGCTATCATACTCTTCTGGTGTTTTCAACACTATGCATTATTTATCAAAAAAGTGCCATGAAAAAACGTCGAGTCTCATTTACATTCATTTCCATTTATTAGCATTGTTATCAGATTACCCAATAGTGTACGATTTGTTACAATCACCAACATCGTTATGCGTTGCCTGAAAAAAGTAAGCATGTTTTCGTTTTCCAATAAAATTATTCCAAACAATCATTACCGGTTAACGTAAAAAACAGCAGGCACCATGCACGCATACTATCATCATAGCTATTCCAATTTCCGCTAAGTATTCTTGTTATTAAGAAGAATGAGTGCCTGTAAACTTGTTTCCGTACAAGCAAAAAACAGCGTTCTTTTAATATACCTACTTTATAACACAACAACGAGCGTTTTCGTGCATCCATTTCTACCATGTGTTCCCAAAGTGCGCGTAAATTTTTATTGGAAATGCAATTTTTATGAGAATTTTGGATTAGAATTCCATTGCAAGGTTCATCTACTACTATGTTTTACCTTGAGCAGCAGCAGCAAAAAGTTGCAGAATGGCTACTATACTGCAACTTGGTAAATGCCTTTCATGTACAACATTTTACTACTACCACTGCTGTTACGATATAATAAACATGTATTAAACTAGAAGTGAGTAGCTTTCCCCGTAACAATCCAGTGGCTTTAGCATGCATCTTCTTAAAATAACTTTTTACAACGTCTTCTTGCGTGTGTATAATATCTGCTGAGAGTCACTAATGAGAACATTTTACTGTGCGTATAATTTCATGGCTCATCCCTTGTGATGAATATAAAAAGAACAATAATATCCTTTATCTCTGCTGAAATAAAAGTACATCAGAAGAGAGAGAATGGGCTCATTTTCTCGTCTTGGAATAGCTCCTAAAGATACATTTCATTGTTACGTAATGTGCAAAGATACGTGCTACCCGAAAATAACCCCATTTGTAGTGCATATAGTGTAGATGCAGTAAGAGTGATGCTTGAGCCATTTCCACTGCTACTTCAGCAATTTAAATAAAAACATTCTAATTAATAAGAGCATCCAGAGGGAGTATAAGCTCCCTTTTTAATCTGAGCGTCTAGCGTCCATTTGGATGTATATGCAACCACCATTTATGTCCTCTCGCCTATCTTGGTCCTTCCATCTCTTTCGTTCTCTTTTGAACCGTATAATCTAGTTAATCTCTAGTCTGTTTTGTCTAACTCACAGGAGCTCTTCAAAGTTCATTCAAGTTGACTTGTCTACTGGTTTCACAACCAGTTTTCCTAAAATATGGTTGGAAAATACATACCTAGTCAATTTGTATACGTAGGTATGCACGCAGCAAGTGACAGATGCCACCATACCGTGAATAATGAAGAAGTGAAAACTTGGCTTTTCATGAGCCATATGCATAGACATATAGAGTACTCGGTATTCGGTTTTTATTTTCTGAGTGTACCAGGGTCTCGATGTTTTTTCGATTGGCTTGGTTGAAGTAACACCATTCTTCCTCCCCAGGGAGAGCACTGATTTGGCTGACTTTCAACAAAGACTTTATTCTTAATCTAGAATGCCGTTGTTCCAGATATAAATAAATTAACCAAAAGAGTCGTATTTCTATAGTCATTCTGTTGGTTTGCAAACGGCAGAACAGAAAGAACAAAAACGCAATCGGACACACACTGTGTAGTGTAAAGCATGAGTGTACACATTTTTGGGGGAAAGGATTCAGTCGAAAATTCTGAAGGCTATATATAAGCAATGTAATGTTTACTAACTGCAAAATAATTTTATTTTACGTTCCATGATAACATAAAATGCACATGTTGTGAAATTCTATGTGCTCATCATATAGCGGTTACGCCAACACGTTGAATTGATTAAACAAATGAAGCTCAATAATAGTGTTACATCAAAAATATAAAAAACTTACAAGTTGCATATATTTTGCATATGCTCGAAAGTAAACGGTTACCCCGATTTATTTATTTTAACAATATCCATAAAGAAAGGAATTTATAGTAATATGGCACAGAGCACAACATTTGAATTTGTGTTTGTTTGTAGAGTTCTACATGAAGAGAAAGTTGAAGCTTTTGAAACTGTATAGCAATGATTGCGTCATGCGTGTTTTATACTTATTAAAATATATAATGCACACAATATTTAGGATGTGTGTATACAACTTATATCTCATTTGTAAAAATGGATAATAAAATTGCAAACTGTGAAATGTATTCAGCAAACAGTTTTGAATATGCTAGCGGTAATTTCACATTTTTCAACACTCGCATTCAGCTCAACATGAGTACAAAGAAACAAATAGTGACAGTGATATGGGTGGGAGGTTTGACTAGTTGACGATGTAATGATATTATCATAATAAGCTACATTGTACACAGAGATACACGACATCTAATTTGCTAAGCCTTCCCTTCCATTATCCTAATCCAGTAGTGGGTACGTACGATGACTGGCATTTCACAGGAAATGTTGTCCACATTATGGACAGACAAAAGGAAACATATTACACAAGTCCGGTCCATCAGACATGAGCTTGGACAAGAGAAAGTGCGGGGTATCACTGAAGTTATATATCATTATTTGTGAAAGCACAAATAATATTATCATAACTGGCTGGATAAGGGTATGAATTCACGTAATATGGTTAATACTTAAGTATGCATTAGCAAATTGGCATTTTAATAGCAAGCCTTCTTGCAAAATCCTCTTCGTCCTGTACTACCAGCATGAATTCTTTACTCTTTTCACTAGTATGCATGGAATTTTCAAGGTTTTTATCGTTATGTTTGTTGTGGTGTGTTGTTGTTGACGGGGTGGCCTACTACAGAGAAAAATGATGATACATCCCAAATGTTATACAACATGACATGGAAGCAACAACAGTGCCAAGCACTGCAAACAAACTAATAATAAAACTTGTGGAAACGACTAATAATAAATATAGTGTACACTCTGTAGTAGGGAAAGTATGTCACAGCCATTCTCATCATTCTCTTCCCCTTTGTCTGGGAGAGTTTTCCTTTGTGTTGTTGTTTTCAGGTTTTGGGTCCCAAACTTTCCATTATAAAATTAAATGAAAAGTTGCCTGTATCTTGGATCCACCATCACGATTTACTATCCCTTTTTCTGATGTTACATTGTTGTATTTAGCTCATACATGTGTGTATGTGTTTTTGTGCTGTATACAATGATGCGTATGATGTTTTGACCTTTTCTGGATCATTTAATGTGCTTCTAATTTGGGATAGTGAATTAGTTTCATACACACGCGTTGCCTTTAAATCGCTTCTCAGCCAACAGAGAGATAATATACAGAGATAGTAGATGGATGAGTTTTCGGACGGATCTACCATGAGAGAACAACAACAAGTCCGGCGAAAATCAAGTGCCGTCTAGTCTCAGAGACTGTAGGACTCTACATGACGCTCTGTTGGAACCATGTTGAGTCTGTTTTCATTTGAGTTTTCGTGGTCTTTTTTGTAAATGATGTCTATCTCTAATGATGAGACCGTGTCCCTTATGTAGTGCAAACATGTTTTTCTAATAATAAAATGCATCCAGCTGATTACTTGTCCTGACTATATTATGGTCAATGGAATTCTGCGGTTTTCCTATATCCTATATACTTGTTCAACACTTAAAAGGTTGATATGTTTCTCAGAGAAAACAGATTGCTTTCATTTTTTGCATGTCCAACTTTCAGACACAAGTATGTGTAAAACACAAAGTGGGAGAGGAATGGAGTCCAATAAAGAACTTACAGTTAGCCAAACAGACCCTTACGACGCTCCTTGATTGCGGGTGTAGGAGAAGTAGTGGTAATGCTGGCATCATCATCATCACAGCTTTTGCTTTCACCATCCCCGCTACTACTAGTATCAGCACGGGCTCCCTCGACAATCTCATCATTTCCAGTGCTGGGAATTGCTTCCTTTTCGTTTTCGTTGACGACAACTCCACTGTCCTCATCTTCAGTAGAGGCATCCCCTCCATTCTCATCATCTTCCTCCTGCACGTTTTCCTTTCTTTCTCCCGCATTACTTTTCCCACTGCCAGATCGGCTACCGCCACCACTGATAATCGTTGTTGCTGACGAGGTTGTACTTCTTTGACTGTGTCTACTACTGCTTCTTTTCTTTTCTCCGGTAGTAGTAGGTTCGTCGCCGTTACCACCACCACCACCACTGCCGTTTTTCTGCTCCTTGCTCTGCCCATCTTCAATCTCATCACGGAGAATTTCATCTGCAGGGATGATTCGCTCTGGGCTTTGCATTCTTGCTGTCTCTGGGTCATTCTCATTCCTTTCAGAACCGTCCGGGCTATTTCCTCTGGTTCCGTTGGTTGAACTGTTGCCACTCTGATTTTCTGAAATATTGCCACCGCCACCACCGCTGGGCTCTTCTGCAGTAGCAATGTCAGAAGCATTTTCTTCGCTATTATTATTGCTGCCTGTGCCATCATCACCATCAGCTTTCTCCCTGAGCTCAACTGTAAGTGGAGAAGATGGTGAGATGGCCAATGGCGGCGTAGTAATGGGCATATCAGCGTCATTTCCATTTTCTGCTGGTTTGACGTTACAGCCACTTGACTCGTCGTTTTCCCTTGTTCCAGTCTCCTCTTCTGTTGGAGCGGATGGTGTTGGAGAAGAGGCAACTGGAGTTGATGACGATGTGGGATCTTGTTCAGGAGCATTTTCCGTCTCATTATTTTCCTCTTCAGTACTCTCATTCTTATTTGATGGTAAAGCGGATGCATCGCCGCCAGTCTCTTCTGTTTCAGGTTCTTTAGTTTCCTCTTCAGGGCTGTTGTTACTATTGTCGCCCGCAGGGTTGTCATCTTGTGCATTTTGCTTGGTATCCTCATTGTTCTCATTTGAAACGGATGCTTCATCTTCTGTTGCTGCTGGAGGTGGAGTGGCTGTCGTTGATGACGGTTGCTCATTATTTGCTTCTGTTGTATCTTTACCGCCGTCGGCATCAGCATCGTTAGACTCTTCTGCTGGAGGAGATTCCTCTTGTTGGAGTGTTTCCTCTGAAGGTTTGGCTTCTTCATTGTTTTCCTCTGCTTCCTCAGAGGTTCGCATTTCGACATCCGTGGGTGTGGTCTCATTTGCGTCAGGTACGGCATCCGTGGTTTCTTCTTTCTCAGGCACTGGGTTTTCATTTTTGGGTTCTTCGGAGATTTTTTCTCCATCGGGGGACTGGACCTTGTCAACTTCATTTGGTTCTGGAATAAAATAAAAGAAACAATGCGAACATGTTAAATGCTTGGAAAACAATTTTGGTCTAGAAGTTTAATCTACTGGTACGAACAATTAGCATAATGATAGAAGGAATGGCATTTGAACTATTACTGGTATTTAGGACACTGCCAGCTAAAATTACAAGCTTTTAAATTTTCATTAAATTACAAACTAGTACCTCCACAAAATTCTTACCCACTTATTAAAACCCCAATCCGTCTTTGAACAAGGGGAGGGAGAGATTTTTATATATGATGGCTGGAAAATACGCTGGAATGGGCAACGGCATCTTTTTTGATGTTCTTTGATATAAAAGATGTACGGTTAAGAGAGAAAAGTGCAATGCGACAATTTCATATAATATCGCAATGATACAACTACTTTTACCTAAAAAGACAATAATTAAGCCTCCGGAGTTTGAAAAGTGAGACAAGTGTGAAACCAGTCAATTAATCATTATGTGGTAAATTGCCTCGATCGTATTTTGTTTCATCCCTTACTAAATCCATAACAAACAAGTTTGTATTGTGATCCAGCAACAATGCAGTGTGCCCCTGCGTTTTTGTTGATCCTTTTATTCTGGTAAAAGCAAGAAATGGATCTGCTATCAGAGTAAAACTTTCGTTACATCCGACCATGTAAAAGGTCTCATCGTAAAGCCAGCCTGACATTTAGCACTATTTATTTTCTTCGACCTGTGATCGCGTTCTTCTGTTGTAATACATGATATTTGCCGCATCTATAGTATTAGGAAGGATAAATGCATAGAAAAACTGAAACGACGAACCCGACCAAACTGCAAACGATATTAGTCGTCTCAACCCAGACAGTTTGAAAGAAAGATTGCACACAACGAAAATCCATCTATCCAGTTCAGTTTCATCGTTCAACTTCTCAAGTAACCAATGTAGGCTTCATCCCTAAATCATCCGCTCAACAAAATGAAAGGATTCGATTCGCCCAAAAAAATCCTAATCTGAAAATGTCTGTACGTGTTACATTTTTAATAAAATGAGTGCACTTTTATCCGTCCTTTTTTTGCAATGTACTATTACATTACATACACTTGAGTCCAATTTTTTTCATGTTTCTGAGCTGAAAGCACCAATCGTCTTTTTCATCTTTTTATACTACAGTGAAAAGAGCAGGATGAAAGGCGTAATGTAATAATAATGTACTTACTTACAATTCTACAAAAAATGAGAAAGGGAGCTGAAAAAAGCTGCAAAATACAAAATACTGAACATGGAAAAAGGAAAAGATGAGAACTGCATCATGATCATATTATCATCCTCCTCTTGCCGCCGTTTTGCTGGCTTCATACATTTAAACCTACGCATTTAGTATGCACACCTGTGTGAATAATAGAAATGCTCTGGGGACTACCTCTCGTGGACATGCCTGCAAATGAAGCGAATCTTTGAAATACCTGGTACTACTTACTCACACAACAAGAGCACAGGACGTCGTCGTCGACGACGACGACGAAAAGGTTGATTGCGTGCAAGTTGTATTATTACTAGATTGGGTAGGATGGAGCGTGTCGACCAGAGAAAGAGAGTGAGTAGACAGCCTTGATTACCACATTAGTAAGTAAGTAACCATAAACGAAAGCTTGTTTGCTTTTTACCACCACCGCCACTATAAAATACACACAAGAAAGTGAAAGGTATCGCTAACGCAATAATGCCCAGTCAGCGCGTGTTCTATGTATGCACTTTGTAAAACACACGTAAAAAAGTACAAGAAATAGAGCGTACCTTCATCGCCATCATCAACACTACAATGCTATTACACTACCTTTCTTTACCACAAGCATGCATACCTGACTGCAATCTACCTTTCTGCATGCTTTGCCAAATCCCATGTCTTGTCGAGCTAGTTTCTACTTTACACTACCCATTCCACCTGGTTTTTAATAAACCTTTTGCGTTTTCACCGTTTCTACACACTATATCGAGTGCCATTAAATGTGCCTTGGTATTTATAGATTTTTTTCATGGATGGTTGGAGAAAAAGTGTGGATATTTTTATAGGTTTCAAAAGCTTCGTTTCATGTGTTATAACGACCGCATATAGAAATCCATTTCCTTAGGTCACGAAAATACCAATAGTCATTTTCTCACCACTTCTTTTTACACTACGCTAGTTTTTTTAGTTCCAGGTTGATAAAAAAGAAAGTATCGCAATCAGGCTTTGCAATCGGTATAAAGAATGGAGAAGGTGAAAGGCTAGCACTATGATAGTGGTAATGAATTGCAATTCACGTTCTCAAGGAGGTCACTCGATAATGATACTTACTGACTCGCTACTGCGAGCATATTGCGGTTTTGTCTTCACGAGAACGTGTCAAATTAAACTTGGGTTTGAGACTATCTTTTTATATACGCATGTACATGCGTAAATGAAATCCGAAAAAAATCTCAAATTAAGTAAGCATCTATTTTAGGTTACGCTTACTCTATAAAAATATTTACTACGATGCGAAAGGATAAATACCAATGAAAATGCTACGTGCTACTCAAATGACATGTAAGCAAATATAAACGAACGACTCATCGACATTGTCTTAGTATATAAATCCTGGAAGTCCTGGAACATATGCTTGGCTAAAAGAAAGTCTCCAAGATAAAAGTCTTTAGCCGGTCCAATAATTTTACATTTAAATGGAAAATATACGGAATCGTATTTAATTATAAACCCGTTTGCTTATGCAATCTATTATTTTGATACAGTTTCCGCTTTAACCCTATCATTAACTACAAAGTAGGTTTTCTATCACTAGCATGTAATTATCAAGAACGATCTATAGTTGTAGATCAAAATGAAAGCAGAAGCACACTTAGCAGATATCTTTAAATGTTATTCCCAAAAGTAAACACTGACTTGAAATGGAAATGTTCTAATGAAGCTCAACGAACCGTTACTATTGACTGCTTTTACTTCTTTCATGACGTAAAACAGGGCTTCGAACTTAGTTTAATGTACACGTGCTACTCTTGAGAATGAGCATCTTAATTACAGGGCTGTCTTTCTTTTTTCGAAAATAAGTGGGTTGTTGTGTGTTATGGTCGATAAAGTGTTTTATATGCAGAGTAGTTTATACCGATTGTGAAAGGATCCACGAAATGTGTAAAGTGACATGTAAAATGAAATATAGAATTACACATTGCTCGTTATCGTTCATTTCTTAATAATTAATGACATTTCGCTTGATTTGCATTGACAAGATAATAAAAAAGCTAACATCACAGTGCATAAGTTTTTGAGTGATATTCATGGTTTCCTTCCAACAAAAATACAATACTTTTCCTTTCCGTTAGTGGCTTTTATTGTACAAAGTACAACTATAAAAGCTTTCTCTAGTGTCAAGTGATGCCAACACGGAAATCATATTATATTTGTGACACTGGTTTTGCATTTTCTCTTCTCTCAAAATAAAAACTTTTCATGATCCTCTTTGATATTGCCGTATCCCATTTCACTACACCATCTATTTTACTTTCCTGTCACACGCTCAAATTCTCTACTACTCGCAGCTAAAACAAAAACAATGCTGGAGAGAAAGTAAATTTTTTCTATCGATCATTTTAAAAACCAAAGTTTTTCTTTTACTGTTGTTTCACAAAGTAAACATAAAGAGCTAGATTTGCCTGCTAAGCTGCAGGCTCAGAACAAAGATGATGGTGTAACATTTGTATTTATACGAGCAACACTTTCCTCATTTCGAAGAAAAATTACGGTTTCAACTTCTTCTATCCTTCCTTTTCTCCCTTAATGAAACTTGAAATGAAGGATTTTGTGGAAGATGCCCATACTTTTTTACTTCCTGCTAGATCAACACAAAGGCAAAGTCGCCCTTGAAGATGTACAGCAGTAAGTAACATGTTGTTTAGAAACATATAAAAGATGAAAGAAGGTTGTAGCAGAAAAAATAGAGAGTTATCTTGTATGGTTGAGGTGGTTTCAGTGTTTTCATATCAAATGCTGCTTTGTCCACCCTATTCTATTTAACTCCACTCAACTACTGCAGTTGTCTCATTTCGGGGCAGGAAATTTGTAATAATATTGAGAACAAGAAAAAGGAAAGAAAACTCCAACTTCTTTTTAGGTACATATTTTCGGTATAATCTTTTACTTGATAATAAAGTCTTGGCATATATTGTGTGACTTACTGCGTCTATTGTACTAACTATATATGCGTCTCCATTCTGCATGTGCAAAAACAATCACACGACTTGAAGAAAAAACTTTCTTCATTAGCCCCCATACATCTTGTAACGAAGCCCCAAGGAGTAATAGATTCTTTTTAAAAGCATTTGTAGCAGATTCATTCTATCCTATTACTTTTACTACACGCAGATACATGCAGAGTTATTAAGACTGAAACATTATAGTTTTCAAAAGAAAAGGACATTTTTTACAGTCACAAATACATTTACGCAGTTCCGTTGGTTGGTGGCATCCTCTTCTTCATTTTCGCCCTTGTAATTTTCGCAGTTGTGCTAAAAACTTGGTTTTTCAAACTGCTGCTGTGTAACCCATACTCTTTTGTTTTGTTCTTTTTATCTACAATCTTCGTGTAGTATTTCTAAAATGTAAGAAAAAGCTCTACGCGTCTTGTGGTCTATTTTCTAAAAGCACGAGCTCTAAATTACCTAATACGTTTCATTCTCTCTGTCTGTCTACAAGTGGTGAGTTTAGCATTGGTGGCAGTAGTTCAAAGCTTTTTGTGCACTCAGGAAAAGAGTTTCATAAGTTGAAACAGAATGGTGGTTTAAATCTTCAAAAGATATATGCCAACCGGATACATATCCTCCTACTTATTCTTCATCACTGCTGCTGATGAAATGGAACCCAAGCAGGTACATGATACATTATTTAAAGTGCATTGCGAATAATATATGCTATGATGATGTGTATAAAATGTATCTACGTGCACGTGTACATTAGCCAACCAAAAGCGGATAGACATATCTATGAAACGTGTCAGGCCAATTACGGGGATTTTCTTTTTACAGAGACGGAACGCTAAATATAACCCTTTGTTTCCAAATAAATGGAAAACCACAAAAACTTGGAATGAATGAGGATTCCATTTGGTACAACGACTATTGTTATTATAATGACAGAAGACTATTTTCTCCTCATCTTTTTGACGTCTTTTCCCATTACACAATACACTTTCCTTCCCTGAAAACTCTTTGCTTCTAAATTGCCCTTTACGCATAAGGAGCACGCTAGCGTTACTTACTGTTGCGGTAGCTGAAGTGCTGCTCTATATATTTATGCTTTTTTGAACTGCATCTGTTCATAACAGCGGAAGGATTTGTACCCTTGACCAAATCTGTTGGTAACATCTTAAAATGTAACCCTTGTCAAGTTCCGCTTTCCTTGTCGCTTTTTGCTTTTTGTTCTCTTTTCTTTGTAAAACTGAAGCCGACTTTCTTTTTCTTTTACCCCATTCGTTCATCATAAGAAGGACTAGGACTACACAAGAAGGGCTATTAAAAAGCAAAAAAATAACAAAAAAAGTATTGTCGATTCAAGTCGTTCACGTACTGTCAACTTTATCCGCCCTGAAAAGCACTCAAAAGGGACATTTCTGTGATTCAAGAGCCATAATATATAGTTTCCCCTGTTTTTCTCCTTGCTTGTCTAGTGAAATGACAAAACTACATAAAAGTAATATATCACATCCTTGCTTATAATAAAAAATCTTCATTTGACAAGTAAGACGTGGAGCATTTTGCATGTAGGCGGTCGTATGGTTTTAGTGGCAACAGTTCTTCCAGACCAGAAATAATGATCAACTGTATCTTATTGTACCACATACAAGCCTTTTACCGATAGTCTTACTAGCCATAAAGCAAAATGTCATGCTTCCACAGGTTTGTGTGCTTTATGTGCTTCCTGAAGTTATTAAATCTTCCAGTGTATAGCGCAATAGCACGAAAAAATGTGTAGGCAGAAAAGCTGTCCAGTATGACCTACTTCCTTCATCAACCGTAAAACCAGTCTTTTTTCAGAAGATTTTTTTTCTACTTTTACTTAAAATTGTACGAAAAAAGGAAAGTACCGGGAAATAAATGGACGTCGGAAAGTGAATGACAGTTTTGGGCAAGGTAACGTTGGACATATATTCGGCTCACGTAAGCCCTTCTGTGTTATGTAGATTCAGATTATTGCATTAGGTGCAATATTCGGATGGTGCATTGAGAAAAAATGTGGAGTCGTTCCGAGAACAAAAGCGAAAGTTATAGTTAGCAAGAAGAAGGCAATCTATACCACTTAAGTTCCAAAAAAGAGAAAGAAAAGATTTCCTTGAAAGGGTGTTAGGCATATTACGTTTCACAATTTTATATCTTTTTTTAATGTTCAACTCAAGGCAGCGGAAACTCGTAAAAGTCAATGAGCGTGCATGCGTGTGCTGCTGGCGTGCTGAATTAAAAATGTACACAAGCTTTAACTTATAGAGGCAATCATCACACACCGATCCTTTTTGTACTTTTCGATCTTTGCAAAAGGCTTTTTAACTTTATACGAAATTTTGGTAGGCTATAAAAATCCTATGATTTTGAGAAATTGTTCGTTTGGTGTGTTGTTATTATTACTAGGGATGGGTTTTCGGAAACTGATGAACCTAAAAGTTACATCCAGACCGTTAACCAGAACTGAATCTGATCCAATCGATATGAAATACTTTGGTGCTAAAATTTTAAAGTTAAATGCATGGGTTTTATTGGCAAGCAGATAGACAATTGGAAAAGTCAGAAAAGTATTTTATTGCGTTTACAGTGCCGACTGCCACTGATCTATTGATACTGTTACCATTGTACCATAACCCACACACAGGCTGTGTATGCATTCCCATGCATTGGGTAGGGTGAAGAAATGTGGTACTCTAAAAATCTTGATTGTCGTGTTTGAAGAATAAAATGTGTGCGAAGAATGTGCCAAGTCAAACCGCGACGAACACACGTTAATACAATACAAAAATGTTCTCTCTATCACAAACAGACTTTCTTTTTCGGATGCGACCGCCTGGATGCATGCACAGATAAGAAATAATATACATGCTTTACTTCCCGTGTAGTAACTTCATTTCGCATACGGTTCTCTTGTAGGCATGTTTCCTTCCGTTGACTTTTCACACTGTTCCCTTTTCTCTTGCAAGGGAGAATGGAAAATAGGAACGCTATCCTGAAGGCTAGTTTGAAATACGTGTACGAAAAGAAATAAAAGGAAATCGACTCAATTGTGTTTCATGTTTTTTTTTCTCTTGGTAAGATCATTGTCGAGTAGCACTTGAGGTGTTTATGTATATTACCGTGCTTATTTTTATAGGAAATGGGCAGGTTTACAAAGACTGGAAAGCTGACATATCTTTACAATGGGGCATTGATATTTTCGTTTGCCAAAATTCCATCCATTTTAAACTCTATCAGTGGTACAAGGTAGCCTTGTTTTGGGGGTTTAAATGGAAACTCAAGGCATTCTAGGACACTTGATAGTCAGTTTTTTGTGGTTTATTATCTGCTGACAATGATAAAAAGTATACCGAACCAGGTAAATTCCAATTTCATCGGAACTTCAAAGGTAAAAACTACATACTCTCCGGGTAACATTGTTTTTATCAGCATACCCCATATACTGCTCTATTTTCAATGCATTTCCGAACCAAAAGAAAAATATGTATTTTCAAAGACTGACCTACAAAATATAATCTAGAACACTTGGCCCTGAAGGACAATCATCGTTCAATGATAACTTGCATCGTCGCAAAATTGTATTCTTACTGAAGTAGTTTTGTTGTTGTTGTAGTTCTTTGTACACAATAAGCTGCTAGTACGTAATACATTCAAAAATATCTATACAATAGAAGAGTAATTTAAATAGTCATATTATGTAGCTCTTGTGCTGAAAGCAAAGTTTTGTTATAATTTTGTATTATTTGAGAGAATAGTGAATCACCGAATGTGGATATTATTTTTGCGTGTATTCCATATTTGTTTGTATAAAACTCAACCATTGTGTATTTATTGACTGTTCTCTGAATAGAGAACAAAGTACAAAAACTCTTAAATATGGTTGTTTGTTACCTTTATTTATATTGGCATCAGAATTGTTAGACGGAGGATGTGCGCTCCCGTTTTGCGTCACCGCGTTATTTAAGACTTCTGTTGCAGTCTCTTTGCTGACTCCACATCCCATGGCCACATTTGTTTTTTAGCTTTGAAGCTTTTTATACATACAACATATAACATTCGATGTATTGCACACCAAAGTACTATATCCTAATATAATAACAGGAATAATAAATGTTTGCCCTTGCAATGTTGTTGGTCGTTCGTTTCAGACAACAAAATATTAATCAGTTGTACAACAACAAGAGGAATGTGACAGGAGAAAGTTAGAATAGGCTACGGATCATTGAAACTCAGTTTTTGCGAGATGGCAAATAGAATTGATTTTAAGTTTGCGCTCACTAAATACATCAGTTAGACCATGTACTCGAGTTATCGTCAGATGAAACTTTACAAGTGGTAGAGGATAACGAGAATTATCGCATTAAAACGATAATGCGTTGCTTGTGGTTTTCCATATTAGCAGAAAAATGTTCAAAACCAATATAGTCTTTTCAGCTTCCAGCATCACCTTTTTCTGAAAATGGCTTGATAATCAGCATTAATGGCACTCTTATTTTCTTCGTCTGCTTTGCCTGCGGAATAATGTAGTTCCAAGTTTCAATTCAAGTCCGCTTGTTTGCTAGGAATAATGAAAAACTTTGGCTATAAAGTTTGTTCCTTGCTAAAATCGGATCCAATTTATAGTAGCAATAGCGGCTTTCGTTGGGTTCCAAGATTTTGCATATAGCAGCAGGTACGTTAAAAAGTCTCTTTGTTTGATGTTGATGATTATCTTCTTTTCTCTGAAAGGAGAGAGCAACGAAACGACCGTCTCGTTTGTAATGTGATATTTGTTATATCCTCCGCTATACTTATCGCTAGATGAAAGCTGTAAAAGCAATGGGTGATGATGATAATGATGACTTTGCCGATATTAGGCTTTCCATATAAGTACTCTCTTTTGATGCTAAAATTCTTTCATAAAATGATCCGAAAATATCCTAGCTGCTTTTGATAATTATCAGTTCCGCGATAATGACATCAGAAAGTTTTTCGGTCCAGTAGTAAACTTGCGTTCTAACATTACAATGTTCACTGATCTGCTTCGCTATCTCAGGATGTTGATGATCACAGGGAGGTGGATGATGATGATATGGTCATGATGATATTAAGACATTATCGTAAATCTGTCCTGTTCAGGAAGCATGGGGAAAGACAAACAACATGTATTATGCAGACAAGAAGGAATTAATATCCAGCAGGAGTGGCAATAGACGTTTGCTATGTCACACACAAAAAAGGATGAGCTGGTTGTACACAAAATCAAAATCATACAATAGCGCCCAGAGAAAGCGTTGTCTTCTTATGCGTTTTCCTAGAACTCGGTGAAAGAAGCAAGAAAGTCAAAGAGAGAATGCCAGAGCACATGTAATTTTCTTCCTTGTTTTGGCGCTTATGCTTGTCTTGTCATATCCTTTTCTCTTAACATCCTACTTAACTTAATTATCTCACTTTCTGGTAGGAAAATGCACAAAACTGCCTAAAATATGTGGGCTAATATGTTGTTTGCAAAAACTTAGTCTTTCTTTCAAAATCTTTCAAAGATTTTAATTGCTAAATTGAATTTACTTTCGTTGTTCTTTAAAAAATCCGAATAAATGGGAGTCTGTATTTGCCGAGTAATTAGAGAAGTAAAAACGTTTTCTTTGTTAGTGATGTGAATTTATAGAGAATTGTTATGTAATGTAGGAAATTCTGACTCACAAAGTACACTGACGTCACAAGTAAAATGCTTTCACTGAGAACAGCATAATAATTACATGTTTCTTGGATCAAAATCTTGTGCGATCAATTAGATTACAAAAGTGTATTAAATATCATTCCTAGTTGATGAACCAACACAGTCCATACGAAACAGCGGAATAAATGTAACTGTTGACATGCCACAAGCAAGTGACGAATATTTGTGTAACTGTTATATAGACGAAACACTACGTATTATAAATGTATCATCCAATGTTTTTTCAGCCTATATTAATTGCTTTTGCTCGATTATTACTCTCACACCGTGATCGAACGTCCAGCAGCGGAAACTAAATATTAATACAACAGAAACAGAAAAACAAGTTTGTAAGCGAAACTGGAAATGTCCCTGTAATTGTATACAAAAATTCTAGCTGCACATCTATATGATAATGTCAATTGATAACCAATAGCGTTTTCACTTTTGCACAAATTAAAGCCAGAGAGTTTCTGTCACTTGTCACAGTTTGAAATGGTTTGGGAAACAATGACATTTTGAAATATTTACAAACACACTTGATTCGTTTTTTAAAGCACTGTAATCGAGTAAACGTCAAGAAGCGTCTCTACTTGATCATTTTACTTTACATACCTTTCACCAGTAGACGGAACGACCAACAACAAACTAATGATGCAATTTGTTTCAGAGACATGCCAGAGCATACGCAGAAGTAGGCAGGCATGTAAAGAACTTTCACCTGCAGTCACTGGCCTTTTGGATATTAATGTCCGTGCATACTATAATACGACATTAGGTTACGTATGTGTCTACAAGTGTTTTTTTCTTCAAAACTCAAAACACACTTATAGAAGTAAATACTTGGAATAGATTTGCATTGGTCTTAGACATGCATGCAAACCTTTAGTGCATGCTATATAATGCATACATAACAGACCATTATTTGTTTGCTTTTTTACGTAGACACACGAAATGTAATAATGTACCTTTGTTTTCTAGTATGCATGTATGTACATAACTTTAAGTGATTGATTGCAAGGGTACATTATTACTTCACTTCAATTTCCCACGTACATTTTATATAATCCTACGCTACAAGAGTCTGGGAACTATATTAACTTTCCCTTCTATCAAACGATAACAACTGCAGTTTACAACCTCCATAAATAAATAGGGAGCAATAAGTTCTTGTTCATTTCAAGAAAATAAGAATATAAATAGGGTTTCTTTCCAGAAATGGACAACGCGGAATATCTGTGCGCGCACAACAAATGTAAAGAGCTTAGCAAAAGTATTCGTGTAGGAGGCGTTTGATAATCGTATCGTACGATTATTATAGCGAGTTTATATGTACAAAGCTGGAGGAGGTGGAGTGGACCGGTGTACCCTCGCCACCATCATAACATAATCATACATGTAAAGAGTAAGAAATATTGTGGAAAATGAAAGCGTTTTCGCAATATCATTTAATAGCAAGTTGTCGATGTTGTCGTTGGTTGGGCACAATAAGTGGCTCTATAGGGCACCACAACGTGCTGTATGTACAAGAAGTAAAAAGAAAAGCATAAAAACAGTCTTTCTTGTGATGTTTATTCTTTAGAAATTTTCTTTTTAAACGTAATTGTATACATTGACGCTATTTTATTGTTATGAGCGTGAAAAACGTAGTTGCAGGTCTCTGTTCTGTTTGTTGTAGGTAAAATACAAGTTTTATATTTGTATTGCTATGAAATTTTTGCGGTTTGTTAGAAGCACTTCCGTATACCCCTTTGCTCGATGTTTTAGTAATGAAGCTATCCAAAAGTCAAGCCGGTAGTGACTGGTTGAATGGAATTGGCTAGGCTGGCTAGGCTTTCCTATTATTTTTCTGTTTTTATGGCCTTTTACAATGAAAATTTTATGAACTTTCGCGACAAGGGCTGGCGAAAATTGTAGTGGTCTAGAACGAGCACTGCGGTGGGTGACGGGTAACCATAATATCATAATAAATGTAATGCATATAAAACGATTTTTTTAAAAACATTTTTTTATTTTTGGCTATATTAAAAGAAAACCGGTAGTGCAACAAACCTTGTTGTAGGCTGTGTCGTATCCAAGTTTTCTTTTACATACATTGCTCATGAGTTCTAATGAAGTGAAAGCATGACATGGGGAGGATTTGACTAGTGTGGTTCACAAGTTTGTGCTCACCGCTTCCAACACCAATAGCACACATGTTACATGACCATTACCGGAGAAATCATTATAGGGTTTTGGTAAAGGAAGAAGAGGTAGGAAAATCTTGTAAGTGATTAAAAAGCTTATAACTCTTAGGTATTGGCGATAAACTCAAATAAACAAATAATAGCCGTCTGTTGGAAGCAATAAGGGGATTAATGTGGCAAGGAATATCATCTGTGACACATGAGCATTTACTGCAATCAAGTGAACGAACTTAAATGACTTTTTGGGCAAATGGATTTTATGTAACTTCCTCGAATAAAAAGAGCTAAACCGGTAGTAGTAATAGCGGAAGGTTTAGATGTCATTAAACAAGGGACCATGAACTCGTTGCAATAAATCTAGGATCACCTCACACAAGCATAAATTTTCCATTGCACAAATAATACAACCCACAGCATTCGGGTAATTAAAGTAAAAGTCTGTAAAATCGTTAACCTCGGAAATACACATCATTAAACTACCACACGTGTGATACAGAGCAGGAGAGAGTGACGTCAATGAAAAATTACATATTTTTGTTAATCTCAGTCTCAATCTGTCAAAAAATTATATTGATTGCACACTGCTGACAACTGCAATAAAAGTTGTCAAATTACGTCGTAACTCAACTCACTTGCTCTTTGCAGTACTCGTTACGTTTCTAAAAGGAATTAATCTTGATTACAAGGAATTTTGGCTTTACAACTACAAAGCAAACTGGAGATATGCATGTGAATGTGTGTTTAGAATTTAACAATTTAGCAAAAGAAAAGTTGAAAAGTCCTTCCATTCTCAGTACACTGACCACTAGACTTTTGAATTGCAGTTTTAGATAGATGACCGATAGGGTCAATTATTTGCTTTTACGTGGTGTGTCGTGTTTGCCCTAATGCCTATAGAAATGGGTTAATGGCCAAAATGCCATGTCACTTTGTGCATCTCATTACTATTATTCAAGAACTTCCTGCTTTTCATTCGTGGTGAGGTTTGTCCTTCTCCTCCTCCTCTGCTCCAACCATAAAAGCTGTATCCATCAAAGCTTTCACTATGAATGAAGTGGTGGGTGCATTCAGATCGTTTGTCAAGGAAAAACAAACAAAGTACGCAGTTTATAGTTGTTAATACGTATATTCAGCAGAAATATAGATAAGACTTTCCCAAAATAATATATTATTATTGGTAATAAATGAAGGCGGATCTATAGCTATACATTTTGACATTTATCCGAATTTCTCCTTCAACATGACATTATGACTTATTACTAAGATTAGGTTCAACATCTTGAGGCAAGTTAGTCATCCAAGTGACCACTTTCTCCACATACCTGTGCTTGTGGTTTCGTACTTTTACCGGAATTTTCTCCATTTACACACATACATATAATATTCCATCTTTATATTTTTGTTTCTGTATTTTGACGCATAGGCAATTCGCAATTTATTTATGGGCTTTATTTAACATGTAAGAAGAAACACGGGTTCACCTCGCAGTGAAACAGCCAAACACAACCCTATGGGTTTCTGTTCCAAAAATACTTTTTTCCAGAAAATAGCAATAAAAAGAAAAACCGAACCTACCTTGTTGTCAGCACATTCCTCAACGGTCATACGCATAAATCTACGAATTACCCAACTCAATGTAGGACTTTATTCCTGTGATGCATAAGCCCAATTTTGTTACAACGCCATGCTAAAGTGCAATGAACGACAGGAATGTAACGTTCATGTAGACTAGCGGAACAGATTTTTTGCGACATGTATGTGTGAGGACGTGAGTCCTCCCGTTTCAAGCTGTTACACAAATAATGTAACGTACCCAAGCACCCATATACATCAATGAGCAACTGAAACAATACACTTTTCTCTCCGCAAAATGCAACGCAGTAAGGGTGAAGGGGAAACAAATATTGTAGGAATTAAGGAGACCGGATGCTTAAATCTCCGGTGGCGAGGTCAACAGCGTGGTTGATGGTTGTTCAGCATTACCACCTCTCACATTCCGACGAAGGTTAGGAAGAAAAGAGTGTTCGCTAGAGGTAGCACGGGTTTACTGACTCTCTCCAACTTCTGAAAATGTGAAAATTAGCATTATTATTAATATTGATTTTTCATGCATGCCTAAAGTATGAAATTTTTGATGCAATATAAGCGCGGTTGTGTGAATCCCAATATTGTTAAAGGGGAAGTATGCTAGTGCGAAAAAGGCAACATCAAATACTTTACAGTTGAGTGAAATGTCACGTTTACTGCACACACATGAGCATTCAAACTGATTGGCTATAAGTTTATATTGCAAAAGCCATTTTCAGTTCACTCACTTTACTAAATTGACTGTTTAGAATAAATATTATTATGTGGATGGCATAATATTATATTATTCACACTCTTATAGGTAATATAGGTAATAGGGAGATCCAAAAGTCTACGGAATAAAAAATTCAATAGATAGTGGAAAAAATGAGCTCCATGTTTTTGCAGTGTTGAAAAAGACATTTTATGGAGCTCTCTGATGAAATGCGAAATGACATAAACAGGAATTTTATGTTAGCAATAAATTGTATTGATTACTCGTAAATTTGTAATACCTGCTGGTGCAAACCTTTCCATTTTTCAATGCACGTTTTATCCTTGTTTGATGTTTCACAATGCCTCAGCGTTTTACTGTCACTACTGGTATTTTACGAAAACTTTCAATTTCAATGTTTTACCAAATGTAAAAGCATGTTTTGTACAAAATTTGTTCAACGAGTTGATTCTTTTCATCAATTCATTGGCTATGCAATGCAATTTAGATCACACTCGAAATCAATATTAGATGTATAAAGATGTGTTCCAATAACAATACAATACTGTATGTGAATTCCGATCAATATAAAAATACTGTTCACATTCCAAATCGTATACTGCACTGATTAAATTGTCCTACACAACTAAGCAAGTTACTGCCGGATTTTCTCATTATATACATATGTGCTTCAAATAGTCCACTGTAAGTATATAAACTCTCATTCTAATAATCATAACACCTGCCTATGAACCGATATATGGAATCGTATAAACATAAACAAAATTCTACCCACAAAATAACACACGTGGATCTGAAAAACTTTCCTGGAATGCGTACATTGTGGTTATATGGGCTCATGGGTTAAGTGAGGGGAAGAAATTTGATTTGTTCCAACAAGCGGCAAGGGAAAATGTGGAGCAGTAAAGTTTATTGCTTGTTAATATTTTAGAAATCTTGTTGGATTTCCCTGAGCGTCGAGGTTGAATTGGATTTGTGCGATGTTTTTCTGCAAAAAAGGCAACTGGTTTTCATCAGTATCACTCACTACTAAAAACTGAGTGCGTTGCTATTCTGCTCGTTTTTTTCTTTCGATTGAAATCGCTGAGATAGAAGGAAAGTCAACGTGGACGTTCTTTAGTGATTGCGATCTACATATTATGTCCAGGTATTTACCCCACACACGTACTTTCCTCGACGCTGTCCTCCTGTTTTCATCGCTATTGTTGTTAATGTAAAGGGAAAGCAAAAAGGCAAAAAAAGATTTGCAGTCCATGGAAGGAAAGTAGGGACAAGGTTGAACAGGTAAAAACTGTTTTCGACCATGTGTAAATACTTGGAGGGAGCTAAAACCCAGTGTTATTGTAATAAATTGTGAGAAAGAACGAATATCGGGACACAAAAGCTAGTGTGGAACAATAATAATTGATGAAATGCATGCATGAGTAGGTATTTAAGTATACATAATATTCAGCAGGATGTAATATTGCTTATTAAATATATGCTTTTCTAATGGACTGTTTTATGATATTGGTGGAATGCTTTTTATAGTATCGGTGTATAGTAAAATGAAATCTGGGTCATTTGCATATCATATGAACGGACGTACGACCATTTTCCGAGATTATCGTCATTACAATCATGACTTTTCTTTCAGACGGTTTTTCATGGGTGCTAAGGCATACTATAGCCATGCACTTTTCTTTTTGCTTTGTTTGTACACTTTAGCAAATATACAACTTTTCCAGCATGCCTAAATACTTTGCAAACAATAATGCATTGTCCACTAATGCCACAGTAAAAAAGTTTTTTATAGGTGTTCCAACATGTTATTGAGAATATTTTACAACAGAAAGGAACAGCAGAATAAGTTTTGTTGGCTGGTTTGTTACAGTTGTGGTATGATTGTTCTGTTCATTTAGGTGTCATGTCCATGTCACACTTCTTTGTACGTGTAACTGAATGAATAATGCTTAACGTATATCGTGTCTCTCCTTAGGCCATATGTGCTCGAGATTCATACTTCAGTACATAATGCTACAAATGTAGTACAACTGACAATTGACATGGTTGAAATATTGGGAAAGTGATACTTTCTTCCATTACTGTCACTTTTTACATGCCTTATGTGATTATCGCGTCGGTTATCTAAGCTGGACGGGTGAGGGCACAAAAGGAACTTTTGGTTGAATGAAATGTTGCCCACCTACAAGAATTAAAAGAGTACCATACAAGCACAGCATTACCAATGAATAAATATTTTTAGAGTAACATTGCTGGTGCTTACATTCCAAGAGAAAAAGAAGTACTGGTAGAAAGTTTCTAGAAACATTTTTGTTGTATGCATCAACGCTTCAAGTTTTTAGTTCAAGAGAAAATTCCGAACTATTAATGGAACACGGATGAATGCCTATTTTTATACAGTTGGAGAAGTATTTTTTACCTCTTTCTGTTATGAAAAAACTTTATTCCTTAGCCATTGCGGTGGTGGGTAACTTTTGCATGTATTTGTAGGATTAAATTAGAATTAGTTCAAACCTTTACTCCAGATACTCTGTAGCAAAGTGTAAAAAAGAAGTAACAATGTTTTAAGCGTAAGCATATCTAGTACTCTTACCCATATTATACTTCTTCAATTAAGCCTTTTAGTTCGTAAAAAAACTTTTTTACAACGTGAGAGAGTACAAATTACATACAAACATTTTAGACTGCTCATACAATGACTTTCTGTTTTAACCCAATTTGGTAGAAAGCTGGAAACTATGAATACAATAGTAGCATTGCCTGTTGTCAAAATATAAGCACAGTGCAAGCTAAACATGTAGACTTGTGTTGTTGTTGGGTTAAGAGCACGTGGACACTGGAAAGAAATGTGAAATGGAAACAATAAGGACCAACACCAAAAACGAAATTCCAAGCCATCTAGTAAGTGGTAAAATTGTGATTGTTTTGTGTTGGAGTATTTCCATTGTGTGCCCACACGGTTTTTTGTTAGTAGAATGTTTTGTTTCTCCGGTCACGTACGTATCATGCTTTCTAATAAAATACAATAGTTCAGGAGAAAGTCAATATTCTATGCATGCATTCTATTTGTTTCTTATTATAAGGAAATGAAAGTTTAACATTATTATGTTTGCGAAAATAGTAGCAAAGGCATGAATACTGGTAAAATGGCCTCATGGCGTGACCATCAAAGCTTGTAAAAATAAACATAATACTGAAATACTGAAAATAGTAGCTAAAGCAAAACATGCATTCATGCTTATCCAACTCGAACAACCTTTTTGGATGTGCTGCTGAACCCTTTTGGAGTTTACCCCAAAAAGTCTGCTCTAACACACACTTCCATTGGATTACATATTCACATTTTATTTGATGCTTAGTTTTATTTTATTTGTCTGCTAACTATAATCTTTTATGGTGTATTTCCCAAAATGTGTTCTTTTTGTATAGTGTACATTAATGGCTAGTAAAATAATGTAATGAACAAAATTGGTTCAATTTGTACTTTGTTGAATTGAATTTTACAATACGGGTGAAAATTTGATAGCCTTTGATGCTAGTGAAATTGAAACGATTTTGTAAATTCGATAATGCCATTTAGCAAAGTTTGCATGCTATCATGTGTGAATGAAAAAGTATATTAGCACTAGTCCAATGTACAAGGAAAAAGTTAGCTTTATGGAAATTACACAAAGTCAACTCTAGTATTAATTTTATAATATATTACACGCACTTACCGTAACTAAAAAACTTACTTCAAACTTGAGAAAAATGCAGTTTCAACTACACTATTACAATATAATAATTGCATAATGAGTATTATTAAAAAGAAGGTTTCACGAATACCTGACCCATTTATTACATAAAACAAGAACATAAATGTTCTGATGTAAGTTATATCATATAACAGCCTTTCTTCAGTTTTCTAGGAAAACATTATCTGAGATTGTCTGGCTTTAGAAATTCCTTCTAGATTTCACCTTCTTTTTTTTCTTTTTTCGTTCGAGGTAGTTCTAAACCCTTTTTTACCTTGAAAGCTGTAACCGTGCAAGTACCGAATGTCATTTGGTTGGTATGTATTATTACTACCAAAGTCGCATTATGTCACATGTCATTGGAACTTAAATTAGTCTCGAGCTTGCTTTGACGCGTTGACGTGAGCCGTTTGAAAAAATGCTGTTGCGCACAAGGTATATAATATAATAGCAATGAAGAATGATGTGGCAGACATGACACGAATAATAAAAAATCAATAAAAATCAAATAACTAAATGCGCGATCCAGCCAAAATTCCTGGAGCGTCCTTCATAAGCATGGCACATGGTGACTGATGACACAAAAGACATTCTTATATCGTCAAACGTTAGTAAATCTCTACATTTTAATAAAACTATATATACGTCAGGCCATTTTCTCTTACTGGAGAAAGGATAAATCATTTGTTCAGTTTTTTTGTAACTGAAAAGCACACAGCACCCTGTGATGCAGAGTGCATATAAAAGCTCACTTGGTGGTCATCAATTTAATGTACACGAAAATGGCCTTGGTTAGTATATTATTCTTTGATAACAGCTAATAATATTTCAGGTAAACTACTCAAAGTAAAAATCTTACTCTCATTGCAATTAATAATCTCAGCATTTATTCATTTCTTTATAGCTTGGCTTTATTTTTATGTCTAAGAATACCAATATACATGACAAATACAATTGGAATGCATACGATAAGGAAAATTGGGGTAAACTGTTATTTGATTTTCTTACTATCAATATTATAAAGCGAGTGACTTTTTCGCATGCTCCTGCTCTTCATGCATATGATGAAAGTTTTGAGAAGCCATCAAAGTCACTTTCCTGATTTGGTGGCGCAGTTCAGAATTGCTTTCGTAGTCAATTTGCTTCAGAAACTCAAAGTCCGAATCGGACTCATCAGGTTGATTTTCACCACTCACCCAAGACAACATTTTAAAGTTCAAGTTAGCAAAGGCGATTTGGTTTGCATTCCCGTCCGATAGCACCGAGCCGTCAATAGCGTACCATCCAGATCTACAGGGGCATTGTGAGACATGATCGGACTCAACATGGGCCACGACACTATCGTCTTCTCTTGCGTAAAAGTTGTTGAAGTTGCTGACGATAACGGGTACCGGCTTTGGAAAAAAATATGGGGTTTCGTTATGAATGGCAGTAGATGTTAGACAAGTGACAAGTAAACTTTATGAAATATGGAATGAAAATTTGTCTCTTTTACCAATGCTAAAGTAAGGACACCCGCAATAGCACAAAAAGCACCAACAACCTTTCCCATTACGGCTGAAAATGTGCATGTTTTCTGCGTTAGTTTAAAAGATACATTTGTAAAACGGAAGTTTTGTTGGTAAAATAAAAAACTCACTGAGGGGAATATCGTCTCCGTAACCGCATGTTGTCTACAAATGTAATAATATTATCGAGAGCTATCAGTCCAAGTTAGCGTCAAAGTTTTTATGACTTGAAAGGGATTTAAGCTCGTTAATGTACCATCGTAATGACACTCCACCAGAAGGCATCCAATATGCTGGTAAAGTGTGTATTTGGATGTTGCGCTTCGGTAAAGTATACAGCGCTCGAAAAAAGCACAACACCAATGGCCAGGAAGAACATCAGCAGTGCCAATTCCCTTATCGAAGCCCTCAGCGTTTTCCCCAAAACTTTTAATCCTCTGTTATGTCGCGACAATTTTAAGATTCTGAAAACTCTGACAAGTCTAATGACTCTAAAAATGGTTAGCGAACTGGCCTTGTTCACGTTTTTTTCATTGTCTTGCTGTGCCAGAAATAAGGTTACAAAGTATGGAACAATGGCAAGAAGATCGATAATGTTGGACATAGACTTGAAAAAGACGGTCTTTCTAGGTGCAGTTAGGCTTCTTATGACAAATTCAAATACAAACCACAATATACATGCGGTTTCAGTAAAGAAAAATGGATCAGACAATGACATAATGTCATAGCTTAGCACTTCTCCTAATTCCCCGTTACCACGCTGGAAACTTTTCAGAGTTTCCAGACAAAAGATGAATATTGAAATGAGCACAACGATGATTGAGAGGACGGCCACAAATCTGGCTTGCATTGAACTTTCGGGGTATTCAAACAAGAGCCAATATTTTCTCTGTAGCAGTCTTCTCGGGACAGGCTTCTCAATGTCCATCAAAATCCCTTCCTCTAGTCTTAACTTATCAATTACATCTTGTCCCAACTCGAAAAAACGAATTTCTTCTTCAAACATTTCTAAACTGACTGTGAAGGGTCTTCGTAGGATTCCTCTTGATTGGTAGTAATACAAAATTGCATCAAAACAGGTTCGGCTTCTATCGATGAAAAAGTCGTTGTTAATGGGGTCATAGAACTTTTGTCGTCGTTTGGGGTCTCCCAGTAAGGTATCCGGAAATATTGACAGGGTTCGTAATGTTGTTTGGAATATTTTGCCGGACACATTTATTTTGATTATTTGACACTGTGCGTGGTTATGCTTTACAGCCTTGGGCAGTTGAGAAGTTAGGTGTACTGTCTTTCTCCTTTTCTTAGCTGTTTTACGTATAGACTTGCGACGTGCAATTCCTGGTGTCTCAGCGTCCGATTCTGGCTCGGAAACGACTTGCCAAGTACTATATGATGACCATTCTGGACGATAAGCTGGTATTAGAAAAGCTTCAATGAAAAATGACCAAACAAAATGTGGCACTTCCTTGCAAAAGTTAATCGTTGCATGTGCTACTTCCCCAGGACGTAATTGTTCCCACAGACGCGAGTAGTTGAAGCTATGATCATGATGTTCTTGTTCAATTTTTGAGGATGCTGCTAGCGCCAATCCAAGCCCAGTATCCTTGACTGGACCACTGTCATTAAGAGAAGTTCGTAACATTATTAACGTTTTATGCTTATCTAAAGACAGATGGATCAAAACATTCCCGCATTTAGCTTCCTTAGTTTATTTATCCAAGTTAGCGACAGCGTTCCCCTTTGTACCTGATAACGAGACTTTTTAAAGAGTATGACAGAGTATGTCTGAAGTTGAATGCATACACGAAAATCTTCGGTTTTGGCCGATCTCCTTGGTTTTGCATGCATGGGGCAGGGCAGGAACATACAATCATAATCCAAAGCATCTTAAGAATTCTAAAGATTGTCTTAAGAATCATAATCCATAATCATGCCGTTCTTTAGAAACTGCATTTACTCATTACATTCTTAGATAAAATCGTTGATTATGGTATTAACTTGATATGCTTTGCATGGTAGTAAGTTTAAAGTGTTGCCTCTGCTGCCTTTTTGTTTCTTAATGCCATTGCATTTACAGTACAATAACTGAAATGCAAAATTCAATATATTTTCCCCATTATCCCATTGCCTTGGTGTAAAGGACACAATGCAACGAGTGCAACGTAACAGTGTGTTTGTAAGCACGAAATGTGAAAGGAAACAATTCGTACAATAGTGCGCTTCAGTTTGTTCGATAAATTACATCTTGCATGCAATCAATATACAATTCGTTAGTTCGATACAACATAAAAATGTGAAGTAAATGAAAACACAGTAAGAACCTTTCACCTTTGTATGCCTATCTACATCAAGGACTGTTGTATGAACAATACAACAAAAGTCAAGAAGGTGGGTGGTGGGTAGGAGTCAGTCCCATTGTTCGGACTCTGTCTTACTAGTCTTGAGACCAAAGTAAAGTTTCCCTGGAAATTCCAGTGGTTAATTTAATGCTAGGTACACTCAATCCCTGCATTCATAAACGGAATTTTGGTCATAAAAACGAAACCGGTAAAACCTTATTAAAAAAAGGTTTATGTGTAAAACGGTCGGGACATCTGCATCCAATTATCCTAAAAATTCATGAAGTTAGTGAAAACACTTGCCGACCCATTACATAAAGGAGTACCGGCTCATTGCGCTCTACTTGGGACTTTCCCTCGGAATAATTTGCAAATATGAATTATCAGAAAACTACAAATTTCGGGGGACAATTGGACAAGGCGTTTGCTAAAAGCCTTCCACTTCTCCCCGGCTACTCCTTTAACTTAAACGTGAGCAAAGCCTAAGCCACAAAATCTACTGGAATCGACTCCCAGAATCTTAAAAGTCAGTTTGTTAGAGTAATGAGTATTACTTTTGTTTGTCTCAGGTAGGACAGGACAGATTTCACCGGCCAGCTCATTGGGGTTTGAGTAAAGGAGTTCCAGTTTTAAATGACCGTGACGATCCCAGACCTAAGCCTGGGATTGGAGGACGAGAGCCTCCACCATGGGCTCCATGTCGCACTGGACCAGACCATTCAGTTTACCCCAGAGGACATGGTTCAAACGTTCCGTCATGGATTGCCTTCAACAAGCAGGCAAGTTCATTTTTGTATGCAGCCCTTATTACCTTCGCAGTTTTTATGCGTCAATATTAAAGGTTTGCTCATTCTTAAACTCAGGTGCTTGTCTTTGATGCGTATTTCCAAGAACCTGTACCCGAGTCTCCCTTGGAAAGCTATCGCGTACACCGATGCAAAATATACTTTTTCCTGGAAGACGACACTGTACAAGTCATTGAACCAAAAGTACTGAATTCTGGTGTTCCACAAGGACAAATCATCCGAAGGCACCGTATACCGCTGCCATCCCCGTGTGAGGACCAGTTCTACACACTGGAGCATTTCAATGTTGGATGCGAAGTCAATATTTATGGCAAGGTTTTCTACGTTTGTGGATGCGATGGTTTTACGCGGAATTTTCTTAACAGGCTTGGAATTTCTGTGCCACAGAACATGGAAATGCCTATGGATCCAGGCAGTGAAAAGATTAAAGATGTATGAAAGTTTTTTCTTGAAAATAATTACATGAAAGTGGAATTAATTCATTAGTTTTATTGATTTTTCATTTTTATGATGAATATTGTAGAAACGCTCAAGCTTGTTCCCCAGAAAGCCGCATCATTCGGTTGACACAAGAGGACCCTTCCTGCAACACGCTGGTCATGTGCTAAGATTCTGGGCGTACTGGGATGATCGTTGCAAACTTTACGGAGACTTGCGATACTTTATCATCCACTACTTTCTGGCCGACGGTACAATGGAAGTGAGAGAAATTCTTCGTCCCAACTCCGGATATGAGGCATATCCTTTGTTTGTCCGCAGAGGCAAGATTCCCAAGGTATGAAAATGCAATGTAGCACTTTGGCTCGTTAGATCTCATACATACAACCAAGCAAGACATTATGAACACTTATTTTTCCAAATTGGTCTGCAGAACTGCGATAAACTTGTTCAACTTCCTGGAATGGATACACCACTTACCATTCTCAACGTGTTCGGGTCCATCTACGCTTCCAAAAACAAGAAAGCCCATTATATGGTCGACAATTTGGCAAATCAAGATTCTGGAATAGAATTCTACAAAGATAGCGATTTGGCCATTGGAGCCGTGTTGAATATATTTGGCCGTGCTTACATCATAACTGATTGCGATGAGTTTACTCGTCAGTATTATCGGGAAAAGTATAATGTCCGTAAGTACCCTTGCATTAATTTTGCACATGAAACCGAAAAATAGTGCACACTAAAATAAAACTCTTTGCGACATTTATTTCCCATTGCGCAGAGGATTTCACACCTCTGACACTGAATGAGCCAAAGAAGCAATATCCCAAACCGGTTCCTCCACCTTACAACGGATGGGGTACGGAAGAGGACTCCTTGCAAAGTTGGAAATATTTAGAGCTCAAACCTCACGTGAAGGATTACAGATACTACGCAGCTAAAGAAAGGTTGGCTCATATCGACAATTCATAATTTATAGACGTGATGCAAACAGCCTCTCTAAGAATTACGTTTTTATTGCTTTCACCAGAGATATATTACGCTTTGAAGCGAGATTCTACAAGGCTCTTCAGAAAGTAAATCAATCTCGCCGTTTTATCATTCAATACTTCATGAGTGATGATACCATACAGATTTCGGAGTCCGAGCATCCGAATTCTGGTAAATTATCGTTTAACCCATGATGCATACTTACCACTTTTATCTGTTTGAATGAGAAAGAACACTTTTAGCAATGATCAATTACTATTGCCTATTGTTTCAAAGGCTTGCCAAAGGGAAAGTTTCTTCTGAGAAGCAAAGCAATCAAGCCAGGTCATCAAATGCAGTTGGGCGAGGATTCTGTGCCCTACGAGCATAAAGACTTTTTCGTTGGAAACATTCTTGATATCAATGGGTTTCAGTTTCAATTGCTGACAGCCGATGAATTCACGCTTTCATACATGGAAGCGAACAAGCATCTAGTAAAAAATGAACAAAAGCTTACAAATAATGTATTTTAATGCACTACAGGCTATTATCATAATGCTAAAACATTCCTTTGAAACATTTTCATAGTTTCCTCACTCAAATATCTGTTTGTGTCTCGACAAACTGCGAGAAGCCATGGGGCCATTACAAGCTGAGGATGTTGTGAAGTGCTTCTCGGAAAATGATACATGCCTTCAGGGAGTTTTGGACATAAGAAACTTCAGGACTTTGATCATGCAAATTACAAAGTGTGGTCTTAGTGAGCATGAAATTCTGACTTTGGCTCGAGCATATGCTGCCAAGACGCCTCCACCCGGAACGGATTTCCAAACGCTGCAGTAATTTTAGCGAATATATATAATGATATGTTAAAATGTAGTACGGGTTTACATTGGTATAATATTTTGTTATAATTTTCACAAGGGCTATCGCTCAAACGGAACTTCGCAGATTCAACTTTGACAAGACTCTACTTTCGAGAATTGAATACACATTGCGTTATCATGATCCCTGTAGAACAGGGCGAGTGGATCGAGAAACCCTTCGGGCAACCTTGAAGGGTGCCAAACTTCCTTTGTTCCGAGAACTGTTGGATTTCTTGGTTGACAAGTACGCATCCACATTTTATTCATCTATTCGTGTTCTTAAGCATTCAAGTTTTTCTTAATGTTGCTCAATTCATCATTAGATTCCCAACCCCGGAAGACGATCTTTGCAACCGAGTGGATTACTGTGAACTATTGAATTTCTTGAACTGGGAATCAAATCCAGCTCCAGTGACAAAACCGGCAGCAAATAAATGCGTCATGAAATGGGTTGAGCCAAAACCACCCCTGAAACTATTCTGTGTCAATTATCGCTCTTTACTCGAGGACGTGTGTCCAAACTACAAATGCGCTTTGGCTTCCGTTTGCTGCTGCTGTAGTGAAAACAAGCCTTGCCCTCAACATCAACAGACGAGAGTAGAACCCGAAAACTTTTGTCCGGATGAAAGCAATCAAGAAACTGTTTTGAATGAATGTCCACCTCAGGAACCTGTCACAGTTGTTATTCCTCCCTGTAAGGTGACATACAATGAAGGGAATCAGCATAAATGTGCACCTGGAGCTTGGAAGTGTAATCTGGAGGAAGCGCAACCACCCACTGTGTACGACGACATTTGTACACCACAAAACTAATAATTACTGTCATGTAACATAACATAAACTACTGGAACAAACGAGCTGGTACAATTTTAGATCCATTAGAATATGGAATCTTGAAGAAACTGATTAATTATTTTTAGTACTTTTACACAAATGCTTGAATAAATACTATGATCGAATAATTAGTAAAGTTTATAATGTTGATTTATTTCAAACATGCAAGTTTGGTAAGATTTATATAATTTACAATTACAACATGGAACACTACATTTTCAATATTATTGAAATTAGGAAGAAGAAGCAATGCCTATGCCGTCAATTAAGTGCTTAATAGTTAAAGTAAAAAGCCAATCGGGGTCACATTTTCAAACTGCGTATCCGCATCATGAGAGAAGTAGTTAGTTGTTTAATTACACGCTCCAATGTTTGTTTTCATGAGAGAAGTAGTTAGTGGAGTAGTTGTTGTTACATGCTTTAGTGCTTGCTTTTGGATAACGATGATGCTCCAGCCTTATTTCCGGATAACACCACGTAAGCTGAATGCGTTTCTTTTTGTTTTTGCTGTAAAAGTTCCAAAGTGTTCAGGGGCGTATCAGTTGAGTTCATGTGTTGCAGCAACTACTCGTAAGAAAAACAACAGATTAATATATAAACCATACTCATAATATTTTATGCAAATCGTAATATTGGTAATTGCCTTCTCCTGCTCAATCTTCCTTCGCTTTTTATCAATCTTATTTTTGCCACTGCCTTTGCCATGAAACTTGTGAGACAAAATCCTGAATGCCTCTTTAGCCGAGATTGGCGTGCCATCCTCGTCATTATATTCCAGTTTGAAGTCTGGTTTGTAGTTGTGTTTTTCCGTAAAGTCCATGATTGGTCCACCCAAAAACCTATCATCCCGTTTACCGAATCTGTCATCTTCATAACTTTTATCTTCGATAGAATAATGTTGTGCCTACGGGGAATTTCATATTATGCATCATTAAAACAATTGAAAGCATTAATACTAATTGCAAATTATGTCGCAATATTGATCGTACCTGCAAGTGACGCATTTTAGAAGGCCCTCCCTTTTTCTGTTGTTCCTTGTCCAAGTAGCCCTTATTCATTGCAACTTTTAGAGCGCCAGCAATCCCAGTTGCAACATCAGGCTCCTGTTCCAAAATGGTGGATTCTTCGGCGTCAGCGGGTCTTGTTATATCCACAGGAGTTTCATCTAAACAAAGGACATACAATTATTTTCAGTAATTCTTACAATATTGACAATATTATATTGTGAATTTGAAAGATTGAAACAAGTGCTTACCTATTTCAACTTCATTCCAGGTACCACGTTCTTCTATTTGCCCCTTCTTGTCCTCCCTCTCAAAGTCCTAAAAATATATGAACGGTTACCCATTTTACTAATTACTATAGACAAGCTTGATGACAGCTATTTAACAAAAAGAACACAGCCATTATGAATCCGTGTATGTACTTACCATTTCTTCATCACCGTAAATATCCGCCCCTTCCACACGAGGTATATCCCCTAGTGTTCTGCAAAATTCTGCCGTAGCATGCAAAACTATGGAGCCAGATGACGATGGGCCACCCTGTTCATCTTGATTATTCAAAAGAGCATCAATGTTGATGCCACGTGGCTTTCTTATCTTCTCCTTTTGCTTCAACAATCTGGCTTTATGTAGAGCAACTTGAAAATCCAAGTCTCCTTCATCCTCCAGTTTAACATCCGAGATGTCAATTTCTCGAGCTAATATGGACAAACAAGCAAGTTTTAATTTCCGTATTTCCGCAAAAGTATTTACAAATTGTAATAGATAGAAAAGTTATAAACTTACGGGGTGGCAAATCATCTATTTCTAAATCGATCTCCATATCCACTGGTTCTGGCTTTACTTCAGCCGGGACCTTTCCTTTTTTCGACTTTCTGGAACCCAGATCTCTCTGATTAATTATTCCATCAGGGGCAGGCTTTGATTGCACATCAATGTCCAATAGATCATCAGCCTTTAAAACCTTCCTGACTTTACGGACCTGTGATGCAAATTAAACGTAACAATAGTTAGTACATATTTGTATTAACCTCAGATTATAGTGTAATATTTTTAGATACGCACCTTCTTCTTCGGTTTCTTGAACTTCACCATTTCCTCTTCTGTGTAAAAATCTGAAGCTAGTCTCAGTGATGACGATGATGGTTGCACAGATTCTAGTATTTTATCGTCTCGTAACATTTTTTCTCTTATCTTGGCTCTACGGGCTTCGTCCGATGCATCTTCTCCAATGACGAAAGAACTCTTTGGTTTTTTTCCATCAATTTCTTCATCATATTTGCCGAGGACACTTTTTCCTCTTAGATTTCCTTCGCTGTCGAATTCAATCTCATCAAAAACATTATAACCATTGAGTTCTGGTCTTAGCCTTCGGCCCTCGACGTTCTAAAAAGATTAAACATGAACCAGTTATTGATGTGAATTAATGAAGTACATTTTTCATAAATGTCAAAACTTGATGACAACGCTTACCTTTTCAAACTTTTCATCATCTACCATATTGGGGTTAACCAGCACATCATCGTCTTCATTAAGAACCTCCTTGTCTTGTAAAGTCAGAATAACTGTATCCCCTTCATGAATTCGATCCTGTGAAATGTGTAAATTGCAAACATAAATATTACGCAAAGTTAATTTAGATCATAGGCAATCGTTTGCCTTTTTGTATAAATTCAGAATTTCATTCGAAAATAATCTTACCTGTCCATGAAGTACTTTCATTCCCCTCAAATCCTTGTCTGTGTAAGCCCTATTCTTCTGCTTTGCAAACTCGGATTCGACAAGTTCTCCAACACCAAATTCATTGTCAAGTTCGTCCAATTCTTTAGCCTGTGAAACAATCAAACGTATGTTTTGCTTTAAATCCATTAATGAAGACACCTCATTTATTAAAACAATTCCCAAATACACTGACCTTCTTCTCTGCCAGCAACTTTTGCTGCACAGCTTCCTTCTGTTTCCGAACCCAAGCTGCAGCATCGTCATCAGAGTCCGAGTCAGCTAAGCCCTTCGACTCCAATAATTTATTCTCCAGACGACGTTTTTCTCTTCTCAATGCAATCTTTTCACGCAGTTTCTCTGCCTCACGCTTCTCTGTCAAGTTCTCCGCTGGAGCATGAACGAAATCATTTTTCTCTTTCCAAAACGTTTCACCTTCCTTCTCTCTCTCATCTCTAATTCTATTTAGCGTCTCCTCATCAAAATCTACTTCTTCCCCTTCTTCAAGGTCCTCATGTCTAGGTTTCGGCGGCGGCGGCGCAGCTCTAGGAGCTGGAGTATCTATTTGTAAGGGCTTCAAACCAAGTTTCGCACGAAGCTTGTTTGTTTCTTCTATAGAAAGGGAGGAGTTGTCACCCGACGATTTCGGCGGACTAGGCGATCTAGATATCGAGCGAGTAGCAACATATCTTGAACTCTTTGCAACGGGAACATCAGAATCTGTAATAACCATATAAAAAACCCAATTAAGTCATTTCAAATCCGAAGTGTCATTTTATATTAGAAGATATAATCAGAAATCAATCATGCATGTTTCAATAATTCATTCCAACTTATAAATATCATTCTAATTCCTAACCAAATTAACCATTGCCACTCGGAAAATAAAATCAACTCAAATAAACACATCTTTGCAACAATTTTAAAGAAAAAATCACACTTTTGCATTAAAAAATCGCTTCTCGACCTTTCCGCAAATCAACTTACCGTTGCAACAGTATTTTAAAGGAATGTATTGCTTAAATACGCCCACTACGGAGAGGAAATACCAGGAAAAGTAACTCTTTCCATCCTTTCCAATCATCTGCAAGAGAAATACGAAAAGACTAAATTAGTATAAAGCCAAGCTTTAAAAGAATACTTATCTGAGAGCTAAAAAGTGGTCAATTAGCAGCGTCCTTTTTATGAGAGGGCAATGGAACAGTACAAAGGTCATAATTAACCATCCTACACTTTAAAATACTAAACTATTGGCCATTACGCTTATCTAACAAGTTGACCTACTTATCTCTAAACCACACACATCCAAACAACCACTTAAAAAATCCAAAAAGCATTTAAATTCTTACCATCTGAGCCCGAGTGTCGCCTCTTGTCCTTCTGCCGTCTACTATTCGCCTTGGGGTCTGGACTTCGGTGTTTATGCAGGTCAAAGTCATCCACGGCGGACGGGGACGGGCTCCTACTTCGGGACCTGGACCTATGCTTCCTCCGCCTTGAAGACGAGGAGGAAGATTCCCCATTTCCCCGCTTGCTCCTTGACTTCTTATCCTCCCTCTCCCGATCCTTCTCCTTATGCTTCTTCGAAGAACCCATAATACTTCTCTAAACACTTCAAACCTTAAAGCCCAAACTTTAATTTAATTTCTCAAAATAATTATCAAAAAGGCCAGCTAAAACGATTTGGTTCTAAAAGCAAGCCAAACCAAGCTTACTGCAGCCTTGGAACTGTTTTGGCGTCTAAATCAGGGCCGTAGACATTATTAATTTGTAACACTCAATTAATAAAGTTATCTAGTGGATGCTGTAAGCAAGGGACCTGAAATGCAAATCTCACCCGTGTCTAATTTCACCCGTAGCAAACTGCTACGAACCTGTGTCAGTACGAAGATCATACTCTGCACATTCGAAATTTAACAATTCGATTTCCATTTCGTGAGTTTGGTAAAAAAAACTGGACCATAATTATGTGTCGCAAAGTACAATTAATAAAGCAGGCACATGCCTACATGTAGCGAAGTAGCAAAAGCAAGTTTGCCGGTTCTACAAAGCATACGACAAATCGACATAGACATAATTCAACAGACAAAAGCCCAAATGTATTAAATTACATTAGTCATTGAAATATATACGGAAAATTAAGAACAATTTCAACAATCTGACATCAGAAATTATTAAAAATGTCACCCGAAACGCTACTGAACACACACACCCTTCAACTACGTCTCAGATGCTCCTGTTTACAATTTCGCTGGTTTGCAGTTCCTGCTTGCGTCCAAGTTGCCCCAAAACCGGACAGCTTTCTATAGACCGCTTGGGCCACTGCATTGCGCAAAGCTTGTTGGCTCTATAGCCAAGCACCTGACATCTGAACATCTGCATTCATCTGTCCATGCAATTTTTCATGTCGGCTGAATTCAATTAATGTGACGTGTATTAACAATGCCTGCAAAATGCTTTGAAAGTTGAAAGCAAGTGCTTTGATTTATGATCAGTTTGTGATGCCATTGACAAGTGGTCAGTGTCCAGTTTCCTACGTCAAGTCAGTTAAATCAACGTGTTATTATACCGGTCAGCTTGACATGTTTTCTCAGCTGCTACATGACAGATTATGATGTGGACGCTGCTGCTGAATCGCTGAGTTGCAGCCGCTGCTGGAGTATGTGGATAGTAGCTCTGAGCTAATTAGCCCATTAGCAGAAGCTTCGTGATCGCAAACATGGAATAGCTTTAAACGATAATCAATCGGGTACATAGTACATGGTCGCATGTAGCGTGTGGATTGTCATCAGATAGGACGTTTGTTCAAGGCAATTTGCAGCGAACTATCAATTTCAATAAATTTGGTGCAAAAGGAGGACAGTGGACGGGATAGTTTGGATTTTTTTGTGGAGCTGCCAAAAAAAGTTTAACTGGTGCTTGTGCTGCTGCTGGCATTTGGAAAACTTGTTTTCTGGAACAGTATAGCGTATAGGATTGGAGGAACAACTTCTGGAACCAGGGAGGGAGTTTATGTGGGACATGCTTACGTAGGTATGTGTAAACTTGTCATGTGATGAAAACAAGTAATTTTAGAATAAATCTATTTTCAATTTAGCCATTTGACATTTCATTTAAGCTAGAGGATGATGGTAAGCTTTATGTTATGTTTTTCTATTCTAGCCTTGTTGTGGTCTAGTTCAGCGATTTCCAGAGGCCTGGAGACTCTTTCATGGTCCATGTGAAATAATTTGGACGATAGAGGCATATCAAACGGAAGTTGGTGTGAAAGCTTTATATTGTGGATGCTATCCTTCCCTTTGTGAGTATACAGCAGTGTGCAAGTGACCGTCTATTTGTTGTGTACGTAGAGTAATACGTGGACTTTCCGGCCACACTTTCTCCGGCGGTTTGTTATCAGCAGAAGCGTCATAACATTCTCGGAATTCGGAATGGGAACACTTTCTTCATAAAGAAAAGTTTTGTGTGTGGTTTTTTATAAGCACGGCACATCTGTTGTCTACTTTCTTCACAGTCTCAGCTTTCTCCCGCTTCCGTAAGTGCTCTTTCTTTTCCAAGTGTATCACATAAAAGTTTTAGGTGTTATAATGCTATGCATTGTACTGTGCCACTTGCACTGCTGTGGTGGTAGCGGTGGTATAACTGGACCTGTTTTGTGATTTAATTTAGGATTCACTGTTACTGTTAGCTCATCCTTTTATTTCTTTGCCGTTGTTGTGCCTGTGTATTGTGTAGGGTTCCAAGTTCCAATATGCAAGAAAATATAGAGGGGCAATATGTAGTTCAGCGTGTAACTAATCTTTTCCAATTCTAGCCTCGTTCAGTAGGACGGGTATGGACATAAATCAAAGTCTCATAAATATTAGATTAGAATAAGCACAGAAACTGGTTAGCTGCCGAGTAGACTAGAGTTGCTAGAAGCTAGACGAATAAATGATCTGGCATCTTGTGATGGTAATACCGTAATACCAGGAAAATAAAAGAAAGTAGGAAGGCTTGCTTATGGTTGAGGTGTTATGGAATGATTGACTCGTAAATTGCTACTTGACTTTCACTGTGTATATCCGAGAAAGAATAGAAGTATGTGTTGTGAAGACTTTTGTAGATTGCTCTGGGTTGAATTATCATGTTCCGCAACGTTCCCATTTTTGGCCCTATAAAAGTTTGTTGTGTTTCGGGTCACTCGTAGATAGCATAATCTTTTTACTCAAACCTTCGCTGGAATTTTCCCCTCAGTTTATAGATAATTGATTTTTGAGCTTTTGGTACAAGTTTCTTTACAGAAGTTTCAATTAATTATCATGCTCAACTTACCTCAGATTCCTCTTAGTTTTTCATAATATGAGATTGTCAGAAAAGCTAAACTAGTAAGGGCATTTTAAAATCATCCGAATTCAATACTGTGTAATATAATCAAAACCTTTCTGTATAAAATTTACAGGTCTACACAATGATGGGGAGATGATATCCGGAAACGTTTCGTTTAGTAGAACGTACGGGTTTGGCAGTATTAGTTGATTACTATCAAGTGGGAAGGAACAAAGTGTGGAAATTCAGGATCTATAAAAATTCAAGAAGCTAGAAAGTCATTGGAAGGAATCAATTGCAGTGAAACACTTAGCAATATGACGACCGACTTGTGGTGTCTAGTGTTTATAAGTATCGGAGCATATATGGTTACCGCCAGAATCATTCCCAGATTCCGTGATGTATTCGTCAGAGCTAATCTGTTTGGTATTGATCTTTGTAAATCAACGGGTGCCGAAGTGTAAGTACTGAGTATAATCAATTTTAATCAACAATACACTAGTTACTTTTTAAAAGTAACTTTTATGTAAGATCTTGTCTGTGACGTTCCTCTTTGGTTGTGCTATTTTTTAGGCCCGAAGCAGTAGGAGTATTATGCGGATGCGTGTTTCTGGTATGCATGTTCTTATTTATACCGGCCAGATTTGGTCAGGAATTTATTCGACAAAAGGAGAATTTCCCACATCATGAGGTATACCTACTAAAGTTTTGAATAGCTTTGAGACAGGCGATGGCGATGGCCAGTTCCGTTTCGTTGAGAATGCAGATTTAACTTAGTCATTCATGGATGTTTTGCTGTTTTTATTTTTAATGCAACGTGCATGAAACCCGACACTGCCTTGCACGGTGTACGAACCTTGGAAATAGTTGGTGGAATACATAACTGCTTTGTTGGGCGTGACATGCATATTACTGTTAGGATTTGCGGATGACGTAAGAACTTTTCCTTTTTTACATATCATTAAGGCAGTAAGGGAAAATTACTGTTATTTTCTTTCTTAATTAAAGGTTCTAGATGTTCCTTGGAGAGTGAAACTACTGCTTCCGGCAATTGCCGCTCTTCCTATACTTCTAGTCTATTATGCTACGTTTGATGTAACGTTCGTTGTTGTTCCTAAACCTTTACGACCAATAATGGGACAGTCGATTGAATTAGGTAAGTTTGGTTAAAATAATACCTTTGATTCAATGTTAAATGTTTCATCTTGTCCTTGTTTTGCTGCATCATTATTTAACGGAAAACATTTCTATTATTCCTAGGCTTGTTGTACTATGTGTACATGATGATGGTGGTTGTATTTTCGACAAACGCAATAAACATTCTTGCTGGAATAAATGGGCTGGAATGTGGTCAAGCGGTTGTGATTGCCGTTTCAGTACTATCGTATAACGTATTTGAAATATATATGGGGGAAGTTCCGGCGCATGCTCACTATTTCTCAGTGCATCTACTTCTTCCATTTATAGCCACCTCTGCTGCTCTTCTAAAATACAATTGGTTAGATTATACTTTAATTTCAAACTTTTTAAAACATTGTCATACAAATTCAAAAGTTTCCGAATTTATATATTTTAACGCAGGTATCCGGCTCAAGTTTTTGTCGGTGACACCTACTGCTATTTCTCAGGGATGTTGTTTGCAACCATTGGAATCCTCGGCCATTTCAGTAAAACATTACTACTCTTCTTTCTTCCACAAGTATGTAGAAAGAACTTACATGTTTCCTCAACCCACACTACACCTACATTACATTTGCTAAATTACACCCGTTTATAAATTGTTATTTGTTTTCACATTACAGGTTTTCAACTTCGTGTACTCTGTTCCCCAAATCTTCCATTTTGTACCGTGTCCACGTCATCGCCTTCCTAGGTAAAACATATTATCATGATATGGTGTATGGATCCATGTGCTCTTTGAAACTATTGATTATGTTTTAATCTTTCTTTAATGCTTATCTACTAGATACAATAAACTGACAAATAACATTGAAATGAGCACAGTAAGATTCAAGCAAAAAGACTTGAAATTCTTGGGTCGGGCTTCCATTGGAATTTTGGAATCGATGGGGCTTCTTTGTGTGCAGCGAAATGTCGGGGAAAATCGGGAATATATGGACTGCAATAATTTAACCTTAGTGAACTTAATACTGAAGGCATTTGGCCCGATGCATGAAAGAAGTACAACCATAATCATTCTTCTTCTTCAGGTAATTTTTGCTTTATTTTATCAATGCAATATATCAACTTATCAAAAATTATTTAAAATCCATGCATAATGTTTACAATAATTGTTGTTTTACTACAGATTTTATGCAGCTGCCTGGCTTTTGCCATCAGATATCCACTAGCTCGGCTGTTTTATGATGTTTAATAATACGAAGTAAGAACGACACTGACGTTGAAACTAAAATTACCAATTTTTGTTTAGTTTGGAATTATGAATGAATGCTTTATGTTGTAACTATACGTTATAAATGACTCAAGCTATATTAATAGCTGAAAGCTGAGAATTTTTAAGTCAAATGCCTTGGCCTTACGGTTCCTTTTTTCATGATTTAAAGTATATCTGTATTACAAAATACACAATAGTTTAGTATTTTATGAATGCCGATTGTACCTTACCGTGTGCTTCGTACAATCATAATGGAGCTTGTGAATTCAGCTTACGATGTGTAGCAAGAGAGAGAAACTGAAGAACGAAGATATTACAGTGTTAGATTTAGTTTGCAAACAAGCTAATAAGATATTTCAAAAAGGGATGGGCAACATTTGGGAATCGTGATTACAAATTGCACAAGTTTTTGCATCGCACCAAAATAAAACAATATCAACTCTGTTCGCTTGGACTGGACAAAATAGATGACACGAGCTTGCCTAATGCCTCATTCATTTGCTGCTATCATTACCTGCAAATTGAATAAAGCCGTTTTGTGATTTTACTCGCGCTGGATAAGTAAATATTTAAAATAGGCTATTATCGGATATATCAAATAACACGTTTGAGTAAGACAGGAACACCAAGCATACATTGAACTGATTAGGATATATAGGTACTTGAACAAAGTCACGTAAAATAAAATACCTATTCTATTCATCCTAAATTGTTATATATCAATTTATTTAATAACATTCTAAAATTTTATTATATAGATTATAGATAGAAACTATATACCTTATAGTTTTAGTATGTGTAGGAATTAAATATATACTACACATCATTCAGTTGTTGTTATCAAAGTGGTCGATTATGAATATTTACTATTATCTTAACACCATTTTGTATTCATACTTCTAATAAAGCCACAAAGATTGCAATAAAATGCATACTTCCTTTTCATATTGTTGCAATTCTATATTATCGATTTTCATTTATAAACACTGGTTTGCGCGTCTGATGATGATTGTACAAATAAGTAATGTAGCTTATTATCTTCCAAAGATAAATTTTTGTTTAAATTAAGCTTTGATTTATTTACAATACAAGCCAACAATAATTTTGATTTGGTTTCAATAAGTTTTTCTGCCGAGTGTTACATGAGTAAGATAATAATTTTCGTCAAGTTTTTCAAAGTTTTTAATTCAATATACTTTAAGTCTACTGACTATTTTAATGAATAACTATATTCATAGTTAATTCAAATGTAACTAACTGTTTATAATAATTTAGGAATCATTTTCTTTTTATGCTTTCAACAAGTTTTTCTCGTATATAATTAGTTAGACTTTTACTTACAATAACCATTAATATATAGCATCAACCTACTAGGCGATATGCATCTATTTACTAAGTAATATGCAATACAATTCTGTCGATAAGAATGCAGTTCAGACAACTGATGCTTCTGAAAACACATGCAACTAATTATATGTAATAACACCGTTTCCAGCTAAATCTGTTGAACCTACGATCTTCTTGTTTTGATTTGGATTAGGCAGAAACATAGGGAGAACTGAATCACAGGTAAAATGATAGTCGGTCGAAGATGCCGTAGAAGTTGAAAAGCATGAGTTTTTCCTTGAACCCTGCTTCTTACTTGGGGAAAGGTGGCGACTTGGTGACATGTGCTTTGGGGACGAATGACTCTTCTGTTTTGTGGGAGGCATGGTCAAAGGAGCTGACACACCAGAAGAACAAGACGACGAGGATGATGAATGCTTGGCATCAGAACTCAAGGATGATTTGCCACTTTCACTGCTGCTTGTTGCACCAGCGGTCTTTGGAGATTTAGAGCGAGTGCGGAAAAATTTGGAAATCTTTCGCGACTTGCTTTTACTAGGTGATTTTGTAACATCTGGAAGCTTTAGTGGAGACGGTGACGGAGATGACGGTGGAGTTAAAGTGCTTCTGCTAGGACTACTTTGAACACTGTTGTTCGAACCACCGCTTCCTGCATTCGTCAAGTGTACACCCAAGTGCATGTTGACGCTGCCACCAGCGTTACCATTCTGATGAGACATGGGTGAATAAAGAGAATGCTCATAAATCACCCGATGAGGAGAGCACATTGAGTGGCCATCATTTTGCTTATTTTCAACTGTTGGTTGAAACGGTAAAGCAACCGTGATAGATTGAACTTGTGTGCTGGCATTTTCTGCAGGTAAATTGCAGCTGCTAGTAATTGGTGTTGTGTCGATAATTTCCATTGGTGGGATTTTGATTGATTCGCCCTCAGTGTCACTGGATTCTTTACCAGAAAGATATTTCTTTTGCTGGATTGCCGACATTCGTGATCCCTTTGAGATTTTTTGTTGGTTTGTTGAGGGTACTTTGAAAATTGATTCATCGCTCAAAATGGGTAAATCACGGAGTAACAGGCTACTGGGTGGTTTATTGTTCTGAGTCGACATTTGCTCCAGTTTACTGCTCAAAGAATGAGTATTGGACAAAGATGTATTGTTGATTGCATAACCCGGCCCATGGTACATGCTCACATCTTTGTTTGCATCCAAGTCATGGGGGAAACTGAGACGTGGCCAAAACCGTTCCATATCTCCTCCAGCAATGGATACTGAATCTACAGAAAACATGTTATTTCATACAACTATACAACACATTCAAGCATTTACTTTGTCGCTATTCATGTACTGACCTGCAAAAGTAGAAACCACCGTTAAACATTCTTGACTTAAAACTCTCAACGGGTGGTCATTTTCGTTTTCCAGCTTAGGCATTGATTTATTTGAAGAAAATGATGAAACTTCTGAGAAAGAGTTGCTCCTTCCTCTAGAAAAGTATGTTTCCGGTGACATTTCATAATTCTGATCAGATTCCGGAAGTGGATTTTCGTCCAAAAAGCTAAGTGCTATGTCTTCCTCCGTAACCTACAAATCAATGAAACAGTTTGAGTATACAATTGAAGTAGTTTTCACTCTAAAGTTCAAAGGAATAAATCAAAGAACTGATAACTTACTTGTAAACATGCATCCCTTGTAGGAACGGGTACTTCAGGTTCCACCACTTCAATAAACTCAAAATCGTAGCCATTGCTTATTGACTGATGGTCACCGTCCGTGCTGATATCATCACATGTTTTAAAAACTGTTAACGCTTTATATTCTGGTTCACCATTCCGCTCTCCACCTCGGTTCAAGCAGTGGCAACTATATATGTTAGCAAATTGCAAGGGATCTCCTGCTTGGGAACAACATCCAATTGACATTTGTGCACCAGGTAGCACTGCCGTGGTGCTGCCATTATTCATTCCACCATGCTGCTGCAAAGACAACTGGCCCAATGCTCCAGGGTATCCCAGTCCAAGTCCATTTTGCAAGCAATTTTCTTGGCTGGAGAAATATAAGTCCAATGCGGCTTTATGAGTAGGAGATTCATCAAACAAGTCTGAAGACGATGGTGTTTGATTTGAGATCCACTTTTGTATCATTTCTGCCTTGGTCGCGCTAATGCAGACTGATGGGCAATTGGAGAGGTCGCAACTAGATCTCCCCTGAGAATTTTGACAATGGCCGTTGCTAAAATTCACTCCAACTTTAGTGGCGGATGCACCTGCTCTTTGATGTTGCGTGTTTGAAGGGGTTTTCTTGGGACTCGGGAAATTACTTCCTTGATGCTGGACTCGGGCTGCTGGCCCATCAATCCACGTTTCTCCTTTCTTTTTTGCAGGCGATTGGGAAGAAGTGACTGTATTGTTTGCCCCGGAAGCATGAGACCCATTTATTTGCCGATATTTTGCTACTTTTGGTCCATCAACCCATTGCTCCTCGGATTTTCCATTTGACGCACCGAAATTACCGTCGTTTGTTATCTTTGTTCCTTTTGGCTTTGGGCTCTTGGTTTTTGGAGGCATCCCATTTGCTGTTCCACTCATGATGGGACATTTCGATGGAATAATTTTGGCTTCACTGTAAGTTTACAACAAAAAGTTTCTTAACATCTCTCCCGCGTGTCAGACATGCATTTCGTATGAAAGCGTGCGTTCCATGTTGCCTTTCTTTCCTTTACTTGGCTTGTCAAGCATAAACTTACTTTTCTCCGGGCGTCGTTTCCAGAGATGGTAAATACACAGGAGGATGTTCCCCATCTGTGGCCTCGTCAATAGATGGCCCTAAATAAATTACCGTATCACAGGACAGATCCGATGAAGAAGGGTCGATATCCGAACTTCCAGTTTCTCCTTCTCCAACTTGATTGTTTACCCCTAGTGCGTTCCGCGTGTCTTCACCTGACCCTCCGGACGAACCTCCAGAGCCATTTCCCGATCCTACACTTCCCATCTAGTTAAGAATGGGGAAAGAAATAAAAGTCAAGAATTATTGTTAGTGTTTTCGTCAATACATACTTAATCAATATGTTTGCCAAGCATGAACTTTTATTTTTATTGGATAACCAACGGCATATTGTATCGACGTGAAAAAATAAAACTTAATTCTGATGTGCACTAAGTGCACAGGATCTACTTGAAATAACATATTAAAAGTAGAGGCAAATCAAGAACGTTTATATTGGCTTAGGATTAATTTGACTTAAACCAATATATAAATACGTTTAGAAATGTAGAGTAAATGAAGTGGATATATGCCAAAATCCACCAGGATGTCTAAACGAATTCCGAAATTTCGTTCAAGAGACTGTTGTCTTTAGCTGGTCCTACCCCATCATTTTCAACATGTTTGCATTTCATTATCCCACATGAACAATTTTCACCCTAACGTATTCACCCTTCCCAAACCCGTCATAACTGATGAGAGCAACTAAGGCAAGTTTGCTTTCACCATAAGACTTATTGATCAGATTACTTTATAAAATAAACTAAAACTGTACGCCTTTTTCTATATAATAGTGCTGACACCAACCGCAATTAAATTGCCTGTAGTCAGTAGTTGATGTAATAGCATATTATGTGTTTATATCATAAATGAAGAAATGGGTTCAATGTTCTGTCAATTTTGTCTCTACCTTTCCTTGCACATATGCAAGACTGTCAACATCATGACCAAAGATAACTCTTACCTTGAGACGTCGACTTCTGCGGAGACGATGGACACGCGCCCCTAATTGTAATGCAGCCAACGTTTCAGCATAACGAGCGTGAGCATTTGAAACGTGGATCATCACCACAGCTCGACATGTCAGCGAGCCAAGACATTCCCTCAAGATCGCACCCAATTTAGAATGGTTGCTGAAATGAACATAAAAAAGACCACAAAATGGTGGCCGCATCATTACAATGTTTTCCTCGCAAATGCAATGGTGAAAGTCAGAAAACGGTTTAAAAATAATAGCTCCATTATTGCTCTGTTCCAGCCCATATATACATTACTGCTGCTAATAACTCCATGAAACGAGATAAGCACTATAGACAAAGCTTCTAATGTTCCCTAAAAATGAAGTCGGGACTCAGGACTGCATTATCCAAAAGACCCTGTCGTTGTGATGGAACGTGGCGTGGTTGCTTTTGTGTTTTGTCTCAACAGTCAATACGAATTCAAATGCCGTGAAAGCTATTATGCTACACAAAAAGAAGTGGCGTGCTCTTGTACTCGAGATGTGAAGCTATCCACCAACTATTCATCTTGGTTGAAGAGGACAATAGGCCGGATACATTTAGCGCGCCACTGTGCAACGTTTTGAGGCTCTCTGTACAACTAGGAGAAAGCTTGGTGAAAGTAATTTAGCACGGAAAATTGCTTTAGCTTGTACTAATTTGTGACACGATCGTTGGTTCTCCTTGTACTTCTCATACGCTTCGGCCAAGAGCTAAAATGTCAGCACATTAATGTGAATGTTGTATATCTTTCCAGTAAAGGTCAAGCAACAAATTAGAATTTTTCTTTCAGCACTACAAAGTGAGTCATTCATTCCATCTTCATCTACCATGTTTCTACGTTATAGTATCATCTAATTTTTAAAGCTGCGTGGGAGGATAAATTCAGAGCACTTTCTTACATCAGCAATGCAATAAAAAGCAAATATGACAAAAAATATGAAAGGATCATTAACTCGAGGTATGCTGAAAAATAAAAGTATAATGCGCTTATAAATAATACAATGCTTTTCAATGCAAAAAAAGAGTTGACGGAAGTAATGTACCTTGATGGTAAATGTCGTTGTCCATTTAAAACTGCGAGTAAAAGTCCACCTAGAACGGAAATGGAGGGTGAACCGTTTCCTAGCATGACACAATGGAGTCTGCTTCTGCCTCCAGCCACTGAAAACATAACAATTTATAAAGTTAATGCGATAAATATATATATCCAGTATAAAATACGATCGTAAGGTGCATTATACTTCTATACGCGTTTTTATCTTGCTATTAGCTTTATGCATTTTGTATCGGACATAAGCGTCATATCATTTGGGAAAACGAGATGACTCGCCCCCTGCTTCTATCAGGAGAAAGTCATGCACACCTATAAAACATCACGATCACAACTCGACATAATACACAGTGTAGTAATAGAAAAGCAATATGTTAATAAAAAGAAACGGGATGAAAATTGGAAGCAGCCGGACGTAACATTAGCCCATCAAAAAACAATTCATCACTACAAGAAGTGAAGAGAGGGAGCCTTTCTGTTTTCGTTTCATCACTCTCTGAAAGAAATTCCTTAGAGCTAAAACCCGTGCACGGACATCAGTTCGTGTACGTGCCTCCATTTGCACATAAAATGGTTGCCTCTTTTAGTAATACTAGTAGTGGCTCCTTCCTCGCGTAGCACTTTCTGCTTTTTCCTCTTTTCTTCATAACATAATGATAATGGTTATAAGAACACTTGTTCAAAGTCCTTCTCCGCCGCTTTCATTGTGCTTGGGTAAAAAATTGGAATAAAATGCTGAATCACTTTTCCCCATTTAGTTTTGCAGTCATGAAGAGAATGAAAGGGGTTTACGCGCATCTACCTAGGCTCGTTTTTCATCCCTTTCTCCATTCTCTACTATACTAACTAAACATATCGTGCTTAAAATACCATCATCGTAAATACGCACACTGGATTGCACATTTTTATTACCAAATCTTTCTGCTCTACTTTTTTTCTCTTCAAGTGGCATGAACATTAGTTGGCCGCGTATTGAGAAGGTAGTCGACCATGAATAAGTGCTTCAATAATGGTAGTACACATTATTTATTCATTGACTGTGAATGAGCTATATTATATGCTTGCCCATTTGGTTGTACCTTGCCTCTACCTTTCAAACCAATATTCTCTTTGGAATTCTCTACGTAACGGGTTGAATCCTATCACGAGTTGTTCGCGTGCTTGAAATATAGTTTACACTTGATTGAATGAAATAATAGAATCCGTGAACCGCAGTCTGGCTTTATCTCTATCGGTATTCACTGAATGCTTATTATTTGTGATGAGATAGACTTCAAACTAGTCCTTTTCCAATTTTCATCAAAATCTGCTGGTTGCTCCTTACTCATAGATCATTCAAGTATGCATTAAATGTAGAACGGTTGTTTGTAATAAAAGGAATTTGATTTCAATGCAAATTTTTTTCAGGCAGATTCATGCATCTTGTCGATCATTGCATTTTACAATTTATACTTTTCTACACACACATGTCTCTTCTACTCTCTTTTCCACTTACCACCTTTCCCATTCTTGTCAACAGAGTACTGGTAGACGTGCAAAGTGAAGACAAAATGTCCCATTGGCTCTTCTCTGCTATGAACTGTGTCCAAAGCTGAGTCAAGGAAAAATCCTGCTGTCTCTGGGTTTGGAGCTCTCACTTCACTAACTGAATTTAGAACTGGAGCCGAGATGCTCTTGGAGTTTGTGGTGCTCACACCACTTGTGTTCTCGAGGAGAGCTCCCGGTGGATCATCCCCGTCTGAAAAAAGAAAAGTATAAGAACATTTTTAGATAATGCGAAAAATAGTTTGAAATGGAAAAGTGTAAAAATACAGAAACTGCTGCTGGTGTAAACATGTTATGTTCAAATCAAATAACCGCTACACGTGGATCACGAACTCGACGGTTTCAGAAAAAAATGATTTTGATGAATGGTCGTCTCTCTTGTCAATTCCAATTCAAGCATGTCAGTACCAATTTTAGAAAATAAAATGATAGATTCTTACACATTTAATACTAAAATTGCTTTTGGAAAAAATTCAAACTTTTACAGTATTTCCCTTTTTTTCTTGAATACAAAATGGGACAGCTTTGAAAGTTTTCGTTACCGTGTTTGAGTTGTGGATAAAATCGTTTGTGCTACATCGAAACACCAGCTTTCTCCATGCACATTAATATAAACAGGAAAATGCCATTTTAGAGAGTGCATATTGCATGCATATAATTTTTGGGTGAAAGCTGATAAGATCAGCTATATAGTCACAACTTGTAATTTGCTATCATCATCAACACGGTATGAACGTCAGAGGAGTAGAAAGTATTGTCATTTTCTTTCTCACAATCACATTGCTGCAGTGAAAATAAGATGTTCAAGCTGACACCTAGCTTTCTCCCGAAACTTCTTTTCCCTTCAAATGATGTGACTCTAAGTGAGTTAGAAAAGTTGCCAGACAGACACACAGTCACACAGCCATTTCTCTGATGAGCTTTCTCCCATTCCCCATTGCATGCCAGAAATAAGCTTCATTTGACTCATTCTTAGTTTGTGATAACGTCGAAAGAAAATGTACATCCCTTTTTTATGTGTCTTCTAAAATCGTATTCGGTACACTACTATTTAGTGCATTATGTTGCATTTTCTCCGCGGATCTCGTTTCTCTTTTATCAACTATCCCAACTGCAGTAAGCACACAAAGTAAAAAAGTATAACTTATCTGGATAACTAGGAAAGAAGCTTTGACTTTTACGGTGAAAGCACCTCTCAAACTTTTTCAAAGATATAATCCCAAAAATGTGTACGTGTCTTCTTTCTACAAAGAGTGACAGATATACGAACACGGCAGGAAGACTCATTTCTTACAAGAAAAATAAAAAGTTGCAAGTTAAACTTTTAACTTGAACATGAGAATTTTATAAATTAAATTTTCTCTCGTTTGGGCACCTTAATACCACCTCACGCAACACATCCTCAACGACCTTTCAGAGTCCACGCTTTTTCTTTCTTTTTCTCAAAACATGAAATTCGAATTAGGTACATTTACGCGAAGAAAACACACGCAGGGGAAATGTAGGGAAAAGTTTGCTGAAACAGAAACAACATTGTAGTAATTCCCTGTGCACTATTGTTACAATATAATAAACTAAATTCAACTCTTTCCTTTCTAGCTGAGTACTAATACAATCATGGTAATGACAATTGTCAGTTTAAAATGGTAAAAATAAAAACAAGTTTAGTTTAGAACTGTGGAACCATTTTAAATCTTATCATTCTCAGGTTACACCTAAAGTTATCCTGAAGGATTTCAGTCTTTTATTACGATAGTAAAAAATCCTCAACCCGTTGCCTTACAAAACAGATTCTTCTAATTCTGGTTTAGGTAAAAGCATGACAAAGTCTATATTAAAATAATAGTTTAGAACATTGTAATAATGTGTATCATCTTTTTGCTAACGCTCGTTTTCAGAAAATGATACGGGAAGTTGTAATAGCATCTTTGCGAGGCCATCCTGGAGCAAAGACCGACAGAAGAAACTGTGTGGATATTTCCCAGTCGTAACGTAGCGTAATCATGGCCGGAAATCTTTCCCCACATCTGGCATCTTTTCCCTTTTTAAATGATCCAAGGAATTGCTCCAAGTCAAGATCTAAGATTTTCTTTTCTTCAAGATGTTCTCTATATATTTATGCGCGTGCATATAAAGAGGGGTGCATTGCATACAGTATAGCGCGCGTGCAGTTTCTCTCACACACATTTGTATGCATATGTTTTCTCCGAATTGAAGAAAAGTAGTCGAAAATAGTAAAAAGGAGAAAAAGAATCATTGTTGATGTTTCTCTAAGGAGAAGTAAGAAATAGAATCCACTGCTGATGTTGTACACTGTTTTAGCAAGAAAGGCAATGACTTGATGTGTGGACTGCAGTGTGGATGTGCATTCAGCTCACATTGCAAAGTGCATAATGTGAAACGCATGCAATGCGAATGAGATGTAATGTAAAAGTGATGTGATGCGATGCGGGTCGGTGAATCTGTACCCTATCTTTTTCTTTCATCTTTTCTCTTTATTATGCATGCCGGGATTTTCTGTTCTTCTGACTGCAAGCCCAAGACATTGGTCTTCCACGGGGATGCACCAATGAATTCCCTTGATTAGAATCCGTAAACCTTTGAAAAAAGTTTTTTGTGACTGCGGTGATGGCGCAGAAAAGATAACTGGTTAAGGCAGTTTACAATATGCGTATTTCTTTCAAAGGCTTTATCTCCATTTTATCCTATTTAGGGAAATGCTGAAACGTTTAAATAGCATCCTTATAAATGAGAAGGGCTTTTGAATCATTGATTATCATTGAAAAGAAGGCTGATAGAGATTTTGAAAGAGGAAGCCAATAATCTTAAGTATAGTATGTATCTTGGTTTATTTTTCGTGCAAAAAAATCATAAGTTATAGCTTAAATGCTTTTCTATCATTAAAGTGTCCGTCGTGTATTACTATATTAGAAGTAGGTAGGCAATGTAATTTGAAAGGTAAGTTGCAAGTTGCAACTAGTATCTGTATATGTATTTCTAAATTAGAATATAGTAGGCAATATTTTTTATAGCTGTCCAAACCAGATATAACGAAAAAGCCAAGCATTCTTCTGGAAAATCGGATAAGGAAACGAACAGAAATGTAAACGGAAGCAGTGTTTTCATTCAGTCGAGATTGTAATTCATGGAACTGGTTGTTGAACATTTATTACAGGATTGGACATATAAAATTCATTCACTTGCATTTGTCTACCTCCCAGTATGGATTCCACGAGTTCATTATATTCATGAATGTGACAAGCGAATATGCAGCTATATAATATTTTATTTATTGAATAAAATACTAGGTTCCTGAACCTGTTCCTTTGCATATTCCAAAAAGTACAACCAAGGCTAACAATATTTGAAACTAACATGACATTAAAATACGAGCAGTAGACCGCATAAGCATTATGACCGAGACCTTGAATTGAATCAAATCCAGCAACTCATTCATCATACACCAAGTAACCAGCATACAACATTAAAATCATTTTGTGAAACTATTATGTAAACTGTATATGCACCTACCATTAACAAAGGGAAGGAGTAAATCGTTGATAACTTCATGTCCAGATCCTCCCGTAACTTCCACTGCGGAAACACGAACAGAGAACCGGGATCCAGTTTTTTGCTTTTGTTCCAGAATGGATTTGAATAACCAGGAAATGGCCGTTGGAACAGCTCCCATTTTTTGATTTGCTGGCTTCCCAAACATTGTCTGCTTTTTTCCTGCAAAAGTTATAAAATAAGGTTCATAATAATACAAATGTGCATGTCAGTTTTGTCAAATGCACAAAATTTTAATACATCACATCCGCTAGAGTCGCTCAAACTCTTAGTTCCAATCAAAAAATATGAAAAAAGCTTGTACCTGCACTACAATACCCCAGCGAGACAAAGCAACCATCCTCTCCTCCCACTACGGATGCCACGAGTTCAGCAGCTGAGGCAGCGCAAATCTCCCCCTGAAAAATACAGTAGAAAAATTGTGAATTTTTCATCATCAAACTTTTTCATTATGTCAACGCAATATCGAGACACAGCAACTTAATACCCTCGTGTCAGTCCAAAGTTGATTGAACATAATATGAGGTTATAATAATTTTTGTAATGTGCTAAGAACAAAATTACAAAAACTTCATTTTGTAAGCCTTCCTGACATTGAAAATTAACACCTATGCTTTTCATGCAGACAGGCAAGATTTAAGCTTTTTATGGATAGATCTTGTCAATTTGAAAATTGGATACACTTTCTCTTGAAAACATCAACGGACAAAGACATAGCTCAACATTCCAATCTCTTTATTTTCTGAAAAATGAAGGCTCTTCAAAAGTCTTCTTTATTTTCATTCTATAACTTGACAGGATAATACCAAAATACCTAAATCATACATAAAGATGATCGAATTTGAGGGGAAAGTCATCCTAGGCGTCAAGTCAAAAAGTGAGTAAGTGGAAAATGAAAAACGGTTCAATGTTATGACTGCATCCTGCACCATCCACATTTTTGGTACAATGCAAGCATGTCATACACTCTTTTCTGCCAACGGAAAAATAAGAAATTGAGTCATGAAAAGTGAAAGCATAACTGCAAACTGTATACCCTATAAATAACGGTATAACCAAAGGCTGAAGACAAGTGCAATAATATACACATTGTTATATTCATACCCAACTGACTGCAAGGATTCTTCAAAATTCTGAGAACGGTTGCTACTACGTGATGCAACACTTCGTTTCTGGGAAAAGTTGAACGTGATCCATTGTCACCCCAACATACCCTTTACTGCACTTTCCTTTATTATGGTCGTTTACACTGAATGCGCCACATCCACGGAAAATGCATTTTCGAAACCATATATAATCTTTCATATGAAGCAAAACGGAGAGCTTGACTACATACACCTCGTACTGATACATACAATGTATGCATTCAGAAACCGGAAAATGACACATAAAAATATTTTGAGCCTTCTAAAAAGTTTAAAAGAAAAGGGTTCTTTATAAAAGCAGGATATGCAGTGCATTTATATAAGGTGAGGGTCTATAAGAAAAGCAAATCCATGTCTGCAAGCTCAGCCAGGTAAATTACTTTGTCAAGAAACAATGTTAAAGTATCTTGCTGGTACACTTTCTAAATTGCTCCAGTGTGCCGTAGCATGAAACAAGTAGTTCACTAAAATGTTGTGTTCATTACTTGTATCTGAAGTGTACTGCACGATTTCCTGAAGGGCAATTTTCTCCAGTATGCAGTAGACATGCAACTGCACTTTTTTGTGTAACTGTTCCTTCCACTTAAAAAGCAAATCCGTAAGGATTCACCTTTTTGTTTTAGGCTCATTTACTTTTATTATTCGTTGGTTTGACTTTCTGCATTTTATACTTCTCTAGGAAGTAAAATACATTTAAAAGGAGTATATATAAAGACGCGCTCTGAAATATGCAGGAGTTTAAACTTTTTTCTTTAAAAACGAACTACTTGACGCTCTACAGCACTTTATGATTTGGTGCAATAATCTGTCTCAAGAGAACAATAACTCGTAATGAATATGCGAAGGAAGCATATTGAAACCCTTGTATTTGTGCCGGGGAGGCAATGTACTATGTAATGACAAAAAGCAGAAAAGAAAGTGAGGTACAAAGGGTAGCAAAGTTCATATCTAGGATCATATAAATCATTCCTGCTTCCCATTTTATTATACAAGCTTCATACTTGGCCACATGATGCTCTTGCAGCACTATATTCACGTACTTTAAGGTTACATACCAAAAAGGAAAGTACTTTTGTATAAGATGTCCTTCTTTCACGGACGGGGAGAACGAGCACTGCTGTGTTTGAAGCCGAAATTTAACATATGATATTGTCAAAGATTTTCAAAAATATATTAAAGAATATTATGAAAACGAGAGGGTCGAGTGGCGTGGTCTTAGATGGTCCCAAATACTTTTGCCCTCAGCAACATTTCCCACATATTGTTGTCTACCACCGAGTCGTCCAAAGTTTTTGGTGGGACCACCTACCTTCACGTGAATGAGAATGCAGAAGATGATGTTGCTTCTATATATAATACGCACTTTCATACTATAAAGGATGTACACTGGAGGAGAACGGGGAAAATCCTGAAATCTCAGTTCATCATTTGGACATGGTACATGTTAGTAAACCGCTTTTCCCTTTCCTGGCAACTTTTTTTCTCTTTATTCGTTTGGATAAAAAAATCGTACTGTGAAGACCACGTACCACTATCCCTTTTTTTCTTTCGTATTGTAGCAGCAGGATACACACCCAGAAGAAAGCAAAGTTTGACAGACAATCAGTCACAAAAAAGTCTGTCTGTATTTTTTCCACACAACTTGTTTGACCCGGCCACGAGCAGCGCAAGCTTTGTTGGACAAGTTATTATTGAATTGATCATTGAATATATAGGCAAAACTTTGCTCGATCACATTTCTGTACTTTGGCTACATTAAGTCCTTTTGTTTTAGTGTATTTACTCCCCTTATCCTGCAGAAATGTGTGCGAGTCCGCTACTTTGATACTACTTAAGATTTATCTGAGATGGATGTGATCAATGACCAACAAAGCTTGGACCCTTTTGGATTCCTCGATATTAAGTCCACTTGTGTCCACACTGAACTCATACTTTTTCATTTGGCCGTATCATTGTCAAAAGAAATGGGATCAACATATGAAGACAAGCGAACCGGGCCATAGCATAAAAATATATTATGAGCAGACAAGAATAAGGAAAAAAATATTATGAGAAATGGTTTTATTATAGCCTGGCACACATCATATTTCTTCCTCAATACAATACTTTTTTTAGAAACTAGCAATGGTCATAAAAATATCGGCCGAGAAAAAGAGAATATTATTTTTCTTATAATTCTTCAAACTCAGCAATACTGAACGAGTTTATGGGTACGACGAAACGATTGCGCGTTTTTCTTGGATAAACGTGTGCTTGTACAGAAACATGCTCGTGCTCTTGGCATTGTCTATGCTTGTCTGTCTGCCATCATTTTTATGGTTGTATCATCAAAAGATCGTCTTAAAAATGAAATGTGCTGCTTTCTCTTTTGCTAGTGGTGGCTGGTTGGCGAGGTTTTTTATCAGTTTTTTATTCCTTTACTCGATCTATATTTTTTGCCGTTGTTGGTGTATATTGAGAAAGTGATACTCAAAGACGACAACGCAACCAAAAGAAAGTCTGCTGCTGCCATTGAATATGAACCGAGTACACTGCATACACCATCTCTCCTCCCCATTATTGCTATGATGCTGTTCTTATGATAGTTGAATGGGTCGTTATGAATGAGTAAAGAATATTATAAAAAATACGCTGTTGGAATATTATGGAAGGGATGAAATGAAACAATAGAATTTTTCATTCATTTTTTTCTAGCTTTTTTCATGGGTTATTCTAAAGGAGTCTCTACTGGAGGAGGAATTACAGGTCTCATTGTGAAACTATTAGTGCGAAAGGGAAAATGTTGAGTAAAAATGTTTTTACTTTATGAGAAAGTTATTATGATGAAGTTTAATGGGAAAAGTACAGAGTGGGGGAGACGAAAATGACAATAATGATTATGCGAATAGCTGAACATAGGTAAAGCACGTATTAAAAGTAAATGCATCTTTTCTAACTGTTTACTCATTTTTATTGTTAATTAAAAATGAATCCACTGAAATTTTACTTTCCTGCCCTGCACAAGTAGTTCATTTAAGCACAAAGTATCATAAACTTGTAAGCTTTTAATTTGTTGCATATTCTAAAAATTTCGTTTATTGAATTTTCCTCTGCAAAAAATTGAGATTTTTGGGTTCGGAATTCTGCTCATCTCCAATTTTGTAGTTTTGTCAATTTCGTACTCACACACTCCAGTCGGTCGTGCGACGCATCTATTACTATCCATGAAACGCAACGGTATTATTGAGATTTTCTTGGCAGCGCTCCCACCCTATCTGTCGTCTTGTCACACTGACAAAGTATATTATATGGAGGAAGTGGAAGAAGGGAATCATTGTCATGATTTGATAAGATTTTGATATCAAAATCATATGACATTTTCCACTCTTCCTTCCTCATTCCTCCCCATTCTTTGAAAGATTTACGGCTTTTTCCTCCACTTTATTGTATTACCTTGTGTTCGTATATAAAAGTGTACAATATGTATTTATATAAAGTAATACAAGCTTAAACAACAGCAGATAAAGCGAAAAAACTACCTGATCATCATCCTCTCCGAAAATCCCATCAAAAGCGAACATTTTAGGGGCAGAGATACCCACACGTCTTTCCTGTGGTGTAATCCCTGAAGGGGTGGTTCCTCCTGGATCAATGAGGGTCACCTGCTTTTTCCTCTTGTCCAATCCTAATATCCCCGCACTACTGCTGACTTCTTCCACGTTGTCGCACACTCGGAGCATTACTTTTACCTAGAAACACATACAAAAAGATAAACAACCAAGTTTATAGTGACAGCTCAGAAGGCTCAGAACAAATCACACAGACCATGGATAATTATTATATTGGTTTTTATTTGATCGTATTATAACACAATATATCCCACAAGGGATGCTCATATGAGACTGGGGTATCTGGACAACATTATTATCACACTCATTCATATTCTGAACGAGTACGATGAGCCAGGATTTTTTTTACTCTAATGACATTATTGTGGCTTTATTATTTACACTGGCGCGTCTTACACAAAGCCAACGGACCTTTCACCAAATCACACAACACAGGTATCCGTTTTGTACGAATGTATCTTTTTGATGAAACTTGCCAAGAAAATAAGATTTTCAGAGATTTGGCAATTTCCATTGTATTTGATCAATTCCTTGTATAATGTAAACAATTCATGAATATTTTATAGGGTTCTTTTGCAGCAAATGAAATCACGTATGTAATTTACATTGTTTACGTCTTCTCTCTGATCCGTACTGGGATAAGATTTGACTTGATTATGCTTGCCGTTCGATATGCGCTGGGATGCTGAAAGTTGGAAATTTGCATCCGAATTGCATGTGCGTACAAAATATGCTCACTGGTAATCATACAAGCTGGTTATTACCTGCTTTGATGACTGTAAGATTAGATCTGGGATGCTGCGGAAAATTGCGCTTCCCATTTTTATGCGTATCATGTCCTAAAGTCAAAGTAAGTTATATCTAATACATTGAAGTTGGAAATTTGGAAAGAGTCATTTTGTTGGGCATATTGCTACAAATAAAATTGGAAAATGAACAATACTTATTGTAAGTTTATACATAACCAGAAAAGAAAGTGAAGTCAACTCATGTCAAGTAGCGAAATAGCGCTAGATTGTTGCGTCACCAGTATCACATATTACATCGAACTCATATTGATTTTAAAGGACAAACACAATCTTGAGGATGTTAAAGATAACTATCCATTAAGCGTGGTTTAGTTTACCAATCACTTCTGATGTGAATCTATGAAGAGGTCCTTACAATCAAACGTCACATGCAACTAAAACCACACAAATATGTCTACCAAAAGGGTAACTTCCAGCCTTTAGACACATTTTTACTGTCCTTCTCATTTCCGAATAAAGATACTCTAAGCAGGTTTGTATTTGCTGCAATGGTTCTTTTTGTTTGTTTTAGTGGTATCGCATACCATTTTACATGAAAGTGAAAGCAGTCTAAAACGATGCGTAGGGATAATTTAACTGAATAGGTTAGATATCTGTGGTGATAATACTTAGCCATTGCTTTGTAGACTTTTGTGGTGTTCGCGTAAAAGCAATAAAGGAACACGCACACTCAAGTGGTGAAACCTAAACCTTGTACACAAAAAAGTCGTTTTATTTCCTGCATCATCAGGTCTGCATCCATCTCTGTGCTTTCTCTTGTGTCGATTGAAGAGAAAGCACAGAGAAGTCAGAAACCAGGAAGAGAGTATTTTAACGCATCCAAAGTCAACTTTCACTTTGGTTGCTGCAAACAAGCCAACCGATTTACTTGGCAGATGTGTTTCTTGTTTAAATTCTATTGCATTTCCAACTTAATGGCACTTTTTTCCTTTCTCCCTAACGTCATCAAGACGGTTTCTCGTTCTTGCTTTGAGCGTTTCAAAATAATCATCCGCATAATAATTGTAAAATCAACTCAAAGCGGAGCCAGATGCTACTCACTTCTCAGTTTTAACTTCATTCCTAGAACAGTGAACGTTCACTACGAAACCAATTCAACGTTTCATGTGTTTCCTTTCTCTTTCTTTTATCTCTCCTTTCAATTTAGTATCTTGCTCGAAGAAGAGTTAAAGGAATACCGAATACCAACCGCGACTACTTCATACGGTCCGAAATTTCGTTGTATGTATGAAAACGTCACGTTTCGCATTTTTCAGATTTCCAAAAGAAAGGAATTGTTTAAAATACCTTGTGCGTTTACACAAGTGATTTCCTACATTTTCAGATATGTCGTTTTCACATTCATTTATAACTACTTATTTCACAACGCAACGGTTGCATCAAAGAGCAAAAGTTGATACTATTGCAGCCTTGCATTAATAATGAGACTGCATAAAATTAATGTCCGCAACTAGGAAAAACAGAATTGCGGTAACAATTCCCATTAAGCAAATAGTGTTATCTGCTAGTTGTAATGTCAACTGAGCATGATACATAATTTTACTGGTTACTCAAACGCAAAATCCCAGTGCAAATATGCCCACGCTTGTTAACATTTATCACGCTAATGGAATATGAAATGAAGTGGCATGCGTTTATGGCACATATAGAATGATCTTTTGTTTTTGTTGTTTGATCTTATTGTCCACATGCATTGGATACATGCAACATAACCGAATGGATGATGCTGATGACACAAAACAGGATAAATTAGACAAATGCATTTCCTTCCTGCGGCACTATTTTCATTGCTAGATTGTTGTTTTGAATGCATTGCACACGCGACAAAGTTCATAACACTTTATATGACGTCTAGTTAGAATATTCTCTATCCTCCAAACTCCCCAGGCATATGTTTGCTGTGTTTATTGCAGCCATAAGGAAAATCGTCACAGGGAAACGAAACCAGAGAAAACCACTCCAGAGCTCTAGTTTCGATGCTGGATATTTATAGTTTCCATATTTCATCCCACTAGTAGATGCACTGCACAAGTGTATGCATAGTTCATTTACCACAAAATCAAGATAAGAGAACAGAACTATGCAGTTGATGCACTTACTGCAATAATGCAGCATCAAACTTTTGTATCCTGCAGCGAAAATGACGCAGCTACTGTTTTCACCGAGTTCAAGGATGTAGCCACTCATCTTCAACTCTATTCGTGTTGTAGTGAGGAGACGATACAATGCAGACACTCAAGAAGCCTTTAGGGATTCTCGCACTCTTGTTTCTGGTGTTTCAAACGACCACATTTTGTCATTAGTAATTTTAAAGGAATATTCCATACTGTCATGTATAAGTAGTCAAATACTCACACGTTTTTCTAGACAATTGTAGTGTAATACAAATGCAAAACCTGCATTTACAAACTACAGTTACCTAAAATGAGGAATATGACATTATGGTAATGAATTCACCAGCCCTTTTACTAAATTTCTTCTTTAATTGCTAAAAAGATCATACTCGTTCATAACAATAATTATTACGATTCTGATTTTATGAAAAACAGTTTATTGTGTGTGGGGTACAATCATAACTTTGAAATTGCAGTTGGATATCTAGTAACAGGAAGACGCAAGTAGATTTCTTATTTTTCTTTGGTTCATTATAAAGAGGGGTGGACGACCGTCAAAAAGAAATCCCCTAAACACGTAGAAAAAATAACAGTCACTTTCAAAAATAGAAAAAGGAAGGAAAAGGAGGAGAGCAGGAAACAGAAAAGAAAGTCTGAGGAAAAAAGACGAAGGAGAAAAAAAAGTTTTCAATCTGAGCCCATAAAATGAGAGACCCCCTGCCTCCTAGATTACGACCATCTGGGACCCCAAAAAAACAACATTCAAGACTTTTTCTTCCTATTTTTTGCAGCGTCTTTTTCTTGAATCGTCCACTAATGCACCAACTCAACGAGCCGCATTTCCATCCCTCGCAAACGTATTGCATCCAAATGCAACGCGTGCATGTTTGGATGCAATACACACAACAATACAGACGGAAGTAAAACCTAAAGTAAAAGTCCGGATTTTTATGGGGCAATCATCGCAACACAAAAGAGAGATGAAACAACATCAGCATCAACCTCATCATCACTATTCAACACCAATAGCAATACTCTATCCTGTATACCGACAGATTATGGCAGCTAAACAACAGCCGTTGGCTAAAAAATGAGTGTAGCAAATGTATAGATGCCAATGTATTATTGGAATACGAAGATTACAATCACCACGTCATACGCATTCTGGTCAATATAAACAATTCCACGGAACAAGTCTGAACAATGATCATCGTTATCATCAACGTCATGATGATGTCAATACACAAAAGTTTACAACAAATGCACACAAAAGTAGCACAAACAAAGCCAGAAAAACAAAGTTGATTATTATTGCTGTCTACCGATATACCGTTTCCCCTACTGGCTGCGTAGCACCCCGTCACATAAGAGAGGACATCCCTTTTCTTGTACTTTCTCCAACTCTAGTTAGGTACAACTGCGACTTTGTGGAAAAAACTCATTTCATTCAATATTTTCGCGTTTGGTGAAAACGACTTTTGGGGAAAAAAGTCAAACTCGTTCAGTGCGGCTCTTTTTCTGGTGGGATAATGTTACTACTTTTCCACCTAAATTGCAATAACTTTCAGTGTACGCGCTTTCTATACCTATATATAGAGTACTGAAGTCCTGAAGTTTTTTTCCTTCCTAACTAGCAGATGGCTTGTCTTTATTGAATTATATTGCAAGTGAATTTGTCGATGCATTTTATAGTTTCAACATTGACGATACTGTTTCAAACGTACCAATTGAACATAAAGTTATATGATGCCTGTGATAATCATGATGACTACCCGCACGATTTATCCAAGTTAGACCAATGCGCTTTTCTGCTGCAAGAGAGGAGAACATTCTTAGTTGCATAGTGCATCTGAGAATGCACAACTGAGAAAGTTGGAGAAAATTTTAAAAATCAATGTTGCAGCTGCTCACTAACTCGGCTGGTATGTTATTTACCCTGTTGTTGTTGCAAGTAGAGATAAAGGTAAACACGAAATATTTCTAACCAGGAACTGAGCTTGTGTGGCAAAGTATACGCGCATCTGGAGAAAGCTCTTAACAAGCTCCTAACTCGTCGACACAATATATCATGTGTCCCATCCGGTGCAAATAATAATAATATATTGTCACGATGATTTCTCCCCTTCTCCACTCTTTTTTTATAAAAAGAAATATACAAAGACAAATTATAGTGTGAACATTGATGTTATGCATCGAAACAAAATAAGGACATAGATTAATAGGCATAACGGTTATGGCGTGCACACACAAGCATTCAAAGTAATCAAGAAAATGCCATGTAAAATAGACGACCTCTGTCAAGTTTTGGCAAGAGGGGGTTTCTCAGCAAAATGGAAGAAAGGAAGGTGAGGAACGAAGCAAGTTTGCGTACCATCTTAATTTCACCCGCATATATTATGCATGCGGTTTAAATGGATGAAAGCTCAAATCAGCACCTGAGCCGGGTGAATGGGGAATCAGTATTAGTACTAAAGGTGCTTCCAATTTAAGAATATCATTATGTTAATACTATAGCAAAAGTCAGGATGAAACCTCCTGTGATTCATAAGCCTGCATTGATACGATGAATCTTGAAAACACCATCGAAGGCTAATACAGTTAGTCTTTTTCTGAATTGTTATTATAATCCAAAGATTATTCACAAAAATACAACAACGCTTTGAATTTTCTTATTAAGTTGCTCACTTCCTTTGTCCCATGCCCGATAGTTTTTGTAAAACCCAACAGATCGTAAATAAAAAATAGTTTATTTTTATGAGACGTACTCTATATGAATTCGCAGCAAGAACATCATAATGCGTATATAATACACTTGAAACTGATTTAAGATTTTTTCCACTCTCTTTCCCCAAAATATTACTATCCTTCTATTTGCTTAGGTCGTTTTCCTTTTCTTTTGTTAGTCATTATTCAGGAAAAACCATAAAACCGAGGGAGGCTATTACACCTATTGTGTCTGTACACCACATTTTCTTTCCACGTCGATATTCGCCCGATCTATAAAGAAAACTTAACAAAAGCGAGAAGAAAGTGCAGTGAAAATCTGAAATGCAAAACCGTCATTGCCTTCATTGTCGTATGCATTTATATGAGCTGCTTTCTTTTTAAAAAGAAATGCTACACTGAATGCATCTGGTATGCATAATGTGAGCGAGAAGCTTAAGAAGAAGAAAAATCTGCGCTCAATCGCTTTCTCCCTAGTTTTAAAGTTTTAGTGTCTTTCTCTCTTTCTAGGTTTCCTTTTTAGTACTTTTAAATGGATGGAGAAAGGATAAAAGAGAAAAACTTATGGAGATTGTGCTTTTGCTTTACACTACCTTCTAAGGAGAGTACAACTTTGTACATAAATTGGTATTTTCTTGCTTTGCATTTAAAGTGCATCAACAACGAATGCAATAAATAAACAGTGAAAATAAGTTTATTCTGAATGTTTTCTAAATAAGATCTTGTAGCTTGGTACACGAACAATTTTTTAAAACGATTATCCTTGAAAACAAATCTATAATTATACTTTCCGTTTCTTCGCATGATATCTATCTGAGAGTATATTTTTACGAACCGAGATTATTTGGTTCTAAATTGAAGAAGAGTTTGGGTAGTACAGTTTATTCGATACTTTAATTGAATTACACTAGGTAGTAGCTAGGTAGTGACTGGTCATGACGCAAGTTGACATTTTGTACAATGTAGGGTAAATGACCCGCGATAAAGTTTTGCAAACGAATTCTGGACGACAGACTAAAGAAAAAAGATGAAACGAATAGCTTTGATTCAACAGACAAAATAATATGCCAACATGTAGAAATATTTCGTTCACCTATGATATAAGCCTATGAATATGTACATATATGGGATATTAAAGATAAACTAAAGTATAAACATAAAACATTGCTCAGATTTGACCGCAAACACACTTTCTTCCCTTCCCCTTCCCTTCTGAACACTGGGGAAATATTCCTCAGTGAAAAGTGAAAGTTTAACTAGGGACAAGAATCATACTTTCTACATACGTCGCTTACAGATGTAATCCATCCAATGGGAAATGGTGTGCAAGGGTCATACAAGCATAAAACTAGAAATATGCCGACACAGAACCGAAGAGAAACGCATTTATTCAGGATCAGAAAGCTAGAAAAGGGAAAAAGAGGGATGAGAGCTTAAAGACTTTCTACTTTCATACCCGGCATGAGACTTTCAAAATGCCAATGTCCTCATCCTCTAATAACATCATACACTCCCGCACAATACAGGGAAACAAACGTTACCTCGTTCGTTTTCCATTCACAGAAACCCTTGGACTAGACTGGCCGAACCGCAAAGCACTCTGGAAATCTCGTAATAAATGGGAATCATTAGACAGGATGAACAGTCACTTTGGTTCTCCTATTAGTTTACCATCCACTTCCAGAAAACTTGCACATTGAAAAGTGGGGGATATGTGATGACTTGTAAAAAGCAATCGCAAGCACTATGCATATTACATACGCAAGGGTAGCACCCACCCGATACTCCAAAACAAATGAGAGTAGGAGTCACAAACCACGACGATCACAATGATGAAACTGGTAACGATGATTATAATGGTGTTTTCTGCAAACTCTGTGCCCTCATATTTATTATAAATCATATGAATGAGTGAGCAATATGCAGAGTTTAGTATCATGATACTTTATAAGATGCTTTTCAACAGTCACCCAAAACAAGACATTGCACACAGCGACAAGTACATACGGCACGGATCCCGTCTTCAATTTTACTCTTCCTGATTATTACAATACTCAAGTGTCATACATTTATATTCATACCTTTTTCTGAATGGATAAACTTATGAATTCATAATCCTTCTTTTCTGTTTACCCTCCTTTTCCTTCCTGCTTCCTTATTCAAAGAGAAAACCGGCGAAGCACGTTATAAAGCTATCACTCTTTTCCACAAGGACCGAAAGAGAAATGAATTATGCACGCTTGTTTTGTTAGAGATGGGTTGGTGGTTCGTTGGTTTGTGTGTGTGCTTGCTGAGATTTGCTGAATAAGTTTTGCTTGCTGTCTCTGCCTATTTATATATTAATGTTAAATGTACTTTCTGCTTATAGAAGTAATACGCAATATATTCAAAATGCTTTTGAATGCCTTGTGCATTGCTTTATTTTTCGTTATTCTTATGCTTATTCATAACATTCATCGTTTTATTACTCGAGGCAGAGACAGGCGGCCACGCACAAGGAATAGAAAAGAGCATGCCGCGTATTATCATCTTACTTTACACACAATGCATCGCATGCATATTGTTTAGCACCCTTTGCTTCACATCGCGCATCGCACTCCCTGCCATATCAGACACAATAACAGTTCCGTATTTGTACACGGATATACACTCACATCAGTTTGTCTGATTTTTGACATGACACCTGCCATATTTTACACGTTTTCTCCTTTAAATTCACCCAGATTTGATGGGATTCACCATTTTCAGATAACTGAGGTGGTGGTGGCGGTAAAAAAACTGGATAGGCTGCTGCGAGGCAATTTTTTCTTCTGAATAAAAAACCAAAGACGTGAAGGAAAGAAACAGGAAAAGAAATACTTTTTTATCTCTGGGGATGTACAAAAATATGAAAAATCTTTTTGTCTTGACTGTGCGTCTCCGGTTTCTTGCTTACCGCACGTTTTAACATTTCCATTTTGTTGTTGGAAGCTTCGCATACAAAAAACGAGAAATGCTGTACACGGATATGACATTGTGGGGTATGATGTCTGCGTTCCGGTGTTTCCATCAACTCAGACACTGAACCAAACCCCAGAGATGAAGAATGAAATCATATAAATAAAAGCATAGTCTGAGTAAAATGTCCCAAAAGTACCAAAAGTCTTTGATATGCCAACCCAAGACGTTCCATTTCCATAATGCATTATGGGGACAGAGTGGTCATACATGCGTCAAGATTCAAATTTGATTTTGTATTATGTTTTATACCGCACCTCAGAAAAAAAGTCATCTTAACAAGCTATTGTGTTTCTTTGTGGATTGGCGCGGCTATTCCGACTTCCGTCTACCGAACTTATGCTTTGGCTTGAATTATATTAAAAATCAATTAGGGCAATTTTAGTTTCATTTTGAAAAAGATAAATTACAAATTCAGTTACTACTCACTAAAAAACTGAGTATATAAGATTTTCAAATGGACTTTCCAGTGTTTTGTAAAAATCATCTTTAATTATGTTAAGTTACATTTCTAAACGAAATTTTATCCAGTTTCCTTTATATGACTTGAAGTGACTAATGCAAAAATGTGATAGGATTTCGGCTGTTTTGTTGTTTTTACCATAATGATTTTCATTTTGTCTACATGAGTCTTCAGTACTTTCGTCTGCATCAGAGGAAGTACATGTTCATGTCTATGTCAGAGACAATTCATTTTCACATGCTCTCTCCATTCTCATCATTATCTAACGAACTGCCTTTTATGTTCATACTAACCCCCACAGGGAGTATCACACAAGAGCCTTTCGTTTAATTTCGAGGAAGCTGTATTCATCGTCAGCAAGCCAAAGGATGAATTGAAGGGGATGTAAATGCCATTTATGATTCCACTCTCGCAAATATTTTTACGACCCATAAAAATTCGCTACTTTATTACGTTGGCAGAATGCCCCTTATCATGTGGTGTGCATGTCGCATGTGTATTTTTGCCTCTTTAAGGAAATGTGGTTCACCCTCCTCCCCGTGTCCCTGTGCAGTCTCACAGTTTGAGTATCTCATGCTAGTCAGGCAACTCATTTTCCTCCTCATGACACTTCCATCGAACTGGCATTTTCTGCGCGGAGTTATTATAATAATAGGAGAGTTTGCGTTTGGAATGATGATACTCCTCAATGTAATGAAAAGAGACAACTTTATGGCGCATTACTGTAGGCTATCAAGATGACTACATCAACACAAGATATTATAGCTTCTTTTTAATTTTTGTATCTCTAGAAAGTTATGGCCGTGGTAGTAATTTCCATTTTAATGGATCAAGTAACAGACGGGTTTCATGGATATGCCACAAAGAGGACACACTTCTCGGGAAGTGCTTTTTGTCGTAAAACTCGAATCCGCAAACACTTCTTCTGCGTTTCAAAATGCTGACGGAAGCAATAGAGTTTTACTATCGTAAATTTAATTCTCCGTATAACCAAGTGATTTATTTCGTAAAGAAAATATTTTGCAATATTGGATGTAGATGAAATATAAGAACCACGATATTTAGAATAGCTTTTCTTACCTTTCCTAGAGGAGATTCGGAAGTTCGCCCCAGTTTTCGCGACAACGTAGGAGGTATAGGAGCACTCCACTTCCTTAAAAATGAGGCAAAATCGGATCTCGCCCCATTTTGACCTGGCTTGTGCGCAGGTGATCCATTCTCTACTGCAGGTGCTGCGGACGTTGTCGAAATACCAGCAGCACCGCTCCCACCAGTCACCCCATTTGTTGTTGAACTCATTTTGAAGTATGTGTTTTGAAGATTCTGCTGAGAAAATGAGCCAAGGGATGTTGTCAGAGATCTGTAAGAAGAAGCCAAACGAAAGATAAATTTTAAGCTAATAAATGTCAATATCCGTCATTCTCTGTTAGTAAAAGTCAGCTTAAAATATTACAGAAATAAATATTATTATCTCATTGCTGGTTTTAATTTCTTATCTCATTCAAAAGTGTATAAATGCTCCATAAAGATGAAAGAGTTTAAAAGTAACTAATTTTGGTATTTTTTCTAAACTTTCTGAATACATCCTGCTGAAGGTTAAGTGGACACTTAAGAGTGAAAACCACAAACAAACATGGCATTGTGAAAAATCAGTAATGCAGAGTGTACACACAAAAACTATCGAGATGTCAAAATGTGAACAAATGTGAGGTTCCCCTAAAAGAGCGAAATGCTGTTGCACCAACAGTATCTTTCAACGGTTTATGTAAAAGATACAATGTTGTTCGACGGCATGTGTTCACTTGCATCTATCATCAATCCTTATTACTCCTTGGAGAGTTCTGGTTACCACCTCGCAGTTTAGTAGATTTTTTGTAAACCAAAAGTTGCTCTGAAACTGCCAGTAAAAAGGTTAAGTACACATATTACATAACTCTGTTCCTTCCAACAGCAACCAACAGTGTACACAAAATCGTGGCCTGGTATAATAGCAAAGGCTCTTTGTAGTAATCGAAAAATGTTTGGGCAACCCACAAAAAGATGATGAGAAATGAAAAAGGGCAGTTATAAAAACTCATGTTGATGCAACAACTGCAGAAATAATGATACAAATTGAGATGCTTGTATTAAACGCGTATAGTATTACACTATGTATATAAACTTTGACATGAGCGAAGAGACAGGAAAGCTAAAAACAGAGCGATTGACGCCTTGCTGTGATGGCAAAGTCCAAACACGGTTCATCCTTGTCTGCGCTTCTTTGTTGTTTTTCTTTGCTTAAGTAGGAGCGTACAGAGAGACAGTTGGGCGCTTGAAATGATGAAAAAGGGAATGACAGGACAAATGTCAAGCCAAAGGATACGTGTCTCTTTTTCTATGCCTTGGTTTGGTTTTTACATAAGAAAAAACGACGGTATTGTTTGCACTTGCGTCTTGCGTCACCTTTCGACAGAAGTTCTTATACCGCAAGTCTAAAATACAAAGAGGTTTTTGTCTGGAAATAAATCCACTCTAAGTTACATTTCATGAAACTGTTGAAGGAAAGGCAAAAAAGATGCATGCAAAAATGGCATGATAATTACCCGTAGATGATTGACGCATGTTGTGGTGTATTTCTATACAGGGTTTCATTCGATGTGCAACCGAATATTTTAGACGCAAGTAAATAAAGGCTTCTTCTTGCTGACATTGTCAGACAGCTTCATTCTTTTTTTATGCCATGAAAAATTAAATAAGGCATATCAGACTGATGGGAGTTTCTGTAAGTCTGAGTCTGGCTCTTCCCGTTCAATGTTGCAGCAATTTAGCACGCTGCTATAAAATGCATCATTCCTGCAGTTGCTGATGTATGAATCTCTTTCTGTTTCGAGCATTGCCACGCTTAGATTGCACCGGCAATGTCTCGTTTTCAAGCGTAATTCACACGTCTCAATTCATCCAGGATTCCGGATCCTGTCACTTCTTTTGTCTTGACTATTCAAATGCAATAGCAAATACAATTAAAGAACATTTAAAACATCCGGAACCTTTCGCATCTAGCTTTATTGCTAGCTTGTGAGTCTGTGCGTCTGTTTATGTTTAGAAAGTGTATTAATCTTGATACGAAAAGACATGTATCGGAAAGAAAAGAAGCCTAAAATCTTCTTTCAGCACCTTAATTAGCAGATGTCAACCATATAGCATTCTGAGCTGAATGGGTTGATTAAATTATGGAGAACTGATCACACCCACACAACTGAGCTAGCATTTCCATGCAATGGTGTAATGTTATTTTATTCATGAACCCATTGGTTTAATGCAGCAAAAAATTGAAGGAAATGTTTTATCAAACATTAAACAACACAATTTTGCTTCAGTTTTGTTTGAGGTAAGCCCATGAAAACTCTAAAGAGTGAAATTCATGATGGTTAAGCCCACCTTTAAAATGGGAAAAGACTACCATGCATAAAATATTTCAAACTTTTATCCTGACCATCAAATATATACGTACTTTGGCTACGTTTAGCAAAATGCATAGAAAAACCGTATACTGAAGCACGAATAAAAGTAATGTCCATCAGAAATGAATGGCCCGAATCAAACGACCAGCTTCGGACAAAACATTAGGCTTGCAGAGAATGGGAGAGATTCAAAGTTCTGATTTTGATTTAAAGCCTTTGAGAATAGCAAAGGGATCTGGCGTACCATCATCATCATTGCATCACAATCACAATACACTTTGAATTGCATACCTAAACAAAGAGTGGAACTTTGGAGTGCAATTGCATTTCAAGAGATGGGCTTTTTGTAGATCCCGCAGTATTTTTCTACAAATCCCGTATTTATATTTTTTAGATCAAAACACTGCAACTGTTTCGCTCTCCTTGATTCGTGATATGCAGCACAAGTAGCTCTAAACAAGTGATACAGATTCACTTTTTAGCATCACTTGAAATACCAAAATGCAATGTGGAATGAACAAAGCTTTATCTGAGGCACCTTTGTTGGAAGTTATGATAAGTTATAGGGTAGGTATGCCGTATGTATCGTTTTCAGATTTTTTGAATATCCGAAAGGAATGATGGAATGCATACAAATTTAGCCACAATAAAATGCAACACAATACAGCAATCTCGGGATTTCATACAAAAATCTGACTGTTTTCAAGAGATGGTGCATTTTATTGTTCAACCGTATCTACCGTTCCCCTAAATAGTTGGAACAACGTCTACTAAGTTTTTGTTTTCCTCTTCTCGCTTACAATTTACGTGTTTCAAAGTTGTGACCAGCATACCAGATTATTTTGAATTTTCTCAATTGTTCAAGATTTCATATCTTTTCTTGAATTGGCTTCACTCATCCATTATGATACACCATTTCTTGCAGTACATATCACATGAAGAGAAAACTCTGCATCAAGAAACCTATAATAATGTTAGCATTCAGCCAAATTTTGCATTTTTTCAGGATACAAAACTGGAAGAAAGCACACCAAAGTATTATCATCCATGATGACACCCCCTGGGCACACGCATCATAAGATAAATACGGAACGGGATTTACGACAAAAGATCCCCGAAAAATTTCTCAAAGATACATTCCTTTTCTCTAACATATCTATATTCTCTAACTGTGATACTGAAGAAATAAGAGAATTTGTAACCGAAAAATGTGTCTCTATCTACTATACTCTGAGGCATGCTCGTATTGTATGCATGCCTGGATTCATGATATGCAACGCACAAAAGAGAAAATAGTTGCATAGAACAGAAGAAAACTCTTAAATCTTTGATGTTTTTTTGCCATCCGTATACTGGAACATCAGTATAGGCTACTGTTTCCATCCGTTTTTCCTTCTTATACTCATGTTACTATTATTCTTGGTAGCGATAATGTACCCGATTATTCAGCATCTCACAACGTACAACTGCATAAAATAAAAATATAAAGCCTTTCCTGGCTTGACGTGATGCCTGATCATCAGCCTCTCAGCCGAAAGAAAAACAGCTAAGCAGTCAAGTAGTCAGGGGGAATGCTAATGTTTTTAAAGCCCTTTTCTTTTGAATGGCACAACACACACATCACATCACTAGCATTGTACCGCCACCGCCGCCTGCACACACCTCATCTGTCGTCATCGTCGTGTGCTCTTCATGACTTACTAAATTCGTTATGGCGTAGTTACTGATATTTCTCAACAATAATTTTGGAAAAAGTCATTGAATGAAAGAAAGGGAAAAGGGAGATGTCGGTGGCAATAGCAAAGCTGTGTGGTGGTGAAACCAACAAAGAGGGAGCCCTATTTAACACAATCTATAGTGAATATAACATCTCAGAGCAATAATACTTGTGTACAAAAATTCCCCAAAGCAAAAGCGGTGCAACATTCTTAAAGAGTATCACTCTTCCTTCAATCTCATACCTTTTTCATAAAAAGCCAAATCACATTTAGAAATAACCCCAAGTGAAAATCTCTTCATCGCTCTTTGCTGTTTTTAGAGTTTAAGTATGACTGTTCCAACGTACCCCTTTTTTATTCTCACTCAACAACTGTGCACTGCATTGCAGCACACTACTTGCGCCATGAATGGAGTCATCCCTTTTCCGAGATTCCCCTTTCATCTCCTCCATTTTTTATGCAGGAAAAACAACATTTTCTTTATCAGATCTAAATCATCATTTATCAAGCACATCAAGTCATTTTCAAGTGTTACTTTAAAGCTTTAAATAGTTGGGGAAATAAAAAAGAAAAATATCTAGAGTCAACTGTAATGCCGTACTTTTCTGAATATTCATACCATAATGGCAAATGGTACACATTTTTTGTAAAATGCAACGTTTGAAAGTGCAGTGTACATTTAAAATATGGAGAGTTTTGTAGCAGGTGTATCGTCAAGTTGGTGATGAAATAGGGCTTGTTTTAGTTGTGAGGATTTGTAATCCAAGTAAGTATCTTCAGAAGCTTGTGATAAAAAATGAGGGCAGTTTTGAATTCATAAAGGAGTAGCAGTTGTGTTTTGAATATGAAATGTTTTAAAACTCATTTTATTTCTTTCCTGAAGTTATCAATGATTTTTCAATTATAGTGTTGACAGGTTCTAAATGGCACTTTTAATATGGAAATTAGATAAGAGAAAATGATGAAATTCCAAAAGTGAAATAGCATGACACTGTACTGTCTGAATTACTAGTATGATTTGTTGGTGCCCACCCTCTGCAATGCGTAACACAATTATCGTCGACAAAAGAAAGTCACAACTTTTGCCAGGAGATCATCTTAATTAAATTATGAATTTCCGGCAATGAGCCACTTCTGTGTACCCCAACACGTCAACTAACCAACTTATCTACAGCAAACTTCGTAATGACAAAATGACAACATGATGTTAAAGTACCAAAAGTACCCGGTGGTAATTTTGCCACTCCAAATGAATCATTTCTCTATTTTCTTAGAAATAATGGATCAGAACAGACATGCTAAATGGAAATCCCAAATCATATAAAGTGATATGTGGTGTTAGGCTTGCAGCTTGTTACAAGAACAGATACAAAACAATAAGCCTTACTTAAATAGTTAATTTGGAAGATATATTTTTGAAGACGTACAACGAAAAACCAAAGATTCATTTATCTTTTGTATATTTGGTGTGTGTGTATTTGGTTCATAATAAATATCAGATTGAACATCAGCGTCAAAGGAAAACTCTCATTGCGGAAACTTTTTGCAGGAAAAGAAAAACATTCATTGATAGGCTAGCTGTGTACCAAAATTCTTGCCCGCAGAGTCGTTTTCGCGTACATTTTTCTGATAAAAAATTGTATTCTTTGCTCATTCCTTTCTTCGTCTTGTATAGAAACATATGAAATAGTACTACGCACATTTTCTGTTGCTTACTGCTATTTCTATCCGTTCATATAGCTTGTTCTCTCTTGTCTCTGGATACGAATGATGAGAGTAATCTCGGTTTCATGAGGAGACAAGCTGCTCCTGCAACTTCCTTGTTGTTGGCAGCTACAACAACACAAATTGTGAAAGATACATACGACTTTTCGTCTCGCTTTTCAGATTCAATTCACTCATTCATTCCCACTTTCCTAGTTTGTGAGTCTGGAACGAGAAGTTTTTCTATGCTAGATACTCCCCGAAAAATGTACTCTTGTTTTTGTCACTGTAATATTTCTAGCGGTGGTAGTTAGAGTGTGAGCGACGCAGTTTTGGTGGTTTTTAAGACCCAGGCATAACCAACCCCAAGATGAGGAACACCAGATGAATCAGAGAAAACATCAAAATCCCATTTATGAAATTGGCTATAAGGCATTTTATCCACCACGTCCCAAAACATAATATATTATAACCAACACTCAAAATTCATTCGTTCTTTTTTGTCGTATTTTGGTTTTGTCTCGTGTAGAACATGCCAAGCGTTCTTCTATTGACTACCCACTACACAATGCAGATCGTATTCTCAGTAGCAACAATCCACCAAAGTAACTCTCTTTCTCTACAACCAACTTTGTTTAAAAATGACAGAAAAGTTTTCTCTTTTTCTTGTACACAGAAGTAGAAAAAAGAATCAGGCAAACACGAAAGAAAAACTCAGCCAAGTAAAAGTAATAAAAGCTGACAGAACTTCACGTGCGTAGCCACCGGCTAACAAACAAGAAATCATGCTCAAGATGCTCATTCACTCAGACACGCAAGCGAATAGACGTATTCATGTAAGCGTAATTTGAATTGGTTATTGTCTGTCTGTTGTTGTATTAGGTTTTGTTCTCTCTATGATGATTTCTTCTTCTTTTGAAAAAGTCAAGCCAAGCTGTGAGCTGTAGCAAGAAAACTGCAAAAAATACGACAAGATAAACAAGCTGTTTTTTTATTCATTTCCGTACAACGATTGTACTTTTTTGCACTTGACATATTGTTTGTATTTTGAAAGAAGTACGAGAGCTTTTTCAGGATGACAATTGACAGCTAAACAGATGCTTTTTACAAGAATTTACAACACTGTTATCATGCTATATGTACCATATATTGTGTTTACTGGAAGTAAAAAATGTTTAGTTTACACAAAATACGAGAAATGAGAAGAAAAAAGTGTTTAGGCAAATTACAGAACACGTTTATGCCATTTTGACAAGGAAAGAAAATTGCCGAGCAATTTATGCATGCCATTTTGCTGCAAAATGTGGTAGCAAAACAGCAAGCGTTTCGGTAGTTTAAGCGAAATCAGCGTGAAGCTCTTTACGTGTCTAGTAACTCTATGCTCCAATACAAATCTGCTGAACTCTCTAAAACCAACAAGTTTGCCCAATTTCCAACAAGATTTTATTTCTTGCTTGCAGCAATTTTCCAGACGTCCTTTACAGACTTTCAACAAAAACAAGCCAACAGTCGTTTGCCAAATGGGATTTTAAAAAATGAAATAAGGTACATGACATGACATGAGGTCAATAACTACTACTTATTTACTATGGCTGTCGGCAAACGTTCGTGAGCGTGCACTATTTCCTCTTTTCTCTTTCTTTTGTAAGGCTTACTTTTTCAAATTCAGAAGAGAATATAAAAAATGGCTTTTATACTTACTCGGGTCTGCCTGACATTTACTCCAGGATCATGTGTCACATGATGACTTAAATAAAGTTTTATGAGTGTGGAACAGCTATTTCCGGAACAAAGTCCAGCAACCGTTTATTCCAAAGTTCCTGTCCAACTATGGCAAACATAAAAAGGACCTCCGACAAACGGCAAATTCACAAAAAAATGTATATCTTACTGAATAGGACTCTGCCACAAAAAGTCTGTTGGCATTTCCTGAGCTCACAAATGAAACTGCAAAAAAGCTGCCACACAACTGCCCCTTTTTGCCAAACGACAACAAAGGCATTATTAAAAGACGGAGAGTTCGAGAAAAACTATTACTACCACAAGTTTAATGATATGTCTAAGCATAAACAAAAATGCATAAACACATTATTGTACTTTTTTCACAATACTCTCTATATAGATATTGACCAGCTACTGTCAAGTTAAGTAATTATGTTGGTGGTGGAGAAAAATGTATGGCTATTATTATTGCATGCTCGTGTGGTCACGTTGACAGAAAATTTGTTTTCGCTAAAAGGAAAATAGAATAGTCATGTTCAACAAAAATTGAAACCACCAGTGTGAAAGTGTGCTTGTATAGCATATACACTCGTGCGTGCATAGGAAAATGCTCCCTCCATCTTTTCTCGCTTATTGCCAAAAAGGTTTCCAGTCTCATGGACCAGAGTCCTTTTTTAATAATTATTATTACGCAATTATTTGGCGATGCAAAAGTATGTGCTAACGAGCAATAACGATAATGACAATGGAAAGCCAGTTACTAAACCCTAAAATTTAACCGGAATTAGTGCAAAAGACCGAGAACAGAGATACTTTGGCAGAAAAAAAAATTCATGAAACTAAGCAAGCAGAAAGCTTGAAGCGAGACCACAATGAAACCATTCATTAAAGACATTAACGGGCAAATAGAGAGTAGAACTGACAATGGGAATCGTACTACTATTTTTTCTATTTCTATCTTTTCTGTTTGTCTAAATTCCAAACTGCAAATTATCTTTGGAACAACGTAAGGAACATTAAATAAGCTAGAGAAAGAATCTTCAATCTGCTATTTTGAAAAATACTACTACTTACTTCTTACTACACGCACAAGTTCACTGCGGAGAAGAAGAATGGCTCTGTTGTCAGATAAAATTGCGGTTTCCTTCAATGAAAAATATGCAGGGCTTGCTCCAAAGACGGGAAATATGGAGCATTAAGCGTGTTTTTTGGTGTTCATAAAAACTCGACGTGAGTTTTTTTCGTTGGAAACGATGATAATACACATCTGCTGTGCAGTCACTACGAATTCTCTGTAAAAGTTAGTGAAAAACATGTGAAAAAATTCACCAATGCTTACTGCTAGTTTAGGCATGTAATACAATACAGATATTATATGAGCGTAAAAAGGAAATAAACCGAATAATAATATTCTCGCAAAAAACACTGACTAACTCCAGCGTTTTATTCTCTATCCAGATTTCTGGGTTTCTAGATCTCAGACTGTGTGTGGTGTTTGGAGACGGGAATATGGAAAAAATCGTGTTAATAAACTTTTTACTATTATTCCGCAACTAATAATAGCGACGGTGAGTTCGTAGTTCAGTCTTTGCTATTAATATTGTGCTAGCGTGCAGCAATTCTTTACGATCCACCGTAAATTTTTTATATTACCTTTCCTAGCACTTGAACATATACGTATCGTGTATGGACTATATAATGTCGTTAAAAAACTCTAGTTGTAAAATGTATACCACACCGTTTAAGAATGTATTCAAACACATTAACTAATGTGTAAAAACTCCTTTAAAGAGTTTTGCTTATTAAAAAATTCCTCTCTCGGGGAAGAACACCCATACAATCTATTCAAACGTCAATCTATTCTAGTTGTTTGCCGCTCGTATCTTTTATATTTTTCTTTTCTGTCAATTACTACTTGAACTTGGGCTTCCAAATGTTTTTCTGGGATACACAGTCCATGTTATTACAGTAGCACTTCCATAATGTCTTTTCCAATCAGTTTGGGTTGACAAAATAAATGTTCAGTTTGGTACACAAACAGAGGTCACTGTCAAAATGTTGATTTTTCTACAAATGTGTCGTGTCAAATGGCTCTAGAAAGAATATCAGTAAAAAGACCCTCGTCTGGGGACTAATTCCTTGTTTCACTTTTACAGCAGCAGAATTCCGCTTCAAAGCAACCCTTTTCCCTGACGTTTGGAAGAATGCTCAATGCGTAGAAAGAAAGTAGCACGGGTGTGTGGTGGGGTGTAGTATAACGTGCACTGTAATGATAGCAGTAAATACGAGTTAGCACAAAAGTGCTTACAAATTTCTGGCACTTAGTCAAAGGTGTTCTGAACTCTGGTAGAACAATTAATCTTGCTTACACATTTAAAACTTTGCATAGCCAACGCACAACGGCAAATCTGGCTAAAACAGTGCAATTTATTCCAGACTTCAATATATAAGTCCCTACATAGCCATGAATAAGAAAGTCTGTATAATATATATGTTCTGGAACGCGCCTTGTCGTGCCTGTGACATAAAATGCACAGAGGTAGAGAGAAGTTTTAGCTTTTGATTCTACTTCTTTAAAACATGATGTAAGGTCAAAACAAAGATTTAGCATGAGCAGATGTGGTCCCGTTTTCCGCCCTACTGAAAGCTGCATTATTATGCTTTTACCCATACTACGGCCAACCAGTAAATCTACTACTTGCAGTTAGTACAAGGAATGGATTATTGCAAACTGTAACAATTTACATTCGGTGCATCTGGCGTGGAGGAGCAAAACCAAGGTGTTCTTTCTTTCTTCTATTCCTTTACAACTAAAAGGATACAAGTTTATAAGTATAAACACAGTTTGTTATAATTCTACTGAGCAACCACTCAAGACTTATAGTCTTTCCATTATAAAATATTGTCATTGTGCTATTGTCACTACGCACAAAAACAGTGCGTTGTATCCGGCATTAGTATCGTTTAACAAAATGTGACATCCAGAAGTGTACAGAAAACAGAGATTGAGTACAACAGAGAAAATTGCTACTGTATGTTCTCTTTATTCCGTGGGAAATAATAATGTGCGTGCCTGTAGAGCAAAAGCTAAAACAAAGTACGTCTTACTATTCTTCTAGCTTGGAAACTAAGAAGCTTTTGTCTCTCAGTTTCACTTGCTAATAGGATGATGATGACAAAGACAAAAGGTCACAAGAGATGCTTCTTTTCCAGTTGTCTTTTTGTTATTTAGAAGCAGCCCAGTACTTTTAGACAGCTCAAACGAAGGACATATCCAAATGATTGCTGGCACAAAGTTCGTTTTTAGTAAGCCTATACCGGATTACAACTTGTCTGCACTTTCTTTTTCTCACAGATGCAAGGAAGCAGAATGCAAAGCCTTGTTTCGATAAGGGCATGAGGTAAGTACTAGATTCACTGCAAGTCAACAACAAAGCTTCCATATAAATACTTTCCCCGTTTTTGCCTTGTTCGCTTCAGTTGATATCTTTTTTATTCTAGTATTCTGATCTAGCTGAATTAACTGGGAGCTGCTGTTCTTGTAAAGCAATTCTTTTTTCTCCCACGACCTTTTCTGCATCAGAAGTGTGGAGCGCAAAGCTACGGGATATTTTAGGGATACATATTTTTTGTACGGTTGCAGCTGGTTAAAGTTTATAGTCAGCAACTTGAGTTGATGAGAGAGGAATGTGGAGGCATAACAGTATTAGAGCTATAAGGCTTCATTAAGCTAAGTTAAGTTGTCCGGTTTAATCTCATCATGATAAATTTTCAAGCTAAATAGCCTTATTTATCTTAGCAGAGAATAAAGGCAAAAAGAGAAGAGTTTTATCAGCAAGCAAGTTCAGGATCTGTGTGCTACCACCACCAACGGTAATGGTAATAGTGAGAGATCCCAATTAAATTAATCCACCCATAAAAGCTCATATCACCCTGCTGTTTGTTTTCTGTTCTGTAATGCATTTTACTACGTCATTCCAAAACAGCACCAAGAGAAGAAAAAATGAAAGAGAATCTTTTAGCTAGAGCTGGATGCAGTTACACCAACCTAAAGCTATCTTCCACACCAGCCATGCACCATACGGGACCAAATGCAGTCTAAAAACGATGTGCACAGAGATAAAAGGCATTTTCTAGACATTATAAGACAAAAAACACCATTTAATGTATCTTTCCACAACTCCAGATGATGCTTATATAATCATGATGACAATGTGGATAAAAGTGCAGCAAATGCAGTTGTATGCGTACTTTTGTGTCCACAGTTTCCTTCAAATATTAGCAGCCTTGTTCTTTTTTTCATAGATGCTTCTGAAGACACGATGCTGCGTCAAGCAAAAATAAAAATATTTTCTGTATTTTATTCTTTGAAAGGCATACTTACAGACTCTTTTAATGACCTCATGCTAAATCTAAGCAGGGTTCCTTAAATGCATCATTCTAGCATTTATTTTTGACGTAGTAAAAGAATAACTACATTTCTTCTTAAAAGCAGTGGACAAATACGTCAATGCTACCAACTGGAGTTCAAAAGTTGCTTTCAAGATCTCTAATGTTGGTTTCTTTTAGGGAATTATTTGATAAAAACAAAAAGCTTATAAAGTACATTAAGATGATTATGCACAGCAGCTTATTACGTTATTTTCCCCTTCCATGCCCAGATATGTTTGTATGGGTGATCGCACCAGTCAAGCCAAACCACCCTACAATGACACTACACGTTTACCCCACATAAATGAGATGATGATTCAACTTGCCATCAAGAGAAAGATGCATTGGATTTTAGGAGGTGAAGGAACATGAGAGAAGTGTAAAATGCATTGGAAAAGACCCTTTTCAGCACGTTTCTCTGCCACTTTCCTCTCCAAATACAGTTTACTTTTAGTAGAATATATCAAATGGATAAAACCACAAAATCGCTGTTTTCAACGTTTTTCAACTTTCATGAGTTTGTCGATCTTCCCTATGGTACAGAGTACAGATAGTATTTACTTGAAGAACAAACGTAAAAATAAAGAAGAATGTCTGTTGGTGTATTTGCTGACATATAAAATCTACTTTGCAATAGACAGATGATTTTATATTTTCAGACTTTCATTCAAAAATTGCTTTCCCTTTCCTTTTTTTACATTTTACTATTACCCTTTTCTTCATTCCGATTTCTCTTGTACAAGTGACAGCCGGGATCAAGGAATGAAAATGGCAAGTTTTTACTGACAATGAAAATCCCGAATATATAGAAGTAAAAGGAAAATCATATAATATATCTGGTCCAACACTTGTGTAAAAAGTTAGTACATGCTTTCGGGGTCCGGATTTGCTTTCCTCCATTCTGTTACCTCTCTTGCCATTTTGCTACATACATAGCTGGCAATACCACAAAGTCGACATGTAATCCATTTCATCTCTTCATTCATGTTCAATTATCAATCACTCAAAGTGCAATCGTTTTAGGCTTAGCAATTTCGGCAAGGAGAACCATAAACATTCCTCAACATGTCTGATTTGATGAATAAAGCTCCTCCTTTATGTGATTCTCTGTGTTGCGGTTATGATTAATACGATTAAAAGCGCTTGGAATAAATCTGGCTTACTGGGGGATCGGTTAACTTTGCTTGTAATAAAGCTAATTCCCATGCTAAGAATAAAAATGAGTTTTTTGTTTAACATACCAGACAACCTGATGATGCAAGTTCGTACATCCATATCCATTTTTCTGTACCAAGGTGGCTCATCAATCTGCTAGGTTGAAAGATAATATGAATGACGACTGTTGAAACATTACTTTTGTCACTTCAATACGAGGTATAATATATAGAATAGCATTAATTCTCACAATAGTTTCTATCTATAAAACAGGACTTTATAAGTTCACTTTTGTCAAGAATATATTTTTAATTTCAGTAAACGCGATAGTTATTTACTGACACAAGTTCCTTCAAATAAGTATTCATAAATTGCATATGTACATTAATTTGAATTTGTATTAGAATCTTTAAATACAAAACTGCGTTGATAAAAGTTTTCTTAGTTAATTTAAATCTTTAATTAAGTAGGTTTAATATGCCCAACGTACTCCAAACTGACTGTTAAAGTATACTGATTAATAATGAAACATATGCACTGCTAATTAACTTTGATTAACACCAACACGATCAAATACTTTAAATCTCAAAACGCCCCATTCTGAGGCACACGGAATCCATGCATAGTTCACAGAAACTCTCGTCTCTCACGTAACAGAAATGTGCGTAGAATTCTCCACGCGTAGCGTCTCCCTCCTTCAGAAAGCGACTGCCGAGAGCAAGCCGTGGTGCACAGAGTTTTCTTACCATGCAGAAGTCTACATCCAACAACAGGAATATGTGTGTGACAAGCGACGTACAAAAACGGGCAAGAAAAGGAGCAGAGACATGGCTATGCAATGACAAAATGTACAATACGGTACACAAATGTACCGATAATCTCGCCATATAATATATTTTGCATTGCAAAAAATCACAAGATTTCATTATCCAATTCCACTCTCTGTTGATCGGTATGTATCAGAATGTGTCTAGAATTTCTACTTTGATTTTAATTTTCAATTCTTTCCTCAATTTTCTTGAAGAAAATTTCTTCTAATTATGCTGTATCGATAACATCTTGAACAGCTTTGTCGATACTTCTCACTTGAAGTGTTTACTCGATCCGTAGAGGTAGCACCTCCGTGCATAATTCCTTTTGAGAAAACTTTAAAATCTTGCCATGAATATAATAGCACACTGCTGTTGTTGGTTTGTTAGTAAATGTGCGCAGCGACTGCATGTTGTTTAGCTGTTTACAAGTAGAATAAACTCTTGTGGAAAACAACAGAAGGAGAAAGCCATAAAACAATTTTAGATTTTGCACTGGTTGCATGCTAATGAGCAAGCTTGGGTTATTAACTTGAGCCCCGTAGAGAATACCCCACAGTATGCTTATATCCAAATGGTAATAAGAAAACGTGCACCCTATTTCCAGCAGAATTCTTCTCCGTTACTCAGTGGTTTCACTCCGCGAGATGTGTGGTTTAAACTCATTATTTGAAATTCCTTTGGCAAACCGGAGAAAATTTATCATTTACAGTTTGACTGGGACTTTACAGCTATTTTAAACACGGTGCAACCTACAACGTACAAGAGCACTTTCTTCCAGAGAAAATCCAATGTCTTGTGTTGCCAAATGCTTCAATAGAAGTAGGATATTTTGCACGGGCTCTCTCATCTGCGGGAAAATTCCAGCGGAGAGAATTAAAAACCACCCTTTTTGCTACATATGCTCATGGAGCATGATACAATGTGGATACAGGAAAGAGTCTCGCCATCGTCACCACTGGACCACAACCGATGACTTGGCAAGAAAAGCCCCTTTTCAAAGCCACTGGTATTCCCGCATTAAAAACCATACCTCATGTATCTTTTAATTTCTTCTTGGAGAAATCTAATAAATTTAGGAAATGGGATGAAGTCTTCCTTGCTACATGCTTTCTTATTTATTAACACTTTCAGAATTACCATCCGCAGATACTCAACGCTATTGTTATTAAGCATGTTCAATTTAATGTTAGCAGCTCCCTTCAGCTTTCACCATATAATTCGACACTAATAACAAAGCGGAACATCAAATAACGTGGTTCAGTGGAGGGCAAAAACATTTATGTACTCATTTATTTATTCTGTAGAAAAATCCATATCTGTCATTCTCCAGAACCTGTGGAAAAAATGTCTACGATAAAATGTCTCACCTTACCGTGTTCCCTTGTTGCTTATTCTTATTTCATGCATGCTTGCTTAAAAGATACAGTAAAAGATAGTAAAACACAAGTAGACAGTTTCAAATTACCTGATGAAATCAGACTAAAAAGTTTTTTGTTTGCTTACAAGCTGGGATAGTGATAGGCAGGCTTAACGTTTTTTCCGGGAAAACGCTTGTCGTTCTCGTGTTTTTGCTTTTTTGTACGTTTTGCATGGAAAAGTATATACGTATGTATGCACTCTCGGCAAACACAGTGCTCACTTTGTACAAATAAATATTTCAAAATAATTCATTGCCTGCTTCCTCTCATGCGGGGAAAAACAAGAGCTTTCGGAGAAAGTTTCCGTTGTGCAAATTTTTCTTTTTTCAACGTTATCTCCAAAACAAATCTTATCCCGTTTACATCACTATACCGTGTGTCTAGCCTTTTTCTGCCTGTTTCTGAATGTCTGGAACACTTTACTGATTCGTTTAGGATTTCATGCAAATAGTACCAAGCCATGTTTTTCAATTTTGCTGTTGTTATTGTCGTTTTTGTGTCCAACTCAGATGTTTACGTTTACATCTGCATCTAATTTATAATACTCACCTAAATACTTTATGCCTATCTTGCAGTCTATATATATACCTCTGTACCTTTACAGGGCGAGCGAGATGAGTTACGTTAGGGAAAGTAGATATTTACGTGCAGGAATTTTAAGAGCTTTTTTGCAGTGGAGAAAGTTGAAGAGAATTTACATGAAATTCTTAAACGCAACCAACTATAAATTGTGTGTGGTGCAGAGTTGAGCAAGTGCGCTAACAGTTTAAGGCTTCTCCTGTTTATTTATTTAGCTCATATAATTCAAGTTTCTAAAGCAAGTTCGGCCTTGTGTTTTCACGAGAGTGCGTGTACGCTTTTTTGGCAAGCGCAGAATTAAACTAAAATGCAGAAAAACTATTAAGCTTGTTAGTCCATAAAGATATTATACACCCATATCATTTTTCTCTGAAAGCGTGTAATAGCTTATTTCAGGAGAGATTACATTTTTACATTTATTATAATAATACTCTCTATCGTGTTTCTGTCCTGTCGCCTTCCCTTCATGTTCCGTTTCTGTCAACTTGGCACGAGCATGTTTCATGCGTGTATTTTCAACTCTGTGTTGTTCATTTTTGGTACGAACCAACACGCTTGTCAAAATATGCTCTTAGAGCATAAACTTTTAAGAAACTGGTGGGTTTTTTACAAAAATAAAACGAAGCTGGAGGCTTGATGTTGATAGCTTGGACCACCATCAACCATGTAAGCTTTTTATATAAAACAGCCTCCGCTTTTTCCTTATGTTTAAAAAGTGGGAAAATTGTTTTTTACTAAATCTATGAATTTTTACGAGAAAGTTCATGTTTGTTTCCAAAATATAGGCATACGTTAGTAGTCTTTAGAAGCGTAGTCATCACTTTTTCCGACGCCACTACCAGTAGCAAACTTACCAACATACAATATGATTATTTACCAGTACACCAGTTAGTTCGACAGTCGTTTTCTTAGAGTGGCTCGTTGTCACCAGGAAAAAGTTTGGCTTTCTCCTACTTTCTTTGCCTTCGTGGAGACCTTATATTTTTATGCTTGCGTTCTCTTAACTTTCGTAGCTGATATTGTCCAGCCTTTGCAAAATCATTACTATTCTGCATAATTCCAACATATAAATAGTGCCGGTTCGTGTACCTAGTGCCTTGTTTTTATGAGATTGTTTGTGCATGTGCTATTTTTGGCAGAACTCGTTCAAATTAAGTATGCTTTCACGCGTTTAGTTTCTAAACTGCGATAGTAAAGCCAAACTAAGCGAGAAAAGAAAGCGGAATACATTGGCATAACATTAAAACGCTTTAAATACTCTTTTATTTTACAACTTTTCCTGTGTTTTGTACTTGTAATGGGAATGACGTTTCTTAAATAGAGCTACTTATTATATGTACTTTGCATAATTACTTTTTTCTGATTTTATACTACATAAAGCACTAACTTGTGTGATTCCGTAATATCATAATGTTCGTCATATCGTCATGTACTGAGACGATCAAAAACAAACTAAACTGGGTTATAGCGATAGTTTTCAATTTTGTTACAAAGGCAATAAATCATGGCGTTTAAGTTTAAATACCTATTCAGAGTTTACATTGACGCGTTTTATTTCCTTGTAGTCTTATTCATTTTCTTGAATTTTATTTTATTGTATGCGAAAGGTCATTTTATATCCTCGAGTTTTGATGCTACAAGTATTTTGAGGTTGGTATATGTGCCCATAAATACACAAACTATAATAGGTACATAAAAGTGTTGACAGATTCTACTTTTATGCAAAGCAGAGGCTGTTGTTCAAAAAGTCTTGGGAGAAAGTAGAAAGAGCAATATATATAGAAGTCACTAATGTATTTTGTACAATGCATGTAATAATACCAACGAAGACGGACCAACTTTCTTCTCTTTTGAATAAAGTGATGTCTCAAAGTTGCATTATTCAACAGAGCCAGCAGTCTGTCCACGTCATTCACAAATAAAAAATGTAATAGTTGTTGTGAAAAAGCCAAGGAAAAGGTGAAGGTGGCTTTCAAAGGGCAACTAAAGAAGCGAACAGAATGCAACCTGCATATAAAGCAAGAAAAGTCATCATTCTGCTTGAATGGCTGAAAAGGGTTTCTTTTTTGTTAGAAAAGAAAAATACAAAACCTTTGGTTCATAATAAGAAATGCTTGAAAACACTATATTTTCAGTAGAAAACTGGTTCTCACTTTCTTACGTATCAATGAATTGTGAAAAGTCGAAAGATTGATGCAGAATGAAACCAATGAATGAGTGACAGTTTCTTTAATAAATGTACGATGTTAAAGTTGAATGCAAGCAGGCTCGCTAATGCTACTTCTTCTATAGAGCTTGGATAGATTTATATTTCACTTCTTCTGTATATGTGATTCCAAACATATATCAATGCAAAGTTGGTAGCATCTGCTGTGTTTATGTAGTGCAGGTTTGTAAACAAGCTGAAAATGTAGGAAAATGAACCATCATGTAAAGTTGGTCGTTTCCCTACACTTTTCACCTTCATTCAAAATCAGAACACAGTTAGAGGCAACTCGTCTAAAAGTTTACGTGTTACCTTCTTTTTGTTGAAAAGACATATATCTACAAAGCATAATGTACCACAGTATAATAGGACATAGGACAGGGACAAAGCCATAGCTGACCGTCTAACTATAGACGGAAGTTAAATTCAAAACCCGGAAGAAAACACGAATATTTCCTCGAAAATCGTGATAGTACAAGTTGTAAGGGAGTTGGTTACAACATGTTGCCTTCTCTTATTGCCTCTCTTTTACTTCCGAAGCAACAAAATGAAGTTCGAAGTCAACTTTCTCTTCACTACTTTGTTCTTTTTGTGAACGTTGTGTTATATATCTGAAAAGTAGATAGATATCTGAATAAGTCCAAAATGAGTGCAAGAATATGCCCACATGTGCTTAAGTGCTTACAAGAAAGAATATATCTGAAAGCAACCAGAACTCAAGAGAACCAGCATACTGTCTCCCAACAAATACCAGAGAAAATTCAAGGCCAAACAAATGCATCCACCCACAACAGAGTGAAGTGCAGTGTAGTGCTACCACCGGCACGAAAGCGGCATCCGCCTCAGGAGAAAGTTACAAAAGTGCATCTCTCTTGAAATTCCCCTGCATCGTCTTCCCAACTTTCACTTATCATGCTCGACCCGTTCTCCTGCCCGTTCGTTTGTTCGTACTTTTCTCTTTCCTCTCAAGAAGGAAAACTATCCGGAAAGGAGTAGTGGTATACCTCTCCCATCATTTAACCAGATATGTATTTTTTATATTATCTTCAAGAAACACATCCCTTCGTCTTCTATCCGTTGATTTTCTTTTTCTCAAGAAAAAAGAAGAAAACTCCAGCTTTCTTGGAACATCTTTGTCATACCAAGTAGTCGCGCGACTGTAAGCAAAAGTGCGTAAAAGTAAACGTAAGGGAAATTCATCAAAGTAGACGATGCGTTTCTGGAGAAAGATAGATAGACAGATAGATGGATAGATGCACACCACGTCGAGTCACACAACGCTGCTTGTCTGTAGATTCGTTAAGTTAAGATGATGCATGTAATACGGAATTGGAAGAGAATTTGTCTTGTATTCGTTGTCTATATACGCACTTCACTTGCACACGTAGAAAAGTACTCACAAAGCAGGGAGCAAAAATACTAAGGAAGCTTATTTGGATGATGAAGGACATTGGAACGATGTCAGGACATGTTCCTAGTAAATATGCGTTATAATGCGGTACGGTGACTGGAAAATTGCAGCAGCAATAAATAACCAATAGTGCATGCATATACAGACCGGAAAATATGAAGAATGTGCATTTCCTGTGTTGCTTTCTCTCGTGACACAAGGAAATTACCACGTATTGAGGAACACAACGGTAGTTTGTGCCGGTGGCATCAATAACCGTGCAGTACTTCCTTCATGTTTGTCGCACACACGTGTGAAGACAAAAGTCTTTTCATATACCGAGTGCCAGAAACTAAGAAATTACAATATGCGTACTATGTATTTATAGAAAATACATTTTACTTATAAGAACAAGAACGTGGAAGACAAACCGATGTATTTCAATGAATATGATGATGATGCATGGCTGCAGTACTTTTTGATTGCTGCTACTGCTATTTCCAAACATTATAATTCGAATCACGTTGTTGGTGGGAGGTAATAAGATAGGATAACCCTTCGCTTTGTTGTCTGTTCGACTTCAGCCATACCAACTCGGCCTATTTGTATGGTAACTAAAATGCAGAAATATAAAGCCATGGAATCAGCGCCTACAGCAGTTGTCTCCTTTGGTACTTGAACGGAAAAACCTCTTCAATTCTTCAAATGCAATGTTCCGCAACAACATCTCCAGATCTACATGAGCTCTATTCAGAGTTCGGAACTTATTTTCCTGAATCTTTTCTGCATTGGACAACGCCTAAAAAGTCACATTTTCCAACAAATAATGCAGCTTTGTGTTTAAGCACCAATATGTACGCACTGTAGCCGTGTAGCCCAAAGTAAACGCACATGCTTGCTTTTCCTACATTGCCAAAAAAGAGCAAAAAAGATTCGTTTGTTTGCTACTCTTTCTCCTAAACTATCTTTATTACTTTGTTTGCTTGCAGATGATTTCCCAAACTAATTTTCGATGCTCAATCGATCATTTTTCTACCCGACAAATATCTTGAAAGAAAGATTACAACAAGATACTCCTGGCGCTCATCACCAGGACTAGTATGGGCTCTTCTACTTTCTCCTTTTCAAGTTCAGTATGGACGATAATGAGTGTACTACTCCCCATCAGTGGAAACTTCTTTAATAAAGCAGGACGAACTTGGCTGGGAAAGTGGCAAAAAACTGCACTAAATCAACTCTTTCATTTCTTTCTTTGTTACCTAAGTTCTTTTTCCGAAGGAAACATTATTGTCGCAAACTGCTATCACTATATCATGCGTATAGTGCGTACCGCACGTTCTTTTTCTGGTGTTACCAGTGAACACAAAATCTCATCATCTTCGGTTCTTCTCCTAGCCAAACGGAGAAAGCAACTTACAAGAAAAAGGGCATGCAGTTGACGATGAACATCGTGTTTCCTACAAGAAACTCTTTTCTTTGCCTTCAACTTACAGAGAGATGGTGTAAGGCCATAATGAATTATGTTCCCAGGAGCCTTATACACAAATACATTATATTACATATTACGACGAAGGAGTATGCTGCACACGAACTCTATTTACATGAGTCCCTCATTTTCCGCCAGTGTCCAAAAATATTTTGATAGCTTGCCTAGACTAATAGTAATGTATCCAACACAAAGGTCTCGGCGCACACACACGCACTTGAACCATTATTGTTTACCTACACATCATCAATTCAGTTTCTTCTTTACAATGAACCAGCAGTAGAAAAATAGAGAGCAGAAAAACGTCATGTACAAAAATGACGGAACCAGAAAAGGGAAGAATTTCTGTTTACAAGCAAGGATATCATCAGACTTGTCGATAATGATTATCTTCATCACCAAACAAAGGACGTCTTATACACAGGCTTTCTCCTTTACTTCACTTTACTGGCGGGTTTCAATGATGATGAAGAAGGGAGTAGTGCAGTGGAAATAACGGTGCTGATGAAGATAATCAGCGGTATATGGCCATCATAATCATCCGTCTCATTTACAGTAATTTTCTTCATGGGTATAAATATCTGGATGGTTAAAGCAGACGAAACAGAATCCCCTGCGTTATGACAAAAAAAAAACTGGATCCCATGCATTGTGTATTATGTACCAGAGCTCTAAAACATTGTTATAGAAAAATACAATTCTTTGCTCAACAACACTGCCAACATCATCACCACACCGTGTGTAGCACCGATCCTGTCATTTATACGATCAGTTCGACAAGTAGTGGCACAGGAGGGGAAACAGAAACTCTGGCTCTCTCTCCATAATAACTTTGGCTTCTTCATTTTTTCTCCTTATTTTCTTTTCCCCCTTTTTTCCATTTAAGGTTTATTAGCAGCGTTATTATCGCAGACGATAATAATATGTGTAGTAGTAAGAACAGCAACGCACAAGCCACTCTACTCCCACCGCTCCATGTTTTTATGAGGGAGTGTGTATTTAAGAACATGGTCGTTGATTAGTTGTGATATGGGGCAAATCTCTTGCGGACACTTTTTTGCCACAAGACGATACTGCAGTCAAAGTGGCAGTAAAATGCATTTGCAGCAGCGGTATGCTATTCGGCTCCAATCAAGAGGCTTCGATAAATTGGCTAAAAGCTAATAGCTTACTTGCTGCTTTCCCCGACAACAGAAAAAAAACATGGTGTAAAATGAGAGAATATAAAGGGCAATTCAATGAACAAACATGTTATTATAGCTGGCACAACTCACTATCACTTGTTACAGCAACAAAAACCAACACTATGCATGGTTTCATCTTGTTTGGTCGTTTCTTACAGTCAATGCAATGCAGCGTGAGATATGAAATCAAGACATCAATATGTCATCATCATCAGTACAGCGTGAGTGTGTGGTGCCACTACTGCCACAAAATATCATCAAAGTATGTATTATCTGTTAAACAGGGTGTAGGGGTGTACTCATATTCCAACTGAAGCTTTCTACACGGCGCTATAAACGCAAGTAAAAAATGTGTTTTGTATTGCATTTTTCATAAATTTGGTACTTACGCAATGCAGTCAATTTCCTTGTTCTAGCTAACATCCCACCAAAATCAGTTCTTGACATCCGCATGCAAACAACAATAAAAGTAAAAATGAATGTACTATAGGCATGCATTTTCTAGACAAAGTGCATGACAGAGATTTTGTGCATACACAACAGTACAGAAAGCATCTTCTCATGGCGTTTCACTTTTAGTACTGAAAAACACGAGAAGGCTTTCATAAAAGCCGCAAACCAAAGCTCCCGTAATTAAGGGTACGACAAGATAGCGCATTATGAAATCGATATTCGATTTTCGTACAAAAATACAATAAGACCTTTTGCTTCTGTGGCCAAAGCATAATGATCTTGTAGACAAGACAAGGCTACGATTTGTGCATGATAGTTTACTATGCCCTTATTTCAAGATAAAGCTTTCCAATTTCCTAACATTCTGTTTAAAAATCTGACATAACGAAAATTATCACCAAAATTTTCTGCAAGAGTTTAATCAAAAAGGGAGACCAAATTCATTGATTGATCTTTCTTCTGGAACGCTCATATCAATTTATAGCTAGTGTTGGAAAGTTGCTCCCACACGCACATTAAGAAAGAACATAGAAGCAGGCTATTCAAGTGGCTACTTACAACGCATACAAATGGATAATGTGCCTTTTCTTTCAATCGCCCGTTTTTCCTTTGCCACTACAAGTTTGGATTTCTTTCATTACATGCTCCTTGTTGTGCTCGTATCTGATACTGGAAAGGTTCTGATGAGTAAACTATTTTGCTAACTAGTGCTCCCCTGATAATTACATTGATGATATTGGCTGCTTGCCAGAAAACACGTCCGTGTCAAAAGTCAGGCCTGAAGAAAGTCAGAACTATGAAGTTTCGATGTGTAAGAAAATAACATGCGTGTATGCTAGGTATTTAGTAAATGGTAGCAAAAGTTCATTTTCGCTATCTTTGCCAAGCAAGCATAGAAACATGGGTTTATAAGCTCAATATCAACTGTAAGCTTTTGAATTTTTCGTGGATTTCAATGGAATCCGCTTTGCCGATTTCTTCAAACTTTTCTCGATAAGAATTAATTTGCTGGTGGACGCACAACGCATCCCCTCACACTCCCACATTCTTCATAAAGAATATATCTGTGTCTCTTAGGATTTATGGCTGTGAGTTAATAGACAACGCGTTTCTAATATAATTGCTGGTGAAGTATACCAAATGGGAATGATACCGCGTTTCTACTGTAATAAAACATATATTTACTGGATACTGGAATTTATTTTCAATGTACCAAAGTAAAAACGTGTTAGAATCATGCCTGAAAAGAAAGTTGCGCATTACTTTGGTATTGTAAAGAAACAAAGTTTTCTGTCTAATTAATGGTGCCTGCATAACTAATATAATCCAGAGGCCTTACTTATTCTATGGTATAACCTGCTTATATAATAGCTGTATTGACTTGAAATAAACCAATCAATCATCAAAGATTTCTACTCAATCAAATTATGTTTTACTAAAACAGTTTTAGTAAGCATGCAGTTGCCATCTTAATTATAACAGTAGAAAAACTAACACTAATAATTATTATTATAAAACATAAATATTGCGCACATAATTATTTGACATAAAATATTCAATTCATCCAGTTTAGTAATCCATCATGAATCATGGCCCATCTGCGGCTGCCTTACTGATGTGTTCCTTGCCACTAAAAATGTGCAGAAATTATTGCTGCAAATACTAGATCGTAGCGTTATTGCATAGCTTATGGAACCAGAGTTTTATTGTCCAAAAGATATTCCAGCAAGGAATATTCAAGAATTCCTTCATGACGAACAGGAAAGAGTATGGAAAGGTCCATTTACGTTTGTGCAGGCGGCAGACTGTCAATTTGGAATGAGTAAGATTCTTGAATATTGATTGTTTAGTCCAAAAAATTAAAGAAATGTTTCTAAATCCAAATATCAAATACCTAGTCGGTTCGTATAAAATGCATAAGGACGAACCATGTTGGGACAAGGAAGAGAAAATTACTAAACAAGCTATTAAAAATATTAATAATATGGACCCGAAACCAAAATTCTTTGTGGTCTGTGGAGATATGCTAGATGCATTTCCTTTCAACACCCCTCCTGAGTTTTACAAATCATCTGCGAGTAAGTCTAAGTATTTATGACATATGGCATAATTAATACTGGAGTTAGTGTATTATAACTAGATTTTTATGTTGTCACCAACTAGAGCTCGACAAAGAACTTCGACTAGTGCAATACCAAGCATTTGTGAGCGTTTTTAAAAAGTTGGATCCAAACATCAAGTTGATTTGTACATGTGGTAATCATGATGCTGGGAATTTTCCAACTAAAGATTCTATGCAATTGTATTATCAACAATTTGGTGCGGATCATTTTTCCTTTTGGGTTGGCGGAATAAAATTTGTAGTTCTAAATTCGCAATTAATATTTGCACCTGAAGCACTTCCACAGGAATATGAAGCTCAGAACAAGTTTATCGATACTATCAAGGATCCTAAAGCCAAGTTTATTGGTACGTACTATACACTTTCTGAAAAACTATCAAAATACGGATTTAGCATACCATTGCGATGTTAAAGTACGGTAGCTTAACTTTATTAATTTCAGTTGTTCTTCAACATATCCCGTACTTTACCGAAACATACGATGAGGAGGATTCGTACAAAAACATTGATAAAGCAATCCGACTTCCGCTCTTAGACAAATTAAATGACGCTGGTAAGTGCTTGCCTTAATTAATTTAATTGAAGTTTGCAAATAGTTCTTAGAAGCGTTGGTTGAACAAAGCCGTAAATTTTAATTAAAATCAGGAGTGAGATACGTGTTTTGTGGGCATACACATGAAAACGGCGGAGGAAAGTACAAAAATATTGAAATTGTGATTACATCAGCTCTTGGAGCTCCAATGGGTGAAAATCCAAGTGGTTATCGTGTTGTTCATGTAGGGGAAACCGGATTGACACATGAATACATAGCCCTGAAAGAAACAACTGATTTCAGCGATGATGATGAACCTAAGAAATCTAAGAAATACGCCTGCTGTAGTAAATGCAATATCATATATACTGAGTGGACTAAAAATCACAATTTCTTTCTGCACTATGCCGCACTCAATAGACAAGATTATGAAGAAATCATTTTTGTACTCTGGTTCCAAAAATAATTACAGTTACACATGCAGCACATCAGCCTTTCTCTTTCATAGAGCACATTGAGTAGTTCACTTTCTCCGTATGCTTGCATGACAAACTTCATTAGAAAGAAAACAAAAAGCATGTCAAGGCAGTGTTGAATCTGCAGATCAAATCTCTTGCCATTTAAAATGAATATTTAAGCAGCATTATAATGACATTTACTCAATCAAGCATAAAGTTTTGCTTCATATTATTTAAAGACGCACGTGTGTATTTAAGTAAAGACGGAGACGACCACCCAATATATTTTTTGAACAATTTTTCCTACTTTCCTTTCATCCAACCCCTCCTGTTCCTCTTTGTCATGTGGGATGCATAGCAAATAAGAAAAACTGTCAAGAAGGTTTGTTCAAAACCATATTCACTTCGAAAACTCCACCGGTGGTATGCCGATATGGTGATGAAAAATGGGAGGCGAGCACGCTCTTTTGGAATTCCTCAATTTTGTTGTTTCCACGTCCTTCCTTGCCACTTAAAATCGTCATTCCTGTCGAACTGTTCTCGTCCCCTATTTTAAAGTAGTTCATAGTGCGTATACAATGCTTGTAGAAAAACATACTTTTACAAATATTACGAAACTATGAAAATGCCTGTATTGAGTAGTTGGTATGGAGATAACAAACTACTCCTTCGGACTTTCCTGCGTCGAAGACATTTTTATGCATGTTGGAATGTAGTTATTTTGCTGCATTTACTCCATCATTATTATTGCCTGTAACGTGCTTACCGTGTGCAATCCACTTCAATATTCATAGCCTTACCCTCACCACTTCTACTAGTGTTGCATTGATGCATTTTTATTTCTAAAAATCCGGCATCCTCTTCACTAGTAAACAATTCATTAAGCTATGCTAAAAAACCCTTTGTTTTCTGATGGCAGGAATACACGCACACAACCAGTCAAAAATACGCATACCACACACATGAAAACATGCATTATTTTCACGAAGTGCACTACCGCGAAGGCATGCATCTCGAACAACTCGGTTATGTTTACTTCCGTAAAAAAGTGCTGCTGTTTTCCCATTATTTTCATGTTTTAAGGCATGAAACCAGCTATAAAAATGTCTTTGCTGGTGCTAGAAAACAACCAGCAACCAATTTTAGGAGTCCTGTGTGCAGTACGAATACACATGAATTGTAAAACATATTATCATATCAAGATGCAGAAGAATGCGTCCGTGGTGTGACGGTGGTAGATCTACTCACGACTTCATACTCACTATGAGAGGAGCCGAGTGCAGTAATGCACTTTTTGCTGGAAAATCGAATAATACGCAGCACCGTAGTAGCGGTGGTGTTACAACTGGTAATGGGGTATGGTGACTCTTCCACGTAATGTCATGAAACATGTAGATAAAAGGGTTTTGTTCCGAAACGAAAACGTAGCAGCAGACAGGGAATGGAAAAAACCACAAGTTTTATTATACCATACTAACGCTTACGCGCCGGCTATTAGACTAAAGTAGCACGCAAAAGATGATAAAACAAAGAAACAACTTTTCAAATTGTGTGGAAGCTTTCTTAATGCTCCATTTTTTCTCTAAATATTTCCGCTTTTATTATAGACTACTCGATATGAACAGTAAATGGCTGCAGAAAGGGTATAGGTATTGTTTTTTGTTCGAATAGAAATTATCCAATTTTAAGACTCCAATCCCATTCCGTTCCGGATGCGGCAATGGCTTATAGCTTTGGAATGAATTGCCATTTATAACTTTAACGTATAGAGGAAAATGATATAGTTGCATCTAAATGAGGGGAAAATGTGCCTAGAAATGTATCAGTGTACAATGTCAAGGTGAACACTCCAGTCTGAGTAGTAGGATTGAACAAGGATAATATGTGTGGGGCACAAGGCACAATCATTTCCTTTTACAATCCACCATCACGATACACTCAAGCTTGGCGTAAAAGGATATCCTTTCCGGATTTAGAAAGTTTTTAAGTAAGTAATTACAATGCAGTATCGATTTTTTCTCTTTTTATCATCGATGCAATATTGTAATATTGTCGTATTCATGGAATAATGCACCAAGCGGCAAACAAAAGTTTTAGGATAATTGTGCTGTTGTATATTGGAGGAAAGCCTGCTATTCAAACTCTAGCAAATAAGAATGCTACTATAGGATATTGTTCAAGCAAAAGTTTTCCAACACGTAAAATATAATGTCAAAGAAATATTATATTCCAGAGTGTAAAAAGAGGTTTTGCTTGTCAGCAATAGGAGATTATCTGAGCCCCTGGTTCTACCAATTTCATCCATATTTCGAGAAAAATGAAAAGCCTCTACTTTTGCTTCATGAGTCTATGATAAAATAAAACAAGGAACCTGACTTGACTGCAATTTTACTTTTTTGCAGTTGTCGCTTTCCTGCAGGAGTGGCTCAGTTGATACTGACACCAGAGTGTGACGGTTCCAACAAAGTAAAGTAAAAGATTAATAAGTCTGGCTTGGTGTTGATGCTTCCGCTCTGCTATTCTTGTTACACCAGTTGCCATTAAAGTCGGCTTGAAGACAAGATATTTGGTACGAAGAATAGACATTAGCAAGGGATGAGTCGTAGAATCATAATGACTAAACGATGACAGTGGCGCGTGCTATCATCTTTCTCGTCCTTGTCTTGTCTCTTCTTATAGAAGGTTCACGATAAAAAGAAAAGCCTTTTTACCAATATCAATGTTGAAATACACGCATTTTGACTAACTTCGTGTGAGTTATCACACTGTGCTCTCTCTCTGGGAGAGGAAGTTTCTTCAGATGCTCCGCTAAAATAAAGAAGCTTACAGCAAAATGTAATATTATGACATTTCAGAAAGTACAACGCGTGTACTGAAGATACAAAAAGCAGCGCAGAAAGTTGAGAAGTGCGAGTTAAAAAAGCTTATCAGAAATTCGGTTCACATACCTGGTTTTGCTGACTAGAGCCGTCTTGCTGGCCAAAAATCCATCCATGACTAGACTGGGAGTGAAGATTAGACGCTTCTGCTGATGATGGATCCTTGTGTCTGATCTTGTTGCTGCAAAGATGTAAGGTGCTGAAGTCCTTTCATTAAAGGATGATGTGCTCTCCATCTAAATCAAGGCAAGTGTTGGAAATGGGAATTGAAAAAAGAATATATTATCTTGGCAAACGCAAACTAACCAACAGTGAGACTATAATAATATCATTACAGTTGCACAGAACACTTAAAGTGCATTCTAAACGACCACATTCATAGATATATTATTGGAGAAAAATACGCACTGCTTATATATGACTAGGTATATACCTATGCCTAGTTAAAGAGATAGATTTTTGGGCTTGAAAGAATAATGGCAAAATTTTCCATCTCCATAAAACCCGGCTCCTTTTATTATTATGTCTGCAAAGCTAATAAAATGGAATTAACTTCCCGTTTTTCAATTGTGCAAACACTACCATTGTGTTTGGATCTACAACACCGGGAAGCCTTCACTTGGATAAACTAATATTAGATTCGCATGTGCTTTGGGTCCGGTGCCATCATCATTCTATTATTTTCTCCTAGCCGAACCAATTCAGTGGACACAAGTGGTCCATGTACTTATATACTTCTCTCAGTTGGAAGGCCAGAGTAATAATCGTTTCCCAGAATAAAATAGCCTTTTCACTAGATTTATTGTAACAAGCCAGTTTCATGAATCACCTTGCACCATGCGGTGACCCCATGGAAAAAATACTTTGGAATATGATGCTTCTGTTGCAGTTTTATGAACTTTTCTGTATCCAGAATCCAGAAAGATTTTTTAGTGAGTTGGTCCACATATAGACATATGCTACGGTTTTCCTACACCAAAACCATATGAATGAACAAACCTGCCTCGCCACTTTGTCTGCCATTTTCTTCTTTAATCCACGCAACATATTTAATGCCATTCTTTTCTTCTGTTTGCTCCGAGTCAATCAAAAGGACAATGAAATTGAATGGGAAGGGTAATAAAGTAAACTCGTCTTGTTTTAGAAATCGTCTTGTCGAACAGTTGCTTCTATTCTATTTTCGTCACAGACTTCTGCATTTTATGATATTACCACACATTTAGCTTATTGAATATTACACATACGCTTGGTGTGATATGCGTCTATGAAAAGATTTCATTTCCCGGGATAAAATCCAAAATAGGTACGTCAAGCTTCACTGTTAATTTTTTCTTTCAATTTTTGCAAAGCATCACAATGCGTAAAATAGCTCGTTTATTATAAACCTATATTATATGTTTGTAAACCTTTAGTCTAAAGATTGCAGATCTAAAAACATGCTGGAAGAATGTCCGAGTGAGAAAATGTTTTCGGAATGTACGCAGTGTGGAATGCAATTAAGTGCTTCTCCAATTTCAGCTTTTTGCAATCTAATACTCTAGCATACATAAACCCATTACTATTTTATGCTTTGACAATAGATGAAAGATACCGCAACCCGTAAAGACCTGTGGAGTTTCGAGAATGTAAAACACACGAACCATTTGAGTTTAGACGAGAACACTTTGAAACACACTTGACTTTGTTATTGGCACAGTGGTTTTTGCGTGCATCAACTAAAAGTTGGCATCACATGTCGCACGTAAATTTAAATTCTGCAACAAATATACATCCTATATAACAAAAAGTTGTTCTTTTCATCTTAAGTAACGGTATCCAACATGTTATTTTAATGTGAAAGCTTACATGGAATGCAACGTCATTGCATATCACACTGCATTATAATTTACTCACTTTCCAACACGTTAGTTCCACTCTCTTTTCTCTTTCTCAGTACCACTGACGTATTCTTGGAGCTCGAGTGTGTTTGCGTGTGTGTTTCTCACTACTTCATTGTCATTTTTCAAGTCAGTAAGGCATACGCAAAAGAACGTCGCACATACTCCCTCAGGAAATTGATGGAAATGTCATGAAAAATTATATCGCATGAAAGAGTAATAAAACGACACGACGGCAAAAGAAAATGGAAAGATGGAAAGCGAGAGATTCGGGGAAAGGAGAGGAAACCAAGAAAAAAGGAATAACATCTTGCATTGTACTCTGTGTGTAGGAGTAATAGCAAAGCACTCATAAGTTCATGCAACAGCTCTCACTCAACACAACAACAGTCTTTTGTTAGTATTATTGCATTTGCCCAAACACATACACCACCACCAAGTCTGTATAATGTACCATTATAAGTATCCAGAAAAAAGAATCATACTTGCGTGTAAGTGTATATGAGAGAGCTGATGGAGAATGAGTGGAAAAGGAGCAGAAAAAAGAATCTGGTGTGTGCATGCAATCATAATATAATACAGAGAGGCTCATGAATGAAGAAAGTGAGCTTTAAGCTTGAATAGAACGGAAGTGGTTTGCTGTGTAGTATTTTTCTTTATATTTACGTTTTATTCTTTCTCAACGCCTCTTTTTCTATTGTATATATAGCAATATAGGAAAATGAAAAGGGCAAACACTGACTTAAGACTGCATGTTTTGCCGGCGTCTCACTCTCAAGAAAAGAGAAAGAATATAATGTAATATGATATGATGTCATTCTCTTGTGATGTTGATATCTTTATTTATGCTTATATGTACTTACCGGAAATATCCTGGGTTTGATACAATTCCGGACATTTTCTTCCAAGAATCTTGTAGCTAGTTCCGCCATGGAAAAACTACCAGGCACTGGGACTGGGATCCCACTTTGACATTGCAACTTGCTTGTCCTGACTATTACACTACTTTTTATGCACTTTCTTGGAGATATTTGCTCGTAAATACTACTTACAGAATTTGTCTCATCACTTTTTGTACTAGTATCAAAATTTTCCATGTTGGAGTCACTGCAAGTCGGATGATGGTGATGAGAACTAGGCGCATTTCCTGATGATGTAGAAGAGTGCATGCTGGGATTCTGTTCCATTTGCGTGGCATTGCGGGTGCCGACTTGAGATTTCCTCGGAGGCGGCACAGGCGGAAGTGGTCTGTTTTGTACGGAAATCGGAGGCTTCTTTGTCAGAAACCGGTTTGTTGAATAAATAGGTTGCTTATTCGCATGAACACTACGCTTGTCTTCGATGACTGCATAAAGGGTTTGTTGAGACATTATGGATGAGGATGGGAGCGGAGTTTCTGACCTCGAAGGTGGAGGAGGTCTTTGACTTGTAAACACTGCGCGTTTTTTCTCAATCTGATTTCCTACGACGGAGGAAGAATCTCCGAGACGGTTTTTGTAATTCCAATTATTCATTTTCACAAGTTTACTTTCACTATTTGGTTGCATCTTGATAGTACGTTTTCACAAACACACCAGTAAATTAACAATTTCACAATAATTAAATAGTTAACTGTACTATATGCAAACTGCGTTCAAGACTACGTGCTATTTTTATTGCGGCTGTGACTCATGTGCTTTCTGACTGCCGGCTGGCTAGTAACTGAACCATTAGAATGATGACTCTTGACTTGATTGTTTGCAGGATAGAGGTTTTGTGGATGAAGCCGGAAGATAATACTCCAGAAATGTATAATGTCCCGGGAACCGAAGCAAGGTTATTATACTGAAACACTTAAAGAGTCTTCATCTTATTGTTGTGGATGACAATGCCTTCCACTGAAAAACGTGGAGGGACGTTTCTCATTCCACAAAAGCATGCAGGCTAGCAGTTCTTTAGAAGCTGATACACATAATAATGATGACGCACACACGATCATACCCTACAAATGATGATGGTTCACTGATTCGAATCGAAATCGGAGTTTATCTTCCCTCCGAGAGAGACCTATAAAACACCAATCGTAAACTTACAATGGGATGTGAAACACGCATAGAAATACTGAGTATGCAATGCTGTACCCATATTTCGAACATTTACTGTACAAATTCTGTATCGTGAATAATATGTAAAAACTCACAAAAGTTATGCAGTTGACTCAACTTGATGTAATAATGATTGCGAATGAAAAATAGCCGTGGTTAATGGGTTTTTAAGGCAATGACATATCTACAGCGCACGACCACGCCGACTTAACTGTGCTTTATGAGTTTCTCATATCTGTTCATATCATTTACTATTTGACGAAAGTGAAACTAAAGTAGGCTGATGTTGATACGATATCGTTCTTTGCTGGATTGGAATGAAATGAGATTCCTTCTCCAGAGGGACATAAACTTGAGGATTGAAAGGGTCTGCTTATATAATATAAGAATTGCTCAGTACAAATGGTACGCAATATAGAGAGTTGGTTCCACACTGTCTCCCTTTCACTATACTATGTCATTTTACAACTTTTGTCCTTTTTGGGAATTTCGTTTACATGCAGCGTGGAGCTAATATTTCATTCATTCGGTTGTCTTTATTTCTTATGTATGCTTGCGTTATCCTCATGCATCCCTATCCGCAACTACAACCCTTGGATTCTACATATTAGATGTTTTTGTTGTTGTTTTTATTTATTCTTTGTCCCTGCCTTTTTCATGCACGAACTTTTCAGTCTTGAGAGATACAAATGATTTCACGGGATATTTAGTGTGCCGTGTGTAGTGGTAGTAAAAACTGTACTGTTCAAAATAAGGTTTCTGGAACTAGGCTGTTTTTAAGTAAAGGGAGTGTTTCCACTTCTCATATAAAACTTTACCCCTATCTTTTTCCTGCTGAGCTTATTTCACCAGCTTGATGAGTTGAAAGCAGAAAATGATGAAATTATTCATTCAGCTCTCTACGATCTAAGCTATAAACTAGCTTGATAAAATTAATGATGTAAATATGGACAACGACATACAAGACTTTTTTGTTTGTGGCATGGTGGATGGTGCATAGAGAAATACATGCTCCTATACACACCAAAGCTGTGTCGTGCAAGCATAGATGTATGTGTTATTTATTTGGAAATATGTAATTTGAAATTTTTTATTTCCAGCTTATTTTCTTATTGCTTTCAACTTACAGTGACACACATCGCCTCGTGGTCGTAAAACAAAAACTGCCTATGACACATCTCACCCCCTAGTAAACACTATTTTGATAAGTTAAAACTGAAATTACTACAAGCTAAAAGCCTCACATTGGTTCACTCGCTTTCAACGAACCATTAAATTCCCCTTTTATTCATTAAAACTTTGAATTTATTTTTAATAATTCAAATATACACATCGTTTGCGTGTGCTGTATGCTGGAGGCATATAATTCGAAAAGTTCATTTATTAGGATTAAAATTGTGAAAATTGGAGTGTTTGAATCAATGAAAATTTAATCAAATACTTAGCCCATGGGCAATGTGATAACAAGGAGGCTATTTTAGGCACTCGTCTGGTATCGTCGTAATAAGTGCTGTACATTTCCTATGAATTAAAACTGAGGACCATTAATTGTCAATTCTGTTTTACGATTTGAGCTATTTAAGTTTTTAATATATACTGAGAACAAACATAAAACCAACTTTATATTTGAAGATCACACAACTTCTCCATTAGGATTGAAAGAAAGAGCTTACGTTCTCAGTACCATTCGCAATTGTAAGAACACATATGTGACCTGTCGGGCGTCTTTATCTAATGGAGCGTGCTTCCAAGATTTTTCTATGAATGAACCTTAGCATGATACGGATAATTTCCAAGAAACGGTTATATGACAAACTGCTTCAACTTCTTTTGTGACTCATTTAAACATACAACTACAGATTGTGGAGTAAAGAAAAGTACTAGCACTACTGCTCCTGAAAGACCAGAAGTGCAACAGCCTCCGGCTCCAGTACCAATATATAAATTGTTATGCTAATAAATCATAACTGTTTTTGTTAGGTCCTTTCCCTCCTTTGCGACATAACACCATTATCACCGACGCTCCACTTAAGTGTTCGATATGAGGAATAGTAGGCATATCCCTCAGAGTTCTAACTCAAGACCATCAGTTGCTACGTTTTAAGATGATTTTCCAGTTTTGAGTGGCCACTACTCATCTCTACTGCAGACTACACTTCATTACTACAGAAAAAGAGTTACTAACCGAATAAACTTTCGTTGCACGTAGTATCTTGAAATGAAATATGTACATACAAGACAAAATGTTCAGCTTGAAAATGGACAGTGTATCCAAAAGAAACGGAAGAATCAAGTCAGTAAGTAGTCCTGCTCCCAGTATAAATGCATTGCAGTGTGACTTGTGACTCGAGTTGGGTTCTAGTTCTGATCGTTTGCATAATAATTCATTTCTAAATGTACAAATAAAAAATACTTGAGATGCGAATGCACACACAGGCTTGCAGTATGTTTTGCCTGCATATTTTCAGTAACACTTGCAGCGTCACAAAATAACTTGTAACTTCTACAAACGCAGTTTAATAACATTCGTTTTCATAATATACCTAAGCGTTACTTAATGATTTAACGGTTGCATTTGTATATACTACACACAGTTAAACGTATAATACAAAAACAAGCAACCGAGAAACTTTGTTGCTCTAGGCAGACTTGCCGAGACAGTTAAGAGATTTATTGCCAAAAGTGAACATATTTCACACATTTTATTAAAACAGAGCAAACGTAGGGTAGAAAGGAGGGTTGTCGTTTCCACACACACACTCGCGTAATAATGATTTCTAGCCCACCCATTCAATGGCATAATCTGCACGGTGCAAGTTACGCAATATACAAGTATATAAGCAGCAAGTTTTTCTATAAAAATCATTCATTGCTGATTTCTGTTAGCCCAGCATTACGGCTTGTCTGAACTGGCAAGTTCATGGGCATAACAGCAAAGGAAAGTAGGGAAACCAAGAACCGTTTCTTATCGTGTCACTGTTTTGATGCAACGAAACTGTATATTAATATTGAATTGTTTTCATATATTTCTGGAACGAGTCCTTTTCGCAATATATCATTGTCACTTAATCAACGTCCGTAAAAGTACACTCCCTTTATAATCCCTTCCAATTAACGAATTAATTTCCACTGCGTGTCGTGATAAAAATGTTGTTTGTCAAATTTTGACAAACCTGTCGTGTTTTCACTTCTGCTAAAACATGTATATTTTATTAATTCTGTAATATTTTACGTTTTATACCTTGTTTTGTGTAAAACAAAGTTTACTTTGCACTGCAACTGCACAACTTCTTACACTAAAACATTTGGAATATTACTCACAGTTAAAACAAGTCAACTTTATAAAACGCCAAAGCAAACTGATCAGAAGTTTCGAACACTTTTTTCTGGAAGCATGCATTCATTTCTGAGTCGGCGGTCGTATTCTCGATTTTATTTTCGTTTCAACGCACTACACGCACATACACACATCCCATTAACTCCGGAAATGGTTGAATACTTCCAGGCCCATGAATTCATGAATGCAATGTTTAGACATATTAACACATACATTTTCAGCTAAATCGCTCGAGATCATCACAACAACGGTCACAAAAACGCGAAAGAAATGCCTAAATAATGTATTACATAACAGAAACAAGATGTAACACTACACCGTTGCTGGTTGTATGATTACTTTGTACGTAAAGATTAAGATCATAAAGGTTTTGACTGACTTCTGACTTGTGTTCGAGTGTGAATGAGTTGTGAAAAAAAGACAGACGCGGGCTACAGGCTCTCATCTTGGTTTTTTGCTCATTTATTTCCTTTCCATGGCGTAAACCGATCAGTGTTATCAACACTAACGCAATCTTTCTTGAAGCACAATACGCGCAATAAGCGGAGCTTCATAAAAAGGGCACAAAGAATGTTCGCTCCCGTTTGCAATCTTAAAATTCAAATACCTTGTCTATTTTCAATATGCATAAGGAATTGAGCAGCATTTTTTACATAGAATTCCCTGGCATTTCCTTTCCACACAGGAAAACGCAGAGAGCCAGCAAATTAATTTTCTTTTTCGTTGCACATGTCTGCAAACCAAGAATCGGTTGTATAAGATTTGTTCCTCGGTTATCTAGTTTTGTTTGTAGAAATCTGCTAAAGAAAACAACAAGAACAAACACACTGCTCCATATAAACATGAATATCAGATCAGCATTAGCATATAGGTAAACATAAAACTCGCATTAACCTACATGACAGTTTTGATCATTATAAAGTATTATTCTGAGGCAATAATTGAATCATGTATTCCAACGTATCAAGGTTATAGAACATTCCAAACAAAAGCAACATTTTTTTCCAAATGACCATCCGTATGTAATAGCTTCATGAAATTTTAACAATGCTTAATACGCGTCCTCTTGCAAGTAAAAATGATGTAAAATGAGAAGTGCATGAAAACCGAGAGCCAATAAGCCAAGGAATGAACATAAATAATGTTTAAGCATGAATAAGCAGACTTGTGAAATCCAAACCTTTCAAGTTTAATTCTGACTATGGGTTTCCTGTAAATATAGAACTCAAAGGGTACTTTCCATATATGATACAGGCCCTGTATTAAAGGGGTATCATCAATAAGAATTTACCCTTTTGTTTCCCTTGGACCTAAGCTACAATTACTATTACATGCCCATATAAACTAAATCAATAAGCCAGGACAGGAAAAACTTTCAGATTTTCTTGTTCTCATTTATTTCACACATGTGTACAGTCTAGCATTTTGCTTTTAGATATCTTGTCTTACTTAACTAGTCAGGTGTGTTTAATCAGAGTAAAATTAACCAGTTCGGAAAATCACATTATAGAGTACACTCTAAGCATTCAATAATTCTTGTTTTTTATATTTAATAAAAATGAAGACCACTGTTGCTGCCGTTTTTGGAGTGGCTCTGATAGCACTCGTGTTTCGTAAGGAAGTTTTGAAAATATTCTGTGTGATATTACGGCAAAACCCATTTTGGACTGGACTTGAACTAATTGATTTTCTAATTTTCTCGTTCACAGCTACTGATTATAACTGTGCTGACAAAGAGGACGGCGACTACCCGCAACCTAGTGACTGTACACAATTTGTTCATTGTACGAACGGAATTGCAATTGTAACAAACTGCCCCACTTGTCAACTCCATGAAACCCAGTGTCCAGAAGGACGATTGATTTTTGACCATGAAAGCAAAACGTGTTTGTTTGAAAATGAAACAAACTGTCAAAGCTCTAGAACGGAAAGTTTCTCAGTTGAGAATAGCCCTTTTAAATTACATCACCACAATGCCACCAATGTACAGCGTAATATTTTGCCTTGCATGTGGCTTACAATGTTTACTATATGCTTAACTTTTTCATTAAGTGGTTTGTGTATACATTATATTTAATAAACTGTGTCAATTGTCAGAATTAATTCCAGATTAGATTTTAAGCGTTCTAATTAATTTGTTTTACGTTTCATTGAAAAATCACATCTGTAAAAATGTATATGCTGTGAATAAATGAAATACCTAATTCTCATTTTTAAAGTATTGAACAGGTTTTGCAAAAAATGTAGTTTCTTCATGCAAATAGAAGTCCTCCAGCAAGATTTTCTTAATCTACCGTGGCTGACAACAAATATTTTGTCAAATTACCTTTTTAGGTTTTGATCATGGGTAAATGTAGTGCATAAATCATGCGTAGATGTGCGTACATTTTCATTATGTTTTACTTTTAATAATTTATCTTTAATTCTTGACGTTCTTCTTCTTCTTTTTTCTGTATCATGAATCATAGAGTTAATCCGAGTGCTTTTCAATATTTCACTGAAACTGAAGCAGTCGTTTTTCCGTAAACTACGAACATCGATAGCTGGTAACAACAAGTTTATCATATTCCAAATTTCATACTGTACGTACATGGAATAATCAGACAGACATGACATAGAACATCCACTTGAAACCTTACTCATATATGGCATGAGTGCTCAAATGCACGATGCAAAGTTTGCAAATTACCAGGTACCCTATTTTGACTAGTCTGTAATGAATTTTATTGTACAAAGTTCATAAACAAATTTGTTTTGATCTAAAACTTAATTTATTATATTATCAATTTACAACTATGTGCATGTTTGTTGTATTTGCAATTCATTAAAATCCAGAAGCACGAACGAAGCTATGCTGAAGTACTGATAATAAATTGCAACAGCTAAAACAAATTCTGTTGAAAATTATGCTGCATGATGCGTCATTTTGGGAGAATGTCGCATGAAAACGTTCGGTTTTTTGCGCAAATCACAGCAAAAAGTTAGAAGACACGCCATATAAATGAGCAAGACGTAATGGATGCATTTCATCAATCTTTGTACCCGTCAATTTTTGATAAATTAAACAACTTCCTAATCTTATTAATGCTCAAAACTTTTCATATAATATTTTAACATTAAGTTAGTTTAACGAGACTTTTGTATATAAACTGGGTCGGAAATTGTGAAAATCAACAGTTCTTCCTGAACGCTCCGGATATATAAACACATTACAGAAACTTCCCGATCTGAACACTTAACCCCACTAATAATTATCCAAAGTACTACCAATAAAAATGAAGATTACCATTTCTGTCCTTTTTGGAGTGGCTTTAGTAGCCTGTGTGATTGGTAAGAATATAAAGCTGATCTTCAAAAATCCTAGAACTAAGTATAACGTCTCCTGGTAAATCATTTTAGCTGAATTAACTGATTGATTTTCTCTTTCATAGCTGACAAGTACCCCATTGATTGGTATGACTGTACTGGCAGGGAAAATGGCAACTACCCACATCCGGTTGATTGCACCAGATTTGTCACCTGCTCAAACGAAATCGCCGCCGAAAGAGACTGTGCCATTTGTACAACTCATCCAGTCCGATGCCCCGAAGGACGACTGATCTTTGATAAAGACACTAATATGTGCTTATATGCTCATCAAGCCAACTGTCACAGCCTTTGCAATGATCTGGAAGGACCACGCCACAAATTGCTCCGTGGAGAGAAATTGCTTTAAACTATAATGAATAACGAACCATTTCATGTCTTTGTGTATAATATATACTAGCAGACATACCCTTAAATGTCATTTGATTTATATCAAATAAAAAAGTTTCTGTTTCAATTGCATTTTTTTGCTTTTTCTACTCTATCTGGGGCATTGTAAGACTGCATTTAAATGTTCGAAATACATGCTATTGACAAAAGAAGAGGGCTGTATTGAATTAAATAACAATTTTTGATTCATGGAATGACTGATGTAATGAAATCATGTAGAATATGCTGGCTACATACATGTTGTGTATTGTGCACTTACCTCATTATAATAAGTCTATGGGGTACCTTGAAGCACACTACAGCTCCAGTCACTAGAGTCCAGTGACAGTTTAAATTTGTATTAAAATATTTTTCCTGTTCCTCGTATTTTCAGTTCAAATCTCATTCTTAGCTAATTTTGCACTTAATAAATTAAACGGGCTTAATTATGAATCAGGTAAACTGAAGGCTGAAGATATCTTTAAGTTGCTCCGCGCAAAACAAAGTCACAACTAAAACATTTTCTCCAAAAAATCTTCCAAAGAGTGGTTCATCCATATAACTAAGTTTGCCTATTGGTGTATGTGAGTGTAATAGTACATATAAGCATATTTTACAATTCTTAAATTATGGCGAAGCATTAATGAAATGCTCTTTCCACAGTAGATCTTCAGGTTTATTTTTCTGAAAAGCAGATAAAAACGCTGCATACTCCAGTTTCATTTCCATTCCAGCAAGACAGAAGAAAGAGTGAGTACAGCCAAGAAAAGCAAGCGCTGGTGAAATTGTGTGTGCATGCTTAAATGATGGAGAACGTAAGATGTTGGATTAAAGCTTTATGTGACGAAGGCAAGAAATTTTGGACTTATTTTCAACTCTGCAAGGTTTATGAAGAGTTTACAAAGCAGCAATACGCTTGCTTGTCTTTTAAAATGCACACATTCAACATTCCAGCAAGCTGAAGTATTACATATTGCATGTGTTAAAATCATGAATCTTCACAGTTTGGATCTTTGAAAAGGGAGCAGAAAAGCAGTCTTTTGTAAACACACACGTTTTTGCTGCCCATTCTGACGTGCTTTTGAATGTACTTACAAGTATAAGGTCAACTGAATCGTATAGAAGTTTTGTTATGAAACCAGTTATGTAATATATATCATAATACCTAATGCTTGTAGTAATGTATGCAATGTTTACAGAAAGTTTTGATGTCTTTCTTGTCTCCGAAAGTGTGGAGCTCGTATGTCTTCCGAGCAATAAAGTTTTACACGAGCAGCCTATTATGCACACACACAAAACACTCATTACTTAACGAAGACCACGACATTAGGAGGGGTTCTTGGTTTCTGAGCACGCATTTAAAAGTATTTTCTTTCAAAGGAAAGGTTAAGAACTGTATTAACTCGTCCATGATCCCGCTTTCAACTTCATTGCATCTAACTGAAACTTATATGTTGCTATTTATATTATTTGTAAATAATAAATTATCGTTTGTGCAAGTAAAACATAAGTTTTAGGACTTCCCTTTGCTTGTTCCGTTCTTGTATGCACCTTCATATATTGTTTCTGTAAGTATCCATTAATTAAGGAATGCACTTCCGTTGTACAAATTTATTACATTTTTATTTCCAAATTCTTATGCTGCAAATTGATCATATAAAAAAGAAATTCCATCAAGCAGAAACAATTTTGATTTTAAACTGGATCTCAATTTCAGCTACACATACATACGCAATGCTAGAATCTTAGATAAGCAATCAAACGTGTAGTTTTGGATATATTACAGTGGCATCTGAGTTGAAAAGATAGGTGAGCAATGGAATTTTTCTCAGATTTCCATGATTCAACTTACAGAATGGAACACAAATATTTTGGTTATGAAATGCTTTTGGCACGCCTACGAGCTAATGGGCTTCTTAATACCAAGTTACAACTTGCACTCAGGGGTGAGATGAGATGGGGTGGAAACTTTCACTAATGAGTGAGTTGTACATGTTCAACACACAACAAATTGAGATGACTCCAGATGCCATGTTGTTCCATTAATGAGCTGGTTTGTTTGACAAAACCAAGGAATAATTTGATCCTGTAATGACTTCTTGTAAATAGAGCATGCATTTTTTGAACAATATTGAACACATTCTCGTTTGTCACTCTTGAATGGGAACCAGACATTTCCTGCATTTGTGTGACTAGCTTCATGAGACAGTGAACTTCAAGTAGGGAGTAGGGATGCTGAATCATTCGGAATGGTCAAACTTGTTTTCTTATGCACATTTTCGAGTATATTCAATTTATATAGTTTGTATCTTGTATAATGCGTTTTATGAATGCAAAGAATTAAATTATTGTATTCATCATAAATCAAAATAGTAAATATTTATTTCATTAAAGAACTTTTGTAATCTACACCAAAAATACTAGTATATTTTTGAAGTTGAATATTTTCGACTGGGAACGACACGAGCATTAAATGTTGCCATTTAATTAAATCATTTGAGATGATTATAGAATAAATTAGTGCCAAGTAAAGTGAAGAAACTTTCCTCACACACAACATATCATCGATAACTCAAAACAATGAATTAACAGCAATGTACAAATTGACGTATTGTCTGGAGATTTTGCAAACAACTAACCAGAGATAAGAATTAAATGAACAATAAAAAGAAATAAAACATTTATTAATGTTATTATACTTTTTTTGGAACTGAACAATTGAAGACATACAAAACATGTAGGAACTTAACGCTAAATATTAAGCCACATTATCTGAACTATGTCTCTTTAGGTGAATCACTAACAACAGCACCTTCGTCGGTCACCGGCACCCCGTCTACCGGCTGCATGGGTTTAGGCAACTCTGAATTTACTTTAGATTCTGCTGCATCACTACCTTCAGTATCAACAACCGCAATACACTCGGAAGCATCAGACTGTTCTTTATCTTCTACCTTAGCTTCGTCATCAATTAATGATGCTTGGTTCTCTTGACTAGTGAAAACTTTCTCCTCAAGTTTTTCTTCTTTTTTGTCTTCAACATTTTTACCGTCCTCCTGGCATGCAAAGTCAGTCTCGTTAGTTGGATGCAGTATCGAGGGTGGCAGACTATGGTCCTCCTGCTCCTGTGCTTCCGCACTTTCCTTGCTGCAACCGTCCTTGTATTTTTCAGGGGAGTCATTTTCAGTTTCTTTGACATTTTGAGAAGCCAAAGACACAACTTGAATTTGAGTTTCTTTCGATGGTGCTTCTTCCTTCTCTGCACTCGACAACGTTACACATGATTCAATTCCTCCTCCATTAGAAGCTCCAGCAATGGTGACAACCTAGACGGTGAGCAATGTATGTTCCGTTTTGTGTCGAAGCACAATTGCGTACCGATTCAAAGTAAAACAACAAACATTCGTAAATAATTCTGAAAAAATACTTGGGCACGTATACGTGCAACAGAATGGAAGCGCTATATCATATAATTTGTAGTGGTATATACTACGCGGATGCATGCTGCTGCTGAGTTTCTACCTTATATTATATCTCAATCTTAATTATTGTAGAAAAAGTATTGCCGCCCTCCATTTTTGCCTTTCCCAATATAGCAAAGTGAAAAGAAGGATGAAATTTTAGGAATTTAAAATAGAGAACGACACGCATGCTGCAGCATTCTCATTTATTCAAACATTATCATTAGCTGTGGTAAATGAGCCGTACTAAAGCGACTCCAATGTATACTCAAAGAACTTTGTTCCTGCGTTTTCTCGTTTGTTACAATTATCCTTCGTCTAGCCTGTTTTCACTAGTATAGGAAACTGATAATTATGTATACCTAATCTGTTTATAGTAAAGAGTATTCCGATTTTGAACATTGAACATTTTCTAGAACTGCATGACTTCTTTATGAAAAATTACAATACGCGTGAACGAAAATAATAAATGAGTTTCCAAAAAACATAAAGAAAGTAAACAATTTTCTAAACTTTTTGAAAAAGCAGATGCAGATGCATCGATTTATCTATTATTCTATTGCATGCAATCACATAAAATCTACACTTTATAAAGAGAAATCGAAAGTTGTGACGGGATAATTATTATAAATGAAAACTATATAATGCACTTGAAAACGCATAGCATTTTTGCTCTCGAAAAGCAAGATAAGTAAGTATGGGCTTTAATAAATATTTGTAAGTTCTGAATATTTTGGGAATTTGTTTGTAGACATAAGCATGCTAAATTTGCCATATACTGCATACTGCCTCGCTTCCTCTGACCTGACATTCGAAAAACTGATGATAATTATAATTACAAACAGCTTGGAAACCACATGCAAATCTAACCTACCATTGAATTTGAATGACCAAAGCAATAAGGGGGCTTACCTCTGGTTTGAGCGGTGACGGAAGTGAAGTTTCATTTAGAGCCGGATCCTCTTCATCGATATTTGTGGGGACTTTACGAGGCTTAAACGTTAATGGTGTGCGCTTGAGAATCTTATCCACTTGCTCGGTTACCCGTTCCTTGAAAGAAATTAAAGTTATTATCATTATAAGAATTTCATAGTGATGATTCTATATGCTTTTGTTTCACTTCTACTAAAATAAAGCTGACGCAGACGAACAGAAAAGAGACAGCACAGATATATAAAATTAGTTACACCTTATTTCTTCACACCAGCTCATTTCTCTTTTCATACTCGGATTTGCTTCTTATTTTTCTTTTCAGGAAAAGCAGTGCTTTATTATAAAGTAAGTGGAAAAGAGAAAGGCTGCATAAAATCTGAGGGAGAAAATAGGTGCACTAGTACATAACTGGAAGAAAGCATTAAACCCTATCCAAGTCCACTTAAGCTTTATGGGACAGAGTTACTTATGCATGCAAATGGTATTCAAAATAAGGATAACACAATCTTCTTCTCGAGTGACAAAACAGTCACACTCATAAAATCTGGATTTTCATCCCTTCCTTCTCTAGCTAACGAAATATAAAATGCGTTTTATTATTATATAGAATGTAAGCTCCCTGAATATATGTATAGAATGTATAACTTTCCCTGTATCAAATATTTGCTTCTCAGCTTCAGCTAATTATAGCATCTTTTTAAAACCATCTTTGTCAAGACTAATCTCAAATTTACATTCACCTTGTGCATACAATATGCGGTCTTAGGGGAGATTTACAAAACCACAAATTACAAAATACATGAATTACAAATTTTCTATTACAAAGTCTCAAATTACAAATGTTTTTTTTCTCCTAAATACATAAATTACAAAAATTCAAACTAGCATTTTAGAATACATTTGGAACACAACTAAATAAAATCGAGCAATTTTTAGAAAAATCTTTCATAGAAATTTCAAACTTACCTCAATTAAGCTCACATGAAAAGCGTGGTTCTTTTAGAAATATCGTTCATCAGTGAGGAATCTTTTCATCGAATATTTCGAAGAAAACAAGATTAATTCTTGCTGCATGCATGTTTTTAAACAGTACAGTCGTCTTTCAAATGTACTCACAAAAAAAAAGATTTGACTGTGTCCTGCTAGAGCTACTGTTAATAAATTTATTCTAGAAGAAGGTCACATGGGTATTAAAACGTTCCAGCAGGTTACATTGTTTGCTAACCATTCGGATAAAATGTTAGAAGACTAAATAAATAATAAATAAATACTGCTAAACTACTTCCAAAAATGTGAACAAAAAAAGCTGCATAAAGAACATACTTTGCTCTATGCTGTTTGTAGCAATAGTGAGTAGCATTCAGTAAAATGTCCTATTACACTACAGTAGCATAATACGTATTGATGAGTGAGTAAAAATGATTCCAGTTAGTTGAATCAATGTTTTGGTTTAAAATTTATATAGTATTTGGTGTAGAATTAAAGAAAGAATGGCGAATAAAATTTTTGTAATTCATGTACATTTTCATTTGTAATTCTGGGTTTTGTAATTCTCTCTTTTGTAAAATGTGTCATTTGTAATTTAAAATTTGTAATTCTCCCCGTGCACCACAATATGCATTTAGATTGTAAATCTAAGTGAGAGCTCATCCAAGGGGAAGAAAATGAAAATTGCATTGAATATATGCACCACATATTAAGAACTCGTTTAAAATCTTTCAGAATACTTTAAGTGAGAAAGAGCTGGACTGATAAGCAAGGGGAAAGAAGCAAGAGAAAGGAAACCTTTTGCTTAAAACCAGTAAACCAGGTAGCTGGAAAAACTTAGAGCAGATTCTACATTTTATACCTCTTTAATTGAGCAAAGTTATTAAATGCACAAAGCCTACTGGAAGGTGGAAAGTTGGAATGCTTGCTCAGCAAAAGGATTTTTAGGACACGAATACTGGAATACAGAAATAAAAATGCACCTACAACTATGCCAAAGCTATCAAATAGAATTGAACCAGATTAAATGGTATTCGACAAAGGAAAAGTAAGGAAAAAAAGAAAATGCATACCTGTTTATCCTTCATGTTTTGCTTGAACTTTTCCACATTGTCTAGAAACTCTTGCTGCCGAAGTTCCAGCTCAGATACAACATTCGACATTTCTTCCATGGCATGTATGGATTCGAGAAAATAGTTTTCCCAACTTTCCATTGGAACAGCCCTTCCGCTCATGTAGTCTTGAAATTCCTCGTCTGGCATACCAAGCGATTCACCCTTCATGTTTTGTATGAACGAAACTGCACAACACTGTCATAATTTTAGCAGAACAAAAAAATCCTTTCATAATAAAACCAAGCCCATATAAAATTAACTATAAAACTTGAAATCAATGTAAACTGTATTGATTTTAAATATTTATTTATAAGGCGCATTAACATCCTTTCCGAAAAGTGACCTTACCAAGTTAGTGAAGAAGTATCCAGCTTCTCCCCTCATCAAGCGGGCAGCATTGCAAAACCTGGTGATGTAATTTATATTACTCTGGAGTCTTGTGGGATTAGCTTTGATTACAATGTATATAAGCGTAGGAAGAAAGTCGTCCGCTGCCGTTGGTCCTTGCTTGGATTTCCCTAAAGCTTCGATGATATGATGGCTGCACTGCGTGACACATGCTAGTTTTTCCTGGGGTGGTTTGACGGAATCCATACCAATTATTACTGAAATATTCGAAATTATCAAATACACATTTAGAACTAAAATGAAATAATTCCCTGGTTTTTTGACGTTGGGAATTCACATTTTAAAGCAAAAGGAATAACGATTCATACCGTTAATAGCTGCATACACCAAGTCCCGAACAGCTCTGTCCCTTTCGTTCAAGGCTACTTCTAAGTGCTTACATGTAATCCAGTTCAACTGACGAATCCTAAGTTAAATCATAACACAATTAAATCTCGTTTTTGTATTTTTTCTAAAAATATTTATTCTTGTACTAAGTAGGAAATGTTAATGTTCGTGACTGTAAACTTGAAAAATCTAAGTAAGAGTTTTTTTGTCGCCCTGTTATACGGAAGCACGAAGAAAGCCCCCAGAAAAATGCCACTGCGAAAAAATCCCCCGGAGAAAAGCCCCCTACGAAGAAAGCCCCCTACGAAAATTACCACCTACGAAGTTAACCACCCACGAAAAATGCCCCCTGCGAAAATTACCACCTACGAAGTTAGCCCCTAACGAAAAATGCCCCTTTTTTTTGAAATGTGATAAGTCAAATTCCACAATCAAAAATATACAGTTTTAATATTACTTCTGCATTACTATATATTCAAAAATTCAGAGGGATGCGCATATTTAGATTTTCGTTGTCTTAAAGCCCAAAGTAAAACAATAATACTAGGCATACAATTTATCATCACCATAATTTAGAGGTATCATCACCATTATTATGATACTTTTATCCGAGAAAAAAAAATCCCCTATAATTTTTTATCACCAGGTGGAAATGTCATGATTTTATGGTGTAAAAGTAATATTTCGTATCTATATTACAAAAACCGACAATGTTAACGCGGAGCAGCTTGACTTAAACACTGTTTGGCCTTCCTTTGGGCATCTTTCTCTGGTGACCTAGACACTTTTCGGCACATATACTCTCCCTGTAATTGTGTGAAGATGTATTTTGTAAACTTAAAATTGGCGCATGTATATTTACACATATGTTTTTCGGTAAAAGTAACTTTGCGCACAATGATGTTATTAGGAAGTTCCGCCAATCGCAAATACAATATAAAATCAGTATAAAAGGGTCTAAGGCTGTCAAGTATGCTTAATACATATTCGAAAATTGCAAAAGTATCGACGGTCTTGCACGTCATTGACTTCATATTCACATTGCAAAAATAATGAAATAAATAATCCTAAAAATATGAATGCAGGCTTTTTCTAATACTTCGTTCCACCCTGAGAAAATACTGAAAAGAGTTTTTGCTGTACATTATACTCTTCCATCTTTCTTCTAATTTTTTTGCCCAATTTTGGCTTACCAATGTGTTAAATTACGATTTTGGTTTGGTAAGTATAAAATAGATACTTTATAATTTCAGAAATTTTTTTATGGACAGTAAAATGCGAATATCTACTAACATCTACTAAGGCTAGTCTTGACGGTTTGTGTGGTATATTGCTAATTTTCTTCTCACAAAGTATACTCAAATCAATGGCTAGGTGCCTTGGAATCAAGCTATACAGAATAAGGGCCTGTACAATGCAATTAAAACAAGTACTATGCAAATTATTTTATATGCAAAACTAGAGAAATCGGTAATACCGTTGTAAAAAATAATGCTTTTACACCAGAACATAGAGGCATTTACACGTGGTGATAAAAAATTATAGGGGATTTTATTTCTCGGATAAAAGCATTATAAAACCGGTGACAATGTCTGCATTTCCCGGGTACGACTAAAATTTTGCCATAATACTATAGCTACAATAATTTTTCCGTTTTCTACAAAGCTAACATGTGCTACATTGGGAATTTAGTGGAAGTGCACTCTGGACTTTGGATTATGGATGAAAAATATTAATTATATTGCAGCTGTATCAGGTTAACTGGACTTTGAACTCCTAGTTTTATAACTGATCAAAAATCAAATTACAGTATATTAAACTACAACTTGGTTGGTATAGTGTTGAACTTTGTTAAAAATCAATTTATGTAAGCCCATCTGGCATTGTTAACATAGCCAGTTTCATGAAAATTAAATTAAAACTCTATATGTTTGCTTGTGGAATTTGACTTATCACATTTCAAGTAAAAAAGTGGCATTTTTTGTTAGGGGCTAACTTCGTTGGTGGTAATTTTCGCAGGGGGCATTTTTCGTGGGTGGTTAACTGCGCAGGTGGTAATTTTCGTAGGGGGCTTTCTTCGTAGGGGGCTTTTTTCCGGGGGATTTTTTCGCAGTGGCTTTTTTCTGGGGGCTTTCTTCATGGACCCCTGTTATACATTACTTCCACTGCAGCAATGACTTAAAGTGCATTGGTGTGTAAATGTCAACTCAAATGCTAATTACTGTTTCGTAAAGGTCATCTCACATCACACCAAAATGAAGCTACATACATGCTTACATCTACAGTTAAACCAAATTGCTGCCCTCTCCGAAGAGTGAAGGGTATACATGTATGCTGAATCCCCAAAATAATTTAGCTGAATAATACTGAAATTTCGAATTCTCACTTTGCCCCATAGGCTATACTCCATCATACGAAGAAAAGAATCTACTCTCGTTGAATACATCTCTTATGTAACTACTGCTTTGGACAAACCTAGATATTGCACGAATTTCTTTGGCTTTCTTCAGTTTTCACTTTATAGTACTTAATTTCCTATCCTGTTCCTTGGAAGTCACCTCCAGAAATTGATAGTCTTAGAATTCAGGAATACAATTCAGCATAAAGACGTAAACTCCATCCCATCTCTCTTGCGAACAGAATACAGTACTATAAACCTTATCGTTTCTTTTTGTAGCCTCTTTAAACGAAATGCTTATGGGTTGAAAATATTCAGTGCTTCCGAAGTGGTGAGATCGGACATAGGCACAGTTAAGAGATGTTTACAAACTTGGGCAAAGACTCTTTCAGTTCTAACAATTCTAAAAACAAGGGCATAAAATCTGTCATCCGTATTATTTTCTCTTTTTATTTACGCCCAGCGTATATGAGATTGTTTGAGTTGTCCCGTTCGTTCGTCCGTCCAGAACAGCTGATAATATAGTAGCAGTACTACTTTTTTCATTTTTGGTCGGATTGAGCTCAAATTTGGTATGTAGACTAATTGAAGGGTGGGGAATTTAGCCAAATCAACCAATTACCCCTGGGGGGTAGGCCTCATCCCCCAGGGGTAGTTTTTCACAGTTTTGATCGGATTGAGCTCAAATTTAGTATGTAGGCTAATTGAAGGATGGGGAATTTAACCAAATCAACCAATTACCCCTGGGGGGTAGGCCTCATCCCCCAGGGGTAGTTTTTCACAGTTTTGATCGGATTGAGCTCAAATTTAGTATGTAGGCTAATTGAAGGGTGGGGAATTTAGCCAAATCAACCAATTACCCCTGGGGGGTAGGCCTCATCCCCCAGGGGTAGTTTTTCACAGTTTTGCTCGGATTGAGCTCAAATTTGGGATGTAGACCAATTGAAGGGTGGGAAATTCATTTTCACCAAAAATTGCGCCAATAATTTGTCGCTGGGCGTACTTTTACAACTTTACTAAAGTTTTATTTCTTTTCATCACAACTTCCATCTCGAAACGAAAAAGTTTCTGGCCATGCTGGTAAGTATTACAGTAAACTGCCATAAAACGTGTACTTTCCCTTTGTCAGCAGAACGAACATTTCCAAGCGAGTCACAAACAAAACAACGCTACGCTTTCAAAAGCTCTCCAGATTGTGTTTTGTTTAATTTCTTCTATTTTCGCTTACGTTATCTACATTCGCAGACTAGTAGATATGTAATTCAACTCTCGAGTCAGAAGAAGTTATTTCAAGCAAACAATAGGCAAAAGGCATATTTCTATTTTTGCATGCAAAGTTCCTTAATAGTTATCAGTACCAGTAAAAGACCTGCTAATATTTTGTTCCAATTTTCCAACCACGATTATTTTGCATACTAACTTTGTAATGTCTAACAAATTACTACTTCGTGCATATTATTGATATTGGCGAACTTTGTAAATGTGCACCATTAAAATAATGACATTAATGATCATTATGAAACGATGAAATCTTTCAATTTACTTACTTGGTTTGCAGCTCGAGATCCTGCGTTTCATCCTCAGTCGCAGTTGACATAGGGCTAAAGAGATCTTTGTATAAACTGACTGTCAGGTACTTTTCGATCAAATTCATCAGTTTTTCCTTCTCTTCCGTACCCATTTCCTGGTAGCACTTTACAATTTCCATCTTTGCTTGAAAGTTTTTATAGAAATCCTGAATTATGTCTGAAGCTTCATCTATCGACCCACTTCCCTGCCTTAACAGTTCAAGAATCACTTCCTCACACTGTTTCACTTTAGACACCACATCAACCACTATTCTCCGATTGGGTATTTGTGCCAAAAATCCGTTGATTTCCTCCCTGACCTGGTCCTTATCTGAATTGGAGACTTTGTGCGGGGACATTTTGGGTGAGCCCCCGTCTCCTTGTTGGTGGTGATGCCCATCTTTACCCGGCTTGTCCGGCGACTTCTTTCCAGTCTGCGGAGAGGCTGGCGTGGGTGATTTGCGAAACACTGAACGAAATGATTTGCTTTTGCGGTCCGTCTGTTGTTTCTTCTTCTCTTCAAACTTGGAAAAGCTTCCAGTAAGTGGAGATAAGCTGTCAAGAGACCTGCAACGAAAAATAAATACAAACCATTCATTAATAGTACTTTATGCTTTTATTTTCATGCACATTGTGCATTGCACGAACCAACTAAAACTGTTCAGCGTTTCTTACAGAGAACCACTTAATAATTGTTCGCTATCATCCTCAAAACCTTCCTCAGAATTGTTTTTCTTAGGCTTAGAAAAACAACTATTCCAGAAGCTACCACCTGACTTGCCCATTTTCAAATTATTCAAATGATTTGTAAGAGAACAAAATGCTACTGAGTTAAATCACAAAACTGAAGGGTTTGATTGATGGCGTTTGTAAATGAATTTATAAATGACAAAATGACAACCGTTTTGAAAGGAGAAATTCAACGGAATGCCATTCGAAATGAAAATTCATGCAGCCCGCTCCATAAAAATACATCTTAATTCCGAGAACTCCACATTCATTCGTTGGCTTCGTTATGTTTTCTTCGAAAATGCATTTGCATACACGTCCTCTGAACATGTTCCTATTAATGATTTACGAAATAATTAAGTTATGCTTACAATTTTGCTGATTTTGGAAGCGTAGCAAAGCCAGATCTTCCAAACATGCCGGGTGTTGCCGTTCCATCCGGACCGAAAGCTTCATCTCGCGGTGCGTGCGGGCGACTGCTTTGTTGTTGCTGCTGCTTGTAAATCTTGTAGCAGACGGAGCAGTACCCTTCCTGAACCTTATTTCCGTAATGACCACATTTGTTTTTGCACATGAGATCTGCTTGTTCACTGATTAGGCGAGAGATTCGCCCGGAAGACGTGTTGTAGCTGGAGTTGTAATTCATTGTTGAATTATTTTTCGAATCAAACAATTATAGTATAAAATTCGAAGACGTCGACTGTAAACTTCTTGGACAAAATGATAGCTTAGATAAAAATGGTCTTGCAAAAGCACAATTCTTGCTGATTTGGTTGCATTGTTTCAACACTAGATTGGACAGTTAAATATTCGGAGTTGGTTGCGTCCTCTCCTTGTCCTTGTTAATGCTGATTTCAATTCCTTGACTGGTAAATTTATAAAGAACATTTTAAAGGATTATGAGGCAATCTGGAAGATTTTTATGGAAAAATGATTAGAAAAAGACAAAGGTGCAATGGATTACCTCGTTGCACGAGTGGCACAATCTTTTATTTGGCCAGTTTGCCCCAAACAAAGCGATTTACGTTATTTCTACAGCCATTCACAATCCAATTTTCTTCGGCGGAACTCATTGCCAAAAACTGCAATTAGCTTTGGCCGTCAAAATGATGGGTAAACTACACTGAGCAGAGGTGTTTTACAGTTGATTGTCTGTAAGCAAAAGATAACATCAATTTGTTTTAAACAACAAAAGTTTGTTTCAAACTAAGGTTTAGTTCACATAATGCGTAGCTAATCTTTTATTTCAAATACTTAAATGTTCGAAATAAGTCCCCAATTTTATACTGACAAACACGGTAGCTTAGCTTAGTCATGAATTTTTCACTTTATGTATGCAACTGGCAAATATGTGAAAAAATGTGCAATTCAGTAGACGCCTCTTCATCCTCGATAAGGAATTATCCATAAAAGATAAATCAAGTAACTTGACTATATATAGCTATTTAACTTACTAACATGTAAGCTACAATTACGAACGTTACACGAACAGTTAACCAAAAACAGTTCCAACACAAGACAGATTAATACTCCAAGTCACTGCACTTTCCCTGCGGCAAAGTGATGTATTATCCACGTTGCTTAAAACTCCAAGTAACAGCATAAAACAACTCTGGCTGAACTCACTTCATTTGACCGATTATTGACTTTGTTGTAAAGAATATGAAGTCAAAATAACTACTGATATATTAATTAAGTTCATTATGTATAATTTTTTATTACTACGTTTTGTGAACCTTGCTGAGTGTATTGATTCACACGCACGCAAACAAGTGATGTATCTAAACTGATCTAAATATAACGTACAGTTAAAATTCATGGAAAGAAAAGGATGAAATTATATGTTATAGGTTGCAATTGGGATGATGATGATGGGCTTGCTCACGACGACGCTACAAAACGTATTCTAACTACTACCGGAGGTTCCGATATGACTATTCCCTAATAAACCTTTTTACTGTCTGCAGTACATACTGTTAGCGTGCTGACGAAGCCCACATAAACCCATCTTCAGTCTAGCTTAATTGTTCATATTATAAGCATGAATACAACACTGATTGGCGGACAAAATATTATCACCGCTGCTTTACAAGTGTCATACTTTTGTCATTCAATTGCTTTTATTTAACTAGCACTCCAGAAAACACTTGCTTCATTCCCACTCTGGCTAAACTCATTTTTTAATTCCTAGTCGTCATTCCTAAAGTATGAGTGCATTTATGAGTTTAGTCATTCGGTATTCGGTTTGTGACAACGAGTAACGCGACGAGGAAGAGTTATGATTGCCATACGACACATATAGTTGTGTTCATAACTGCCTGCATTAGAATAAACATAAACATAGAGACGTAATTGAAATGACCTTGTATTTAAGTGATTACATTTAAGTGGGTTGGAGCTCGATGAAGCATTATATGAACGCAGGTGAAATACTTTGACGAAGTATGGCTTTTACTTCAAGAAAGAACTTTTCAGTAGATTTGACAAAGATTTTGCTCACGTTGCCCCACCACTTACAGAATGTCCTAATACCTATAATTACTGAATTACAAGCATGTTTTTATAGAGTTTCTTGAAGGATAGAAACATTCACATGAACGAAAGTTAATTTTTTTTGCATGCACGTTCAAGTGCACAGTCAACAGTGGAATCTAACTTGTGAACACTCGCTCAGGTCAAAGGCACATTTCACTTGTTTCGTTTCCAAAAATGAATGGCCTGACGTGACAAAACTTTAAACACTGCCGACAAATTCGTTAAAAATTATTCTATGGTTTGCGTCCTCACAAACACCCACAAGAGATGTTTGACAATTAGTTCGATGAATTAGAATGGAATCAGAGCCAACCAGCCGCTGACTTCAGGCTCTTTAAAATGTAATTTGATACCATTTTTGTGTCAAATTTCACGACATTAGAGATGGAAAAATATATATTAAATTGGCAGTAGTGTTACCTTGTATGGAATCGTGACTTCATCCTGCGAGGTGCTCGTCGTCTTCTTGCTTGTCGACGTGTGCCTAGAAGGAGTAGTAGTAAGAATGCTGATTCATCAGCTGATTTCAAGAGTGTAGGGATATACAACGCTAACGCTGCTGCGCTGATCGTGGTACGATGATGTGTGCCGTGCCCGCTTGTGACTGTGGCCACATGAGTCATTCGTGCATTTTTAAAGCGTAAAAAATTCCATCCGTAATCCATAAGCCAAAATTAATTTCTGATAGCACAAAGAATGCGCTGAATTAATTCCAAGCGTAAGATATAAAAATCGGATTAATGTCTTTGTTTTTTACAAAGAGGTGCTTGAACGATTGCATTTATAATGGCTTGATAAATTAAAGCATGATGCCATTCAAACAGCAATTGTATCTGTAATTAAATTATCGCAAAAGCCAAGCCAATCAATTATCAAAGGAATAATGAATTGTCAACGACCGCATCAAAAATCACACTTAAGTGGTGCATATGTTCTTTTCTCATCTTGCATTTTACATAAATCCATCTTAATCATTATGATTTCATCCATTGCAACTTTCCTCTGGGGCATCCTGAGACATGTCAGAAAAGTTTGATGATATTCCAGTAAAAGTGTAATTGAATTTTGCACACAAAAAGTGAACAGGGACATGTCATATTCGTTCCGTCGCGTCCAAGCTCTTTTTTCACTTGTCCGTAGTTCGTGGTGCAAGTCACAAACACTTCAGAAATTAATACTTGCATTTATCATAGCGCAATTACTTTGCCCCTTCCAGATTCCAAGAAATACTCTCTGAGCATTATTCATTTCCTGTCTTGTATAGTAAATCCAACTACTGGAAGGCACAAAATATGCGGACCCGTACTGGAAAACAGGATAGCCGATAGTACAAAAGTATAATAGTTTCAGTCAGTTTCAATTCAGGTTTTATTCTTCTATTCAAGATTTACAATCCAGTTATTCTGCATTGTTTGGATTAGAGGCACGCTTGCCAATGCCCTTTTACAAATTTTTTACAACAAATTCTTGTTAGCTAGCACTCTCACTTGTAGATCTCTTCTGGTCACGTAGCTCAAGCTCAGCCACCTTCATTCGTCCGACGACCGAGTCACCCTTTCACCAAAAAAGTGACTATTGATATTATTCAGCTGAATAATATGTTTCAAAATCAACTCATACCAACTATTACAGATTTACAGTGTTCCCCCACATTATATATTCCCAACAATGTAATCTAGAAGCATTTTATATGTACCTATATGACTGGGTTATCCTTCAACTCATAACAAAGCCATGCTTTCCAAATATATGCCTGACCTGTTCTCATTTACTTGACTAGTGACTCTTTCAACTTTGTAGTTTACAAGAGTATAATGCTATATTATGGTGGTTTTCATATCGTTATTACATCGGTGACGCCGTGGTATGTTCATTTCATATAACATTGCATATCATTGCCATAATCTTTTAGTATAACGACTGAACATGAAACATGTATCGTATCGTATTATGACCGCATACAACTTATACTAAAGGTACTTGTATTCACTTTACGGTAAAACCACTCTATAACTCCGTACATATCTATAAAGCCCAAAACAGCAGGCACCTAAAACTAAAAACCTGAACCTTGTGAGTAAAATATATATCGTGTACACAACACATGTGTGAGCTAATATGTTGTGTCTGCTGAATATGAGACGCATTAGGTATTACAAAGCTTATATAAAAATCTATCCTAACTATGCCCCTACCTCACATAATATTGAGGATGGTGGATTTACATTGACTACTTGCAAGAGAGGCAAACTTTTATCAAGATCAGCAACAATGGCTTATGGCCCATAATGCTCTTCTCTATTGCACGTCTTTTCAGATTCTATGAAAGCTTGTATGTTAGTGAATGTTGTGTCCTCGTTCAAACTTTTGTTATGTCTATGTCCCCTTTGTACATATTCTTATGCGTAGAGAGACCTCGCATCCTACAAAATCAGAAAATAAAGCTCCTAAAAGCCATAAGCCCCTTATAAAATGCACTGGCACTACTAAAAGTTCTTATATCTCTCCGATTTTCTAAATGAACACTCCGTCTGCTCTTCTCTGAAAGAAAAAAAAATGTACACATTGGCATTGGCACACACAAACAAGGAGTTTTGTGTGTGTAACACTCTGCTTTTAACTAAAAGCCCATGCATTCCCACCATCTGCAAATCCGCATCTCTTGCGTCGTCTCTTGATTCCCTATACCCATTCATTTACTAAAAACAGTCACTTTTTTTTCCTTTTCATCTTACCTGCGTGTGTGTGAGTGTGCATCAACAACAGCAGCACAAGTCAGCACACAGTCAGTAGTAAAAGTTTCTCTTGAAAGAGAGTCAGAGTTACAACAATTTGCAATAATAATACATTTTTTTGCCAGGCTCTTCATAATGACATGAGATACAAAAAGGAATATGATTATTCCCTAAAGAGCATCTGTCTGTAGTCTAAAAACTCTACTCAATAAAATATTGTACTGCATACTCTCTTCTGGTGATTTGGTTTTTGCATGCACAAAAATTCCTAGACACAGCTTTACATTTTATACATTTACCAAAAAATTAAAAGATAAAAAAATGCACACCTCACACCAAGAAGAACAACGTTATTGTACCAAAAACTGTTTTAAACAGCTAAAACATCATCATCATCGCCAGAGAAGCTGATAAAAAGAAGGACGTGCTTCAGAAGAAAACGCTGCAGAGAGCAGATGCAGACTGCTGATGAGCAACGCAGTTAGTCAAGCTTTAAAAGCTTTACAGACAAAACCCATGTTCCAAAACATTTAAATTACATTAATAAACCGTTTAAATGTCCATAAAATGATGGAACATGTCCAAAGTTAAAAAACAATGAACAAAACGCTTTAATTCAGCTTGTTTAAGTGTGAATTATAAAATCTGCAGCGATTCTATAAATGAAAACTTGGACAAAGCTTCGGATTTGTGAAATTTGTTGTGATATCTCGGCTGATAATGTGTGCAAGTGCAGCGAGTATTTGTGCATGAGCAGATGAATTCATGTGCACAAGCACAGCAGTGGCCACATAAACAATTCATCAACAAGAGTCCACACTCCAAAAACCTTATAAAACCACTTGTCTTGAAACTACTATGTTGGCCAGCTTGCCAGCTAATTAGTAGCTAATTAGGTAATTTTAGAGCTAATCTGAGGCTTTAAAAGCAACAATCTGGAATAATAATTGCGTAGTGTTTGCACTTGGGGGTGTAATCCACAAATCTATAACAGTGGGATATAGTCCTCTTTAAAAACTCGCACCACCAACACCGCTCTACAGCGAAATCACAGCTCTTGTGCTTTATAAAAGCATCCGTTTTTTATTTTTATGTTTTCGGGAGGGACTTGGAAAGGAGCTTCTTTCCTGTGACAGATTTATTTCGGGAATTGTAGAAATTTGTTGCAAATTTGATTGAAGATTTAAGGGAAGTTGAGGGTGTGAAATTTGTGTAATTTCCAGAAAGGTTAGGGTGACCTATGGCGTGTTGGTGTCATCATCTGCCATGTTGTTGCTACATTTGGTCAGTTGATGATGGTGGTGGGCAGGAAGTGCGAAATGTCATTAGTTATCCGGGATTAAGAACAATTTGTCAATTTGGGCAGAAAGTTTGCTAGTAGAAGTGGAAATATTAAACTTAAATGTGGTTCCTGTGCAAATTTTCTTCGAGAATGAAGAGTAGACTTAAAGAGCCACAGCTGCGCAATGACGTAAACGTTTATGGTGGATAGGTATAAACACTTTCTTAATTGTTTGACGATTAAAGAGGAGACAATTTAAAGACAATTTTTAAAGAGCTGACAGCAGCGTTTTAATCAATTTAGTCTTGTTTGTAGTGGTTACTTTTATTGTAAGGATAAGGATGAGTGGAAGGTCGAGTTCCGTTAGGCTGCGGTCCGCACTGGGAAAGATTGACCAGGCGGATAACACTTCGCTGTATAATTCCTCAACGGTTACAATGACGTCCGAGAAGGGGCCGAGGTCGAGTAGGAGGACCAATGGACATGGTCTGGTGAATGGGAATCACAACAATGGGAATGGGAGCTCAACGGCGACAAGGTCTCAGTCTAGAACGAGGGGGAACAGTTCGTCGGGGAGTGGAGTGTCGGCGATGGAGGTTGACGGGGATGAGAACACGACAACCGGAGTGGCGGCGTCGTCGTCATCGATTGTGGCAGATTCACTTACTTCCGTTAATAATAGTGTTAGTGATATTAAAACGAATAATGGTGGTGGAAATAGTGGTAATACTAGCAGTAGTGGTAGTAGCAAAGGTGTATCTGGTGCCGGTAACAACAACAATAACGGTGGTAGTACAAACAATAGTGTGAACAATAATGAAACGACAAAATCAGCCAATTGTAGCACTACAGGGGCAGACTCTAATTCAATGGAGGTTGAAGAGTCGTCTTCGGGTTCTTCCAGCTCGGATTCCAGTGATTCCTCAGACTCAGAAGATAGTTCAGGTAATTACAACTAAACATATGTACTAGTACTTTATATCCAGTCTTATTAAAAGTTTATGTTCATAAGTAATAAATCAAAAGATTATCAAACAAAAATGTACGACTCACACTAATAATATGTGCACGCTTTTTTATTGTTTAGAAATGGACGAGCAGATTTCTGAAACGAGAAAACAAGAATATCAATCAGATCTGAACGATTTGGAAAGACAATTTACATATCTTCGTGAGCTGTAAGTTTTATTCCTATAATAAAAATTAATGACGGTCTATTGTAATTGTCTATTGTAAAGACACTTTCATGTGTATTGTATGAGCAACCTTTTAATCAAATGCATATTACTTGGTTCCAGGTTATACCAAGAAAGAATGACGCAGATAACATCGAAGCTAGAAGAAGTGCGTTCAGGCAAAGCTAAAGAATACCTGGGTCCCCTAGCACAGCTACAAGAAAATATGAGAATTCGTATGGAAGTAACAGCCAATCTACGTCAATTTCGTTTAATCAATGTACAACATAAATATGATGCGGAAGATTTAGCTATTAGACAGAACTATGAGGTACAGAAGATATCAATTATGATTAAATTAATTACTGGGTTTTACTGACTTATTGTTTAACCTTAACTGAATCTTGCAATAATTTTTTCAGAGTGGAAAACAACTACTTTACGACTCAATAAAATCTGATCTAGAAGAAAAAATCAGACGCCTAGAGGAAGACCGAAATAACGACTTTACATCGGAACTTTGGTTAGAGACTGCTTTAAAACGAAAAAATAAAAAATCGATAGATCTTTTTGGGGATAAGAAGAAGAAGCCAGTGACTGTGTCTGGACCCTACATAGTTTATATGCTCAACGACGTCGATATTGTGGAGGATTGGACAGTTATAAAAAAGGCATTAGCAGCTCCTAAACGAAAACATGTGGAAATGGTGTATTGACCGTAGGCTGTAACTAACATGTTCAATTCACCAAAAGACAATTTATACTTTCTTTCTTGATACGTACTGTACGTCCTTAGAGATGCAATTAACGTGATGTAATACCAATACCCAACTGGTGTTCACTGTTTATTGGACCTCGAAGCAAAATACAATATAATTGTGTACTTGGTATGGTTGTTAAAACTGTGAATTGTAATTGACCTCGATAGCATTTAAATAAATATTCCTTTTATTAAGCATTACAGCTTATATTTTGTTTTTGTTAATGGGTTAACTTGAACGTGAATAATAACGTTTCAAATTCTTTCCCTGTAATTCTTCTTACTCGACAAAAGCGAAAGAAAACACGGGAAAGCTAAATTATATATAACATTTTCTTTACCAAGAATACTTTTTATGCATGCTAAACCAAACCATCAGCAATATTTACTATGTATTGTAAGGCAACGCTAGTTTTTATTTGTTCTTTTACTCAACATTCAAAATGTTAATAAACTAATCCTTGATAATATTATGTATAGAGTCTACTCGTTAGTTATTTTTTATTTAATATAATATGCACCCAGCAAAAAAGAGATATATTGTTGTTGTGTTGAAGTTTGTACTTTTTGGAAGCTTTGTGACGATCTCTAAAAAACTTGATTATATATTGAAAAACGTTATATGTATTTCGATAATTATTTAATTAAAAACTAAAAACTCTTCCAGTCAATAAAACTTTGATCCGAGCCTGTCTATTCCATAACATTATACCTATTATGACCTACATCTACCATTTAGACCTACCAGAGTTAATTACATGTTATGATATTATGATGTACTGCTACACTTCAAATTATAAATTAATGTAGTTCCTTTTGCTTGTACTGTTTTCTGCGATAAGAGAAAATGTAAGAGGATATTACTTCTGATCGCTTTTGCTATCTTTCCCAATAGAAATTGCACAAACTAAACCCGTCCACCGTCGTACCAGTTGGTTCAAATGTGAGGGCTGGACGAGAAGTATATTAATATACTATTAAGTTTATTTCGGAGTACCTGGGACTTGAGCAAATTTGCTATGTAGAATACTCGTTGTATTATCATCTTTTTACTTAGTCTAGACTTTCAAGAAAAGAGAAATAGGTCGTTTCGATAGTTTTGCAATTTGTAATGAGTGTCAGACGACACAATACATCATGCATAGTATATGGGGTATAGTGGCATAGAATGTAGGCCAGTCAAATATGATGAATTGAATGTTATAAAAAGAAAGCTCACCACAGGGACACTTGTTCATTGTTCTTTTCTTTGAACAGAAGTGATTTGTTTACGATTTTTATTATTCAATGGAAGGTTAATGAAATTAACATTCTGACAACTCCTCCGAGATTAAAGATGATGTTAATGTTACTTATAATACGTATAGGTACCTTATAGATTGAAATTAACGTAATTGTATAGGTAAATAGCTTACATGTGAATCAGCATTAGCTACTTACTTGATTAGCCATTTTGTAGCAAGAATCGAAAATGCCTGTTAGCTTTTCAACGTACTTGGCAAGTTTGCTGTCTTGTTTCGCTTCATAATGATGACATCTTGGCAAGAACAAAGGACATGCTCGTGTCGGTATTATGCAATATCCGGTAATGTATATATCAAGCCGAAATACAATCACATAAATTGTATTGCCTTTCTTCCATAACACACTGCCAGTGTCGTCACAAATCAATGAAGGGGCAGGGAAAGAAACTAATACCAGACATACGTTTATTAACGGTTAGTTTCCAATTCCATCATCTTTATGAATGAGTGTTTTGTTATTACTTTATGTGGGGTAGTATTAGTTTTCATGATATAATTAATTTTGAAAAGTTCCTATTTCACCTATCTCTTTATATCTTTACTAGTACTTCTTAACAGCACGCCTACAGCACTCAGTCCAACTTTATAGTGATGGAACGATAAAGAATTTTATACTCATACTAAATCTTCAGTAGTTCAGCGATATATATGTATCAGTCATTGAATTCTACCGTCGCTGTTTCTTGTATGGCGACGGTTGACTCGCTGTGTGTGTTTGCTAATGAAGCGTTAAGCGTGGCCGTTAAATCATACTACTGTGAGTAACCAAGAGCATGCACTAAACTAATGCGTCGTACATGATACATATTGGCATATACCATGCAATATTTTCTTGCAGCTTGTCTAGTCCATAAAGTCCAAAACCATTAAAATAAGCAATTGAAAGCTCTATATTGACAATATAGCAATAATTTGGGTTTCTAAAAGTCCAAGGTTAAACCTTCCTTCATCAAAGAGCAGCGTCCCGGCAAGCTTAGTAAACGCGCTCTTTCTTCATAGCTTGCATCTGCGCCGTATTTCCAATCCCAGTAACATGTTCGAAATCGGAAACGGTTTCATGGAATCCGAGACATGACATAAATGGTATTGCGCGCGTGAGACAACTGGCGTATATAAACCATAGACATAAGCACCTTTTTTACTCGTAAAAATCTTTCATCCCATCTATCCAACTGTCGTGTGTTCTTGAGCAAATACATCCCAATCACAATATTCACAATCTTCTATTTTTGCAACCTGCAGAAGAAGCGCACATTGGTTTTGTTTGTTGTAAAAATGAAGTAGTAAAAAGTAAAAGTAGGGCGCAGTAGCAGTAAAAAGGATAATAATGCTAAAAGGATTTCATTGCTACTTCCCAACCCAACTTCTGCATGTCATTTACAGCTCTCTGCACACCTCTCTCTAGTTTTAACCAAAACTAAAATTATGAGTATGCCATGCAAAGCATATTATTATATCCGATTTTGCAAAATCAGTTCAAGGAAGCGTTGATCATTATATCATCTCATCTCATCAGCTCACAAATGAACTTTTCCACTTTCAATCAAAGTGGCAACCAAATAACACGGCATTTTTCGGAGCTCATTAACACCAATTATCTCTGGCTTGAAATAGTAGAAGGCGGAATTACATATTATGCAAAATCTTCTATATAGCTTTCCTAAATCCTCAACTGGCACCTTTGACTTTGTCTGTTTGCCAGTTGCCAATCCATTTCTAAACCCATCATTATCATTATCCCCAGTTGTACTTTTCACACCTCGTCAGCAACTTAATCATTAAATTACATCTTTACTTCCCAATCCCAACCTATATTATCAGCTCTGCAAACAACCCATCTAAAAAAATATTTTGCATTTTTTGTGGGGCATTATGCGACAGCTTATAAGCCTTCTAAGCTATGACAAGAAGGAAAACTGCCACACAGTTCATTTATTAGGAAAACGGATACATTTTATTAGTCACGTTCACCACATCTCAAAAGACGAAGGATAGTTCAAAAAAAGTGCATCCGTTTTCCCCAGAAAATAAGCTCATCTTTATCGCTTTCTGATTTGAGGAATTATTTTATTGGGCTGAAAGGCTAGAGTGTGAAAGTACTCAGTTTGCACTGAAGCATGTGAGAAATGTGTATCATGTGAATTGTGAAAAAAACGCGTGCTTGAACGTCGGATCGTCGGGACGAACTCTCTCTGAACACTTGTATGAAGCTGTTGTGAGTAAGCAGCTGATTTTTTTATCTTGGCTCTGATTCTGACTCAGATCTACTTTCTGCTGGACTCAGACTGTGATCGGGTTTTCCCTGTGCCAGAGTTTCCAGTGTCTTATAAATCACTGCTCAGCAGTTTCCAGTGACACGAAAGAAGGTTAAAAGGCTGACGGAAGGACAACTGGAGAAAGCAGCGACTGTGTCAACAGGTTAGTGCTTCTGAGGAGAGTGTGAACAAGCTTAAAAGTGTGTGCGTTTTGCATGAAAAAGGGCACATTTGCATTCATGTGATTTTATTGGGACTTTGGAACTGTTTTAATTGTCAGTTGTAGTACTGAAGTTTATGTGATGAGTTATATTTAAATTGAATTCTGCAGGTTCGGGTCAAGTGCCAAGTTTGGAAACAGGGCTATATCACACTGTCAATTGCACTGGATATTCAACTGTGGCTGGATAATCTGAAGTATTTTAGTAACGTGTACCTAACTGATTTCTGGCTGGAGCTGCATCTAGGTTCCACACCCCAAAATAGAGGAAAACTTGTACATTAATGTGATGATATACATGATAGTCTATGTAGGTGGCTAATTTTCTTTTTGAAGCCATGATTAGATATTATAGATGTTAATTGTTGTATGAGGTTGTCCAATTAGTGCATAAGATAATTTTAGACAAACTTTTTTTATTCCAGAAATAATGGCATCGCAAACACCAGAAATAGCAATCAGCAAGGCTGTTGTAGCACACTTTTCACCCAGTTACCCCATTTATTTCACTTCCCTTTCGTTGAACTTGTCGATAATGTTCAATCAAATTAATTCAGTTTTTACTAAGATATAGTTTAAAAGTTTACTTTTTTTTATAATTTCTTATTTGATTTATATTTCAAATATTTCTTTCATTTACTTTTTCTTTGTATAGTTAATTTTGTATTTTTGGTGTTGGTGGATTTAGTTTTTTAAATTGATATTTAAAAAATTCATAAGGATGCGCGTGGTGGCATTGATAAGTGGTGGTAAGGATAGCTGCTACAACATGATGATGTGTGTAGCAGCTGGACATGAAATAGTGGCTTTGGCTAATCTACAGCCAGCTCAATGTGGTAAGATTTTCACAAAAATAATTATAATTTTTATGTACCTAAGAATCTACTGAAGGAAGAAGTGCAGTTATAAAATATACTTTGCTTTCCTTTTATGAAATTCCAGATGAAATGGATAGTTACATGTACCAAACCGTTGGTCATGACGGCATATCCCTTTACTCTCAGTCGATGGGTTTACCATTGTACAGAAGAGTAATATCTGGTCAGGCCGTGGCTCAAGACAAAGAATACTCACCCACACAGGGAGACGAAGTTGAAGATTTATATTCACTACTTGCTGAAGTGAAAGTGCGATAACAACTTATTAATATTCAAAAAAGTCACCACGTAATGTCTTATAGATAGACGCTTTTATGCACCACAGTAATGTATTTCAAAATATTTTAGGCTGAAATAGATTTTCAAGGAGTTGCTGTTGGGGCTATACTAAGTGATTATCAAAGAATTAGGGTAGAAAATGTGTAGGTTTAAAATGAAGCTTTTTTACAAATTCAATATCATTCACCATGCGTCATAGTAAGTGCCTATCCAGCAAAAGAAAACTTTTTTTATTTTTTCTGTCTAGTTGCGCAAGATTGGGTTTGGTTTCACTTGCATATTTGTGGAGACGGGACCAAACCGAATTACTGCAAGAAATGATTGAGTGTGGAGTAAATGCGATTATTATTAAAACTGCTTCTCTGGGGCTTAATCCAGATTTGCATTTAGGACAAACCATTGCTGAATTACAGGCTCACTTGCTGGATTCGGTAAGCAGCAATAATTCAAGGAGAATATTTGTGTCTAGTGGAAATATTCGTAACTTTTAAAATGTTTAACTGTATTGTTTTCAGAAAGAGAAGTATGGCATCAATGTATGTGGGGAAGGAGGAGAATATGAAACTTTTACCTTGGATTGTCCTTTATTTCATAAGTCTATAGCTTTGTAAGGCGATAAATATGAATTCTTAATGTCTTACGTAGGTATTCGTATTTTAAATATTTTGCTCATTTTTCATAGAGAGGAGTATGAAAAAGTTATTCATTCAAACGATGCCTTTGCTCCAGTAGGATATTTAAAGCTGAATAAATTATATCTAGTCAAAAAGACTGTGAGACAAAAATAATACAAAAAATAATAGTCCGTACAACTTTTAAAACCATTAATTTTCCATGTTTCCCGCAATATTGCAGGTGACACCAGTAAAGGAAGAGTCCTTAGAAGACGGCGAGGAAGATGCAGTTTTAGACGAACCTCCTTATGCCAGACAACGGGAACGTCTTGGTGGCTATCCCATAAAGTCTCCTGATGATTTTGTTGCTGATCTTATAGAGTGCAACAAAGCTGTATGCTGTGATTGTGATGGAAGCATGGAATGCTGCGCTTTAATTAACCTGGGAGAGAAAGCTGACACAGGAGATTCGGACAGCCATTGTAGTGTACATTGTTCCGCCCGAAAAAAAATTGCAAGTGAGCGGTCTTTTGACCAAACTAATTCAGAGGAGGTTGAAGTTGAAAAGGTGTGCCAAACCATCCATGTAAATGAAACTCAAAGTTTTCCCGTGATCCCTCGTACAACTACAAACCCCGGAGGTTGGATGTGGATTGTTGGGATTGACGGAAACGACAGTACCACTCATAATGAAGACAGTGAGTCTGTTGAAACAAACGCCAAAAATCCAATGAAAGCAGCGTTGATATCTCTAAAAAGTTAGTTTTTGTTAAAAACTCTTGGCCTTGGAAATGATAAAAAGAGTACATGGACTTAATCTTACGCTTTCAGGAGTGGTGGAAGAGAATGGTTTCGGCTTGTCTGACATGATCAGCGTATGTATATATGTTAGAAGCATGAAGGACTATCCAATGTATAACAGTGAATACATCAAGTTTTTTGCTACTCGACCTCCTGTTCGAGTTTGTGTTGAAGCCCCACTTCCGTCCAATACTGATGTTTATCTTGAAGCCTTAGCCTATAAGCCAGTGCCAGATGGCGATGGCAATTTACGTCACTGTATGCATGTTCAAGGAATTTCCCATTGGGCTCCTGCAAACATAGGACCTTACTCGCAAGCCTGTTGGGTATGTTGTTTCAATAGTAATGTTTACTGTGTACCATTATTTCATCACACCGGTAATTGAATGAAATATTACTTCATTAGGTTGGAGACATAATTTATATAGCTGGACAGATTGCATTGGTGCCAGGGAGCATGAAGTTAATTAGTGGTGGGGCAAGAATGGAATGTCGTTTAGCACTTCGCCATCTTTCCAGGGTCTTACGAGCAGTAGATCCAAAAGTAGAGATTCGAGATATAGTTCAGGTATTATAATAACAGTTTGATGAATTATACAATGTACAGTGAATGAAGGGGACTAATGACTTGTATCACTTGTTTACCTACCTACCGGAGCTAATATTTAGTATATTTAATATTTTTGCTATGAAGGGACTGTGTTTCGTTACTGATGAAAGCTACATTGAGGAATGTCGACAAGAGCTTGAAAAGCGCACAAACAACTCCATCGTTGAGTACCTGGTTGTTCCTGGGCTTCCGCGTGAAGCCAAAGTAGAGTGGCAAGTTTGGGCCCATAAACACAATACTGCATTTGAATGTACGTAAACAAAACATGAGGTTATTACGATTACAATAATTTAATTACCTGTGAGAATAGAATATTAATTGCATAATTGTTCTTTCCGCAGACGAAGAGACTGGATGTTATGTGGGACAAGACTGTGTAAAGGTGAAACTAATGAGACGTTGGAATTACGAGAATCGTATCGCCACTGTTGTATGTCGTGCTTCACTCGGTAAGACCTTATAAATATCTATATATGATCTAGATAGGTAATTGCACAACATTAGATTTGGCAACTTACACGTGCATGTTCTCTTTGCATAAGTTAATGCAAGTTCACTCTTGGATGCGGAGGTGTTGCGAGAGATCATCGAGTACACGTACCGAAAGTTGTTGAAGGAGGCTGAAAAATCAACGGAATGTTTTCTTCGTGTGTTTTACCGAGTGAACTCATTAAACCCAAACGAACTTATTCAAGTTCTAGAAACGGAATCCGCGAAATACTCTGCTGCTTTCTCCATTCTTCCCGTGTCCGGCTTGGTGCTCCCAAATACAATGTTGAGTGTTTGTGGGGTTAGGCACCAATGAAACCTGTGCTGATTTACTATCAACTTTGCTTCATTTTTAGGTTTTTCTTAAACTTATTTAAATATTATATAGGCGAAATAGGATAAAAGTTGAAAATACTTTCCAGTTATCCATTTCCCAAAAGCTTTTCCGAAAGAAGATAGTTTGTCAAAAACAATACATAGTATCCACTTCTTATAAAACTTCGCTTGGCTTGACAATTTTTGTAGTATAATTATGATACAAAAGTCAAATGAAACCCATTACCGTGAAATTTGAATGCATTTTGAACTAGTTTAATTTCATTAAAAGTTAATTTTCTAAAACTACATGTTATAGATTATAGGTAACCCCTAGCCTACTCACTATCATGTATCCCTACTATGCATAATTTTTGAAGTCATAATATGTCATTTTATAAGATACATAGTAGGAATCTGGGATACGTAATTTTTTCTGGTATATAGTAAGGATTTTGATTATTTTTTGATTTTGTATGCGTAAAAATGTGTAGTTTTTGTTTTCACGAAAGAAGCTTGCTAATGAAAATAATCTGTTGGTGCCTTAAAATGTCGTTATCTGATCTGGCTTTCTTTCAGCAAGCTTTCCAAAGCATAAAGTTACCGCTTATAAGTAATAATCAGTAAATTCCGCGAGCTACGGTTAATTAACATATGAAAAGTTTAAACTTGTTACAGAATTCAAAGAAAAACAAAGTGCATAATATATTATATAACATTAGAAATCAAGATGTTACTAAAACTTGTATTTTAACTACTGCCTGAAAATTTGTTTTTCTTCAAGTTACAACTATATTGCTTGTTTGCAAAAAAAGCTGTGACAATATGACAAGGTTGTGTTGTGATGTCTTCCCAACACCATAAAATATTGCCGTTGCGTGTGTATGTGCAACAAAAAGTCAATAAAGCTTGGAATTTATCAAAATTGTAATTTACTAGCATTTTAACAATCTTTTTTACAATATGTCGTTACGAAAGTAATAGTCAATCAACCGATTTCGATTACGCATATTAATTTGCAAGCATATTCTCACGCCCCATGGTCTTACAGATGTGTCACGTTCGTAGTTGAAGTAAAAGTTGAACCCTACCGTACCACAACGCTCTTCTACGATCCATTTTATCAAATTGTCCACGTTGAGCATTCCTTGTCCTCCAGCGTTCCCAATATTTCCATTTAACCTTGCCGTCATTGGAACCAAGTTATACCAGGCAATCGGACCTCCAAGCTGATTTCCCACAATGTGCCCTTTTACATCGTTGTTCCATTTCCCAAGAAGATCCATCCTGTGATTCCAGTCCTCGCCAAAACTTTCTCTATTATTTGGTCGTAAATGTTCCCGTCTTACTTCGCCCCGTACGTGTGTCACTACATTGATAAAACGCTCAGCTACATCCGGATTGAGAACCCAATTATATCCAACGTAGTTAATAGGAGAACCATCTCCCGCTGCCAAAGTGTTTGAGTCGACTTGCACAAATCTGCGACTCCATTCCTGATCAATATTAGCACAAGTCCGTGCTCCCATTCTTCCATGGGTCTCTCGTTTCCTTCTCCGGGTTTTTTCCGCAATCATACTAGACATTTTACCTATCAAACGCTCACATTTCTTCTCCTTTAGCGATTTACAAGCGTCTGGATTTTGGTTGCAGAAATATTCCAAGTCTGTAATAATGTTGGTCCACGTAATTACCAGAGTATCTATTTGTACTGCCAGTTGAGGGTCGTTTGCCCACGTGTCCACAATCGTATACACGTTCAACCCAACACCAACAACGCCCAGTGCTACGCCACCCACGCTGAAAACGGCTGAAGCCGTAGTAGTGGCCGTGGTAGCTCCTGTTGACATTACAGATGCACCGGAACTGGCAGTCATGAAGGACGCGGCGGAGCTGGAAGTACCAGAAGTCGCAGTGACAAATGAAGCGGCAGAACTGCTTGCTGCTGATCCAATGGAAATACCTTCTCTAATTGGATCCAGCAAATTGAACACGCTAACAGCGTCAAATAAACTTGGAAAGCTGAAAGCTATTGACTGTGTGTTCCACCCTGGTTGTTGTACGATTTCTGACATTGTTGCTTTCCATTGGGTCTCCAGATCCCTCATGGGTTCAATTAGTTCATTTGCCCACTCTTTTGTTTTACTACTTTCTATAAGACTAGTAGTTACTGTTGTGGCACCCCCGGCTACCGTCCCAGCAACGCCACCAATGGTAAGCCCAAGGGAAAGACCACCAGTAAATGGTGCAGCAACGATGCCACCAATGATGGCAAATATGCCCGCTGTGCTCACTGAAGCCCCAACGGTTTTCGCGATGTTGTAGTCTCTTCGGGCATTTAAAATGCGCTCTTTCAATCTCTTTAGAGCAGCAATGGCCCTGCGTGCTTTTGCAATTAGAAGGTCTACATCCGCATCGTCGTCATTAGATTCTCGCTTTGGACGTGATGGAGACTGGACCCTACTTTGAAAGCAATGTAGGGCTGTCCCTGTCGTATCGTTTTTACTTCCGTCCCAACAACATTCTAGTAATAGGCAAGTGTCGGAATCTATTCCGGGCCATCCACAAGAAATCCTCTGATCAAGTCCCTGCTCACAAGCTTCATTGCCTGAAACGTCATTGTTGATAATAAATTAAACGCACAAGATTATTTTATTAAAGTTGCAAAAAGAAAGACAGTTATAGTCACCCACCATGAATTCTGAGGCTTTTATTAGCAAAAGGCTCGTTTTCAGCTAGTCGAATTCCTCCATATACTCCATCAAAGAGGATTGCCCCTAAAAGAAATGGAACAACTTTAAGAATTTTTGAAAAATTCATTTTGAGTGAACTTTATCAAATCAGTAGCTGGATATTGCAAGTAAGACAAGCTTTTTCGTATTGCATTGGAATTTGTAAGTTGAGGGATCCTTTTATACAAAATGCAATCAATTTTTAAATGATTGTTTAGAACGTTTAATGGATTATGGAGGTCATTATCGCTTACCTGGTAAGTTCCAAGTAACGGGGTAAGAGGAAATCCTAAATATTCCGGATTATTATGTTTCATATCATATAATCATATTTATATATTTTATACTGAACATTGTACGATAAATGATAACTTTATATGCTCGGTTATCAAATGCCAAATGTCAAAGGTTAGCTTTAAGGGTAGTTGCTGTTGGTTAAGTTAAATGGCAAAATACATGCACAAAAAATCTGTTGGGGCACCACAGGAATTCATTGAGTGCAGCTCGCATTCCAAAGAAGCACAGACTTGCTGCTGAGTGTAATGCTGCTTGATCTCATGTGATTTGGACGTGCAAATTAATACTAATTTTTGTTAATTAAAACGACATTTGGAACAAAACTCTCTGTAATGCATTAGATTGGTTAATGAGGAATTCAATGATACCGAACTTAGTTGCTTTATCAGTAATTAAACCGGTTAAATCTTAATTTTAAAACATTGAAACGCAAAATGGTTTTAAACATATTAAATGGTTAAAAAGCTTGCTGATTTTGGTATCGTCGAATTCACCATTAACCAATCTAATGCATTACAGAGAGTTTTGTTCCAAATGTCGTTTTAATTAACAAAAATTAGTTATAATTTGCACGTCCAAATCACATGAGATCAAGCAGCATTACATTCAGCAGCAAGTCTGTGCTTCTTTGGAATGCGAGCTGCACTCAATGAATTCCTGTGGTGCCCCAACAGATTTTTTGTGCATGTATTTTGCCATTTAAGTTAACCAACAGCAACTACCCTTAATCAGCATATTTAAATTATTTTATGCATATAAAAATAAATGTTCTGAAAGTACGGTTTGATTAATATATATACTTTCAACTTGTTTTACCATAAAAGTGAATTCAGCCTACATATCATGAATCATTATCCATTTTAGTACCAAGTAAAGTCTCTCATTGATATTTTTGCTAAACTTCTCTGGTTCATGTTCATAGTTCAAAGAAACGTTTAATTTAATTATGCGCATGATTTGTGAAACGTAAACCTGCTAAAACGCCCATAGCTGTATCTAAATGTTTCTTAAATGACATATTGCTTCAACTCTTGTGATTGTTTTTTTGTCTGGTTATAGTTACCGTATTTATTCGATTTATACCCCCGGCTAAAATTTCAAATTTGACATCTCAAAGGAGGGTATAATTCGAGGGGGGTCATAAATCAAGGGGGGCCAAAATTTCAAATTTGATGACAAAATTTGAAACGATTTTTTATTTATGACGATAATCAACATTTAACTGTTCAGCTATAGCTTGGTTGGAATATATTTTAGCATAAATAATTGCGTCAAACGTATTGACAATGATTATTATATTCATAAAACTCTTTATAAAAGTGAATATTTTTGCTTACGTTAGTATCAAAAACGATAGGGGGCTATAAAATGAGGGGGGCCAAAATTTCAAATTTCTCCTCTCAAAGGAGGGTATAATTCGAGGGGGGTTATAAATCGAGCGAGGGGTATAAATCGAATAAATACGGTACATAAGATTTGAAACTTTTCGTTGTATTTAGAAGAGTAAAATAACGCTTTTAGATGAAACCTCTACATCGTGTATACTGCAACTTCAACATATATCATATAAGCTCATATACAATATAGTACAATGAAATAACTGAATAACTTATCAGAACCATGACTAATCATCCACGGAAGTTGCTTGTGTACCTATACTACAGCTTTTTTTATTCTTATACGAATGATTCTACTAGTCTCAGTTTTCCCCAATTGTTTCGCTTGACCACAATTTGTAATTATCTGAAAGACCTCACATTTTCAATTTACGCGTAGGTAATCATGTTTTGCGGTTTTGTGGACATTAAAAAAAATCATACTACACTTTACCATGCATTTGCCATCATTATGTAGATTGGTGTTAGTAGCCTAATTGGGCCTTAGTCCAACAACAATTCGTTCAGATGTACGAACAATTGACTGTGTGGGTCCGTGAAAAGATTAAAATCATTTTGGAAGCACAAGCATACAAATTGCTTAAATAACTTGTGGTCATAACTTATTACTGGCACGCGATTTTATTTACAGTTTTACTATACATTTTGTAACAAAGGAAGGGATGCTTGTAGATTTGAGATTAACGTAAGATCAAATTTGGGTCTTGTTGGCCATGTAATCATCACTAATTTAGGTGTTGGGTTAACCTAACCAACAGCTAAATAATATAATCCAAACTAAGGTGTAAACAAAAATATTTTTGATAAGAATGAAGGATTTGCAACTAACAAGAACCTTAATCCTAAAGTAGATGTCAAGTGGATTGCACGAAACTATTTTGTGAAACGGAATCATGACTGAAATGCACTTGGACCTCTGCATACAAAGTACAAACCATTTGTTGCAAACAGTGTCAAACATTAAAGAAAATGTCCGCATTTTGGAAGTGTTCCTTAACTCGGGTCTTACAAATATTGTAAGTGCTATTTAATGAGAGACAATTTTTAATTATTAAAAATTTGGCAGTATTAACGTTTAATCTTTCCCAACTAATGTAATGTTGACAGGAAATTCTAGGCAATTCTACGGGTTTCACGAATGGTGAAAATGTGACTAGCGAGGGCATATCCTCTGGATTTGAACAAAAGTTCTCTGTAGCAGGTCGACATTTAAACTGTTGCTGCATGTGCCGATTTCGTCAAAATATCATGGACCAAGACTTCAATGGAAACATGTCTAGAGCATCAGCGGCAACTGCTTCTATTTCCAGTAATCCAAGTAGCATGAAAAAGGTATGAAAAGCTACCATATTTAATTGTAAAAATACTATTTAATAACGAAGAATGGTTGCACATGAACAATGAGTAGTTGATAGTGTGAATCTAATGTTTTTATTTTGAGCAGTCTCGATCTGCCCCACCAATGCCTCGGCTAAACAAAACAGCAAGCTTGAGAAGAGAAAAGGTGCTTCAACGTCAGAAAGCACAAGAAATTGCCAGGAAATCATCGTTGTTATAATGTAAATTAACTAATTTAAATCAACTAATTTTCTCTAATTTTATGCGATTAAGGATACATAATATCTGAAATTTTAAAATTAAACTTGATTATTTAGGAGAAAAAAAGAATTTATAATGGTTGCACTAGTATAGCTACGGTTCATTTTTGAACCTTAAATTTGTATTTGTATGCTATGTCTTCAACGTATTGAGTCTTAAAGAAACTGTAATTTGTAATTGTTTTGTCAATTTATATTAGAATAAAACCAATATTTTCATTGTTTTGCTGCGATCAACATAAAATTATCCATTGTTGATTTTTAATTTCATATTCATCCATTATCTAAAGTAAGCTTTGAGTACATATTTAAGTGTATAGTACAAACCTAAAATAAGAACTACAAGTTGAAGCAACTGAAAATGACATTCATTGTAAACTGTTGGAGCTAAAGATTCTTTACTAAAGATAATGCTATGATAGTGATCAATGGATGTCTGTTTTGCTTTATTCTTAATTAATGTACTTGTACTGTATCAAAGTAATCAATTAATAGTTGTATGATTTAATTTATTAGATATAAAACAAAATTAATTCTCTTATCAATATTGCAATCACGACCGTCCCTAAAACTTTTTTAAAAAATCGATTAACTCTTGATTCATTGAAATCCTGGAGCCACACTGCCGATGGCCGTATAAACAATCAAAATTGCTAATACGATAAATAAAACACGTACTTAATTTAGTGGCCAGCATAATATGCTTTTATTTTAAGAAAAAATCGATTGCACGAAAATGTTTTCAAAGCGCCACCAGAATCGACACTCCCACCAAATGAACATTTCCATACAATGTTCTGCCTTGCTTATTTTTCATCCTTGCTCTGGTTGACCTATGGTGTTTCAATGCTTTTGCGGAAAATCCCTTTCAAGCTTTACCACTGTATAAATAGCCATTTACTGACTGTACCATATTATTCTTTTTTGCAAACTTTTCTGCACAACCAGTTGGTTATGTTACTTGGTTTCACCGATTCAAAATCGTGCAATCATGTTTACAGAATTCAATTTGAATAAACCTGACAAACAGGATATAGGAAACTTGCGACCCCACATGTTTGTTCGTTTGATACCCCACATGCAGAGATGGCTCGCGGGTTTAAATCTAGGCCGGGTAACCCGTTTTTGCCCGGGTTTTAACGCCCCACCCGGCACCTGGCTGGGCTGGGTTTTTTTGGGCAATAATAAAGCCCCATGTTAAATTTAAACCCATAAAGGGCGCCATTTTCTATGGCCCCATATACATGCATGTATAAAAAAATAAAACCCGTTAATGCCCATTAATGCCCGTTAAAACCCAAAAACCCGTTATTACCCATTTAAACCCAACCCGGCGGGTTTAAATGTGGAAACCCGCGGGTTTAGCCATCTCTGCCCACATGCCATGTAGTTTTAAAATGCTTGAACTCTTGCACTTTTTTGGCTTTAACGGTCAAACGGTTATGTATTTTGAAAAATTGACATCAGAATCGTTAATTTGATCAAAAACTGACCTAAAATCATGTGCCGCATGCAATAGGCCATTCGGTAAAAATTTGAAATCGTCGTGACCTTTGACCTTAGAGTTGACCTTTTGGAATCATCTTCAGAATACATTGAATTATGTTGCTTTCGAAGTGTTTCCAAAAGAATTTTTCAAATATCTTGAAAAATGCGGCTTCTGGAGCCTTCAAATCATAAAAACTGCTATAACGGCCATATGATTCCAAATTTTAAAAAATAGACGTTGGATTCGTTAACTTGATTAAAAACTGATCTATAATCATGTGCCACATGCGATATGTCACTTGTAAAAGTTTTGAAATCGTCGTGACCTTTGACCTTAGAATTGACCTTTTGGAATTATCTGCTGATAAGTTTGAATTATGGTGCCCTTGAAGTGTTTCCAAAAAGAATTATTCAAAATTCTTGAAAAATGCGGCTTCTGGAGACGTTCAAATATAAAAACTACCATAACGGCCACACGATTTCGAATTTTGAAAAATGGACATTCGATTCGTTAATTTGGTCAAAAACTGATCTATAATCATGTGCCACATGCTATAGGTCACTTGGGAAAATTTTGAAATCGTCGTGACCTTTTGACCTTAGAGTTGACCTATGGTGCCCATCTTCGAACTCATCCGAGCGAGGATGCTTTTAAACAATATGCAAAAAGAATTTTTCAAAAAAGTTGAAAAATGCGGCTTGTAGAGCATCTACAGACAGACAGACGGACAGACAGACGGACAGACAGACAGAAGGACCAGACAAAACTAATAACTTGCTTCTTAAGTCGCAAGTTAATAAACCTGCAAAACAGGATATTTAGCAAACTTGCGACCATTGTGATCAAAATGTGTAGCCAAAATGCTGAAATTCTGCTGACAAATTTTCATTTGTCTAGAAACACTGCTTCTTTATATGCCGTGTAGCTTAAAAAGGCTTAATCTTGATTATTTCGACTTTAACGGTCAAACGTTTATGCACTTTGATAAAATAACATCAGAATCGTTAATTTGATCAAAAACTGACCTAAAATCATGTGCCGCATGCTATAGGTCACTTTTAAACAATTTGAAATCGTCGTGACCTTTGACCTTAGAGTTGACCTCTTGGGATTATCTTCAGAAAAGTTTAAATAATGATGCTTGCAAAGTGTTTCCAGAAAGAATTTTTCAAAAATCTTGAAAAATGCGGCTTCTGGAGCCGTTCAAATATAAAAACTGCCATAACGGCCATACGATTTTGAATTTTGAAAAATTGACATCCGATTTGTTAATTTGATCAAAAACTGATCTATAATCATGTGCCGCATGCTATAGGTCACTTGAGAAAATTTTGAAATTGTCGTGACCTTTTGACCTTAGAGTTGACCTATGGTGCCCATCTTCGAACTCATCCGAGCGAGGATGCTTCTGAACAAAATGCAAAAAGAATTTTTCAAAAAAGTTGAAAAATGCGGCTTCTAGAGCATCTACAGACAGACGGACAGACGGACAGACAGACAGACAGAAGGACAGGACAAAACTAATAACTTGCTTCTCAAGTCGCAAGTTAATAAACAGTCGTAAATTGTAATCCTTATTAAAATTTTGAGATCATTTGAAGCTCACCGAATGAAAATTTGCACTCGGTTACCAAACAGTCGGAACGCTTCTTTGATATTCAGTCAGTCAATAAGTTAAAAATGCAGGAAATTCAAGCGTGCTTATTTCTTATCTTTTTATTGCACAGAATATGAAATGATGTTATTATAGCATACAAAATAATTTTTGTACCAAGTACTTTAGTATAGCCAGTTATCCTTGAATGGAATGAATAAAGAACGACGAGTACTAAATTGTCAATTGTCGGTGCTTTTGACATATTACGCACTTGTGGTACGAAATATTTTGTAGGTTTGAATATTATGAATCCTCTTTAAGTTATGAAGCTAAACAAAGCCCACTTGAGGTAATGGATGTAAATAGTTATCAAGCAAACTACTAAAAATACATTTTTCATAATTGCTGTTGTAAAGAAGTATGCCGTATGTTAGCGTACAGCTACCTAAATAGGTGCTCATTTAACGAATTGTAAACTTTGTGAAGAATTGAATATAAAGTTTAAAGTATAGATTTTGCTGCATATTATGAGTGTTTTATTATGGTCGAGGGGAAGAATATTTTTTACTAAATTTTTGCTTTGCTATTTTGAACTCAACATTTATCGTTAATTCATCCAGGCTGGCAAACAATGAAGAAAAAACATTTCGTTCTCCAATTGCGGAAATAAGCTCTCATGATTGTAGTCTTTTCTCAGTCTACTCAAGACTTTAAATTTCTTTTGAATAAAATTTTCTTCGCCCGTCTGCCTGTTTGTAGTTCCGAAAATTACGGGCTTCTTGCAGTTGATAGACAGTAACAAGAACATCACGAAATAAATTGTTCTTGTTCAGATAACCGTGAAAAACCTTCTTTTCCATTTTCAAATGTGCTGTCGTCGCTTCTCACACTGGGCATTGTGAACATTTCCGCCATACAGCCAGTAGTGACGCTTGTTTACTTCTTATATTCCTTTTACCACACAACCTCTTTGTCAGGAACGGCGACTGCACGAAAGACACTAGTGCCTGGTAGCCGAATAGACAATGATACGAAGGGAACTCACCTGGTCTCCTCACCTGTTGAATGCAAAACTCTTTTGTGTGTAAAAAGTAGAGTGAAGCAAGGAAGCCAACGGATATCAACCACCAAGTTTAAAAAAATATCATGAAACTTGCCGTTTTGTTCAGTTAGTGAACAGAAGAAAAAAATATGCGCATAAATTGAGGGCTAATTCATTCCGTATTATCAGAATGACAGTCACACTGGATTTACGCTCCAGGCCATTTTTGCATGTGTACATTTTGTGCCCACAGGAGTCAGGTAAAATTTGCCCGTTGTACAAAGTAGAAAATGGTATATCTAAAGTTATTATGAATTTCAAAGCTGCTGTTCTTTCCCAGTTCGTCACAGAAATGGGTAGGTAAGAGGCTGGCCAAACTACTGAAAATTGTACGCTTCTGCGGGATGAATTATAGCAAGTAATTTTAAAACGCTTTTAAGTAGGCTGGGTGGTTGCAAGGCATAAAACTAACCCTTTTGTTTTGTTTCATTTTCACATTTCAGTTCAACTCTCTCTGTTTGCGCATACAATTTGTATTCAAAATTCATACTTTCTTCGTGTGAAGCACAAGTCATTTTTACTGTATATTTTTGTGTTCTTCATGCTGTGGTTAAGTCGGGAGTCGGGTTTGAGGAGTTAGTACCTATTTATGCATGCACACATTACGTTGCTGACAATACGCTGAGAATATAACAATTATCCTGACCATGCAGGTATTACGCACTGAAAGCAAAGCCAAGCCTACCACTTATTGCTAAAATTCTAATTCTTATTATGTTTTATGTAACGAGAATTTTATTTGAGAATCTTAACAAGTTCAGCTCATTTTGCTCCAGGGTGAAGATGAGCAAGACTATTATGCTTAGCACAATAGGAGAAGGAATGCCTGTGCCTGACTGCTGTAATAAAAAAACCTGAGAGACAAATAGAGTACATAAAATTCTAATTTATTAATAGTCAAATGGTGTCTACTGCACCATTAAAGATTCCAGGTTTTACACAAACTTCTCTTGATGCTTTTCAAAGAAAATGTTGAATAATAAGCAATTACGTACAATCCATTGTGCTAAAAAGTATGTTTTATTAAGAAAATTGTCATTTTAAAGAAAAACACTTGAAACCGGATTTCTTAGGTAGTTGCATCAAATCTTTTACAAAAGAAAAGTCTGTGTGTACATGTTCTCATATGTCATAAATTGAGACTTCACAAGAAATGATGTTACGAAAAATTGCAGCAAGTAAGTGCAAAAATTGCTCGCCAACGCACTTTGTTTGTTTTTCTTTTTTGTATTGAAGTTGTGAAAGCAGTATTGATAGTTAACAAGTACAAAGGAAACTATAATTTCATATAGCAGGACCATGCCCGTTGCTTCCATACAAAACATTTTTTAAAAGCCTCACGTTTGAAATCCCGTTCAAAAACTGCCATCGACTACAGGTCTATCTCTCATTTTCTACTTGCTTGGTGATGATGGCAAGGCACAGAGGGAAAATGAATAGTTAGTTAGACGGTATGATGAGACCGCACAAAGGAAACCTTTTGTACGCAATGTAAAGTAATCCAATGAGCGCAACTATTTCTCTTAGTGTCAATGGAGAATATCTTCTCACACGACGGCCGCATATTTCTCTGTATATTATAGTTTACACGCATTATTAAGGCAAAAAGGAATTAAAAGATTCTTTCTGTCCTTTTGAAACGGGATGAGAAGGGAGAATATGAAGAAGAAGAGTGTAACGCGTAATATTATTATTACGTTCGCCATCTGAAGCATCCAAACAACCATTTTTATTCTTTTAAAGAATCTCATTTTTCTTTTCAGAAGTACATTATAAGCCATGAAACTAGCCGCCTCATGCTTGCTTCCTTAACAAGCACACAATATTACTATCCAAGTGGAAGAAGCTGCCCTATCGTCTTTCCTTCTTTTTTGTCCTTCTTTCTACCATGAAAAATCATCCCCCTCCAAAAAAACAAGCATACCAATTTTCATTATCCTTCCTTACTCAACAAAAACGTTTGTAGATATATATATTAACCGCACCGAACGTGTTTTCTTACGGCCTATTAATATATTTATGTATCGAATATATTGTAAAATATACATGGTCATCTTTGTTACCATTTTCAATTCGAAACTCATCATCCTCAATACTCATGATATGCCGTATTTTCCCTTCTTCTCCCTTTCCTAACAACGAGCTACGATCTTGAATCTTGACAAACAAGAAGATTGTACAAGCAGCTAACTCAACTAAACTCACGGATCTTTGGACGGCTTTTTTCTTTCTTTAGCTCAAGTTGAGCTAGCCGACGATGGTCGCTGATGATATGAGCGTATTATGCGTATTATATACTCTAATGAATAGGGGACGAAGAAGACCAAGTCTTATCTTCAAGCAGTACAAAATGTACTGTGGAAAAAGAGAGAATCGCCACAGAGAATGACGATGGGATGATGATGTGAGGGAAAGATAGAACTCCTGCTGCTGATAATGAATTTTTCGTCTTTTTGGCTAACTCTAGTCTAGTTTGTGTAGCAGTGGCTGTGAATTGAGCATTCAGAAGAGCAAAATAGCATTATGATATACGATATATTTGAAAACTAAACTTGTGTGGATATATAATGTATGCCTGTGTGCGGCAAAACTAGCCAGCATAAAAGAGCTCTAGGGTAAATAAGCGTGGTGTGTTTTGTGCTGAGTGACTGTGTTATCGTTATCATTGACAGGCGCTCTGTATTCCGTATTCAGTACTTCTACATTAAATAAAATTCCACCTAAGTTATAATGTACGCCCAGTCGCATTTGACAAATGATATGAATTGCTAACTCTGAATTTAATATTTTCCAAAGTTAGAACAAGATATTTATGTAATACTGAAATTTATAGTGCTAGTATATTAAGAATTCGATAAATGCAATAGAGATGCAATAGAATAGAATTATGAAAATAAACGGCTATAGAGATGGCATGGTCATTTTCTAACTTTCAATCATAATGGATAACCTTTGTGTCATGTGGGTAACTTTTCTACTACGGGAATGACAATTTTTATCACAGTTTTTCTTTAATGTTTGACATGTTCGAGGGTACAGGTTTGTTTACCCAAGTTGTACGAGGGCCAGGACGCTATATAGTGAACGTTACGCTACACTCGAAGAAAATTATATACACGTATGTGCGTAAATAAGTTTCTTTTTGTAACCAACTTTCAGTTCAACAGCATTGTGCATTAATATGTACACGACAAAACTTTATATGGACATAGACGAGTACAATAGAGCAGATCAAAGTAAAAAACATAACCAGCAACAAAATTTAAGAGCATGGCATGCATAAAAAATTTCCCCTTCCAATGCAACCCAATCCACAAAACAGCCTCCCTATTCTTCTCTTGGGTAAAGTGTGTTTGCACTGATGCCATATAAGAGTTGTTCAAACTAACGCTTACAGTGCTTCTTAGTCACTATACACAGCAGTTTAAACACATGGATATCTACGAAATGCTGTAAAAATGAAGAAGAAAAATATTTTATGCGTACTATTCAGCATGTACTCCTGTTTATAATAAACCTAACACGAGGACGTATATGCAGCAAAAGAAAATTAATTTCCTTTTCTTATTATTACCCTCATGCAAGAAGAGAGGAAAGACAGAACGTCTTCTTGAGCTGGGGATCTTGTGTGGATCTTCCTTTAGCAAGAGTTTGGGTTTATTCAAGTTTTATAGAACAACAATCATCAACATCCTACTAGTACGCATACATGTTTCTTGCAATAAACCTTCTTCTTGACGTTATTATTATTTGCTTACATTATTCTCATTCCCCGACGTGATAAAGAATAACTTGTGCTGTAGAAATAATTTTACTTGTAGTCGGCAATCAAGTGTCTAGTAAGAAGCGTCCGAATGTTTCCAGTGTTATATTTATGTAACATTTTGCACTCGCATTCCTATGATGTATCATTGCTGAATTGCAAGATGCTGGAAGTGGAACAATAAACACATTATACTTTGTCCCTTTAAGAGTGCTTGGTTTTGCTCTTTGCATCTCGGTGGACCTGTATTTTTGTACGTATTGAATAAAATTGAATCGAACAAAGTTTTAATAGATTAACTTCTTGGAATAAGACAAAGTTCTAAAGGTATTTGAACTGTGCTTGGAGTGAAGAAAGCTCTATATAGCTAAGAGCATGATTCATGTTGTATACTTTGTTTCCAAAAGTGGTTAGTGGTCTGTTTTACAATTACGATATTACGAATGCAGAAATGTGTTATGACAGTTTATTAGAATGAATCTATAATCCATAAACGGATTTTTCGGCGTTCTCGGAGCATTAAATATGCACTAAAACTGTAAGTTTCTTTGTTATATTTTTATTTTGCTATTATTACTGCCATAAACGATCCGATTCATAAGTATAAGCATTTTTCTGCAACTAGTAAAACTAGCAAAGTAAGTGAGTAGGTTTAGGATTATTTTATGCTTTATTTTTGTACGTCAAATTATAATGGCTGTTCACTGTAATAAAGTCACTAGCAAAATCGGACGGACGTCTGCAGTGACGGCACGACAAGCGAACCTGTTTTAATACCTGACTAGTATTGTTAGGGGTTCATTAAAAGTATCAAGTCAAACTTGGTTTTGTCAATCATTGCATAGCACGGTAACATTTTGCACATGCATTATCATTAACTATCTACATAAATGCAAGGGTGCCTTATGTCTATGAATGGACGCATGCAGGCTGCTCACTGTTTTCGTTGGTGTTTCAAACATTAGCTTAAAAATCAAACCATTGTTATTATGGACGGTAGTTTCGTGCCCTTCCTTTTGGCGTTCGCCAAGCTAATTCTCAATTTCAAACACCAGTGCCTAGATGACATACAGATTGGAGGTGTACCCTGTTTCTCCTTCTTTTCATAATTACTGACGTTCATTCATATTGTTCATATATCGATGTCTTAAATCAGTGGTTGGGAGCACAGAACTGATCCTTCAATTAGCAGGCTACCGACTGACCAAGGATTTAAACAGCCTTATTGTCTTGGTACACTTTTCCATTGCATACGTACATACACAGTTTGTGTCTAATTAATGTTCTGACTGCCACGGATCATATTGACATTCCTGTTATGTTTTGCATACATATTGCTAATCAGTGAGACATTTGAGATTTAAATTACATGGTAAAATGAAACTACAGTCGTGGGAAGAGTTGCTTGCTACCATAAAAGCGAATGTGCTAAAAACTTTAGGTAGTCAAAATTCTCTCCAAATTACCCAAGCCAAAAATGTGAAAATGGAAGTAGTGCCACTATTAGACCGAAGAGTAAGTCACAAAATAACATAAACCATCTTGTTTGTGTGCATGAGTGGGGGTAAAACTGCTGTGGATATGTGTCTTGCTTTCGGTAGGTAGTCGGTAAATGCAGGCGTACAGTAAAAATTGACCACTTGTTGAGTCGACGATTTTAATGAACTGCCTTATTTGTCAACTATTTATTGTTTCCTTCAACGAGAAAATACAATGAAATTTTATCCCAAAATGAATCGTTTGCTATTTATATTATTTGCAAGTGTATCCGAATTTAAATGCAATAGGGAACATGCATTTAAATAGAAAGTGGCTTGTGGACCACATTTTATATTCAATATCTCCTAACAATTTTGTTCTTCGAATTCGAAATTTCTGTTTTGGAAAAAATGTGGGCGCATAAAATAAATGTAAATCTTGTTAAAATGTTATGAGAACTTGGTTTCTTTTCCCCTGCATTTTGCACTTTTGTTTTCGTTAAGATTTAAGAATCGAATTATTTATTACCAACAACTATTAAATCAGTTGGCTTTATCGACGAATTCATTATTCAAGTTGTCAATAATTCCCTGGTTCTGTCTGAAATCTCATGAAACTATGCGGCTTACCGATTTTATCAAATCTTACCTGCTTAAAAATTCAAAAAAGAAAGAAATATTGGTGATTTATTGTCTGTGCTAAGGCTACTGATCCCCCACTAGCAGGATCAGACATTAGTCATTCAGCATTTGGAAATTTGGACCAGCCAGCTAGATGGACATTATTATAAGCTTTGTTGTTACCATTTTACCATCAATATAGTTGCACGTAATGCACAAAGTAATGTTTGTCTTCCAATTGAATACACATAACTTGTGCTTAATGGACTTGAAAGGTTTCTGGGATTGGCCAATCATGATAATGCTAAGATTCTTGAAAGCACTTAAACGCTTGCTGATGAGTAAGATGAAGAATTTTATCCCTTATCAGTAACGTCAGTGGACCGTGCATAATTTATTGAGACTTTTCGTGAGTAAAGCCGGCTCATGAGTAGATTTTGCATTCTTACTTTTGTTTAATGGTTTACAATGCACTTGGGTTAGAGTTGATGAGCCGTAGAGATGACCGTGAATAAGCTAAAGAATCAAGAAAAGAATTTGTGACATTGCAAAACAATTCAAGAGTACTGATTGCATTCTGGTTTCACTGTCGATCTTTTGATCAGAATAGGGTACTGAATAAAACTACAATTCGCAAGAATTTTGGAAAGCATAATTTCTTGGTGGAGTCGTGCGTGCAATACTGTGTGTAGAAGCCGGATTTTATCATGAAACTCTGATTGCCTGACACAAAATGCAACACGCCGAAAGCTAACTTGAAGGTGTAAAACCAGCTTATGGCTTATCGATCGGGTTTTAACCTCGTAAATGTCTCTATTTTTTAGAGATACAAAAAGTGCGTTTATCTGCATAATAAATTAAAGGTGAATGTCATGATATTGTAAACTCCAAATCTGCTATCGTGGTCGTAATCTGATGGAATATCATTTGAATTTACTGCGTTGAAAACGCCAACAAAACGTGAAAATGTAGTTGCCTGAATTAAATTTTACTACAACATTCGATATTGTAATTTTAAAAATCCTTAATGTTCGCACAAGTTGTGTTTCACGTAATGGGAGTATCCTCAATATAATACCTATAGGATGTTACAGTTTTGGCAAAAACATGGACTAGGAAAAGCGTGCAAATTGTAACTTCGTTTCTTTCGTAATTTATCACAACATGGCTATCAAAATGCCGAATTTTCCGATGCATGCACCAGATTTTTGCAGCCTGTTCTGTAATTTTCAGCATGAAGGCATTCCTGCCAAAAATGTGTCGAAAATAATATAATTTGTCGACACGCACTCGTGATGATCAAGTTTTATAGAACAGTTTTTATTTTAAAGGAATTAAATAAGTTTATCAACATTTGTTCAAAATTATAGTACGAATGTGGGCTGTCAATAAATTCCATTTGTCACGAAATGAAAATGTACAGTTTAGTCTCGTCTTCTTGGACACATTGGTAAAAGCAGCATAATATGCAGTTGTGATGCTCATGTTTACTGTACTAGGCTTAAAAACTAGCTTCATCCACCAGATTATTGCGGCAAATCAAGCGATTCGAAAAGCGTCGGTGTTTGAAAAGAAAGTCTTCTTTATAACCACCTGACAAATGGTCATCTTCTAATTATGAGACTAGTTTATCAATTTGATAATAAATGGAACGTGTCAATATCTCAAACTAACTTACATGCTACAAACTTTAGTTTAGAGCGTTTCAATTCAAACTCGCAAAAATATGAAGCAAGGACTTTGCTAACTTATGATGCATGTTATGCTATTAACGTTGAAATAATCTTTTTAATAAAATAATATGTCAGAATCATCCGTATGCTATAAGCTTAAGTAACGTTACTATTTTGAAAAATGAGAATAAATCTTTCAATATCTTGCAAACCTTTCACGAGTTGTACAAGTCTCATGATAATCAGAATTAGACCTGCCACGTATTTTTTTACAATTTACATGCATCCAACAAGTGAAAATGCTTGTTCAGTAAATTCATGACGAACAAAAGACAGTATGACATGCAAGCATAAACGAAAAATCCTGTTTTGAATTTAGAATTAGGGTCGTAAAATGAAAGCCCGTAAGAAAAATAGCACATACTTAATTTCCCTTTGTTTACTATACAAAAAATTATGCAGATCTGCATTAAGAGTCTTCTGCCTACAATAAAAAACTAAATGAGGAAATTTCGAGGTGCTTTTCCTACTACATTGTATTTTAAAAAGAAAAGCATGTATTTTTTTTGCTAAAATTCCGATCGAGAGATAAAAAAATTCAAGTGTACTACGTTTTGTCATGAAACAGCTTTAAAATGTTTATGGCATGGATGTAAAAACACCTCTTTTTCGTGTAGCATCAGGAGCGCTAATAAATTGAGTCATTGTTTTAAGTGAAGTATGCATGCGGTTTTAACTGAACAGAGAATGAAGATGTAACATTTTTTACGAACAAAATTTTTTCCTGACCAATTCATTGACAGTGTGATATAACTTATTCAAGTACTTCTTGGTAGACGTCTGTTATTCTTCGAACTACTACCAACTGTCTTTTAAACTAAAGATTAGACCAAAAAAGCAAGTTCCTTATAGCCGCTATTTCCCAGGCACAAGCGTATGTCTTAGTTTTATGCTTGTACACGTCACAAGCAACTGAGAACATCTTCCTGGGAACAAAGAAAAAACTTGACCTTTTATGGTTCATCTGCTTGTACGGGCATTAAATTTCGAACATTTCGGCTTAACTTAATGTGCACTTTGTCTCTAGCTTGTATGTTGTGATTATCATCAGTTGTTTCTTACATTTTAATTAAACAATGCCAATGACTTCATTTGGACAAAACGGAGTATAGGGTCAGGTTGTTTGCCATGTTGTCGCTTTATAGGGATTTAATGGATTCATTATATTTTGTAAAGAATGAAACGGAATTCATGTTTTTAAAATTTGTGAAATGAAACGGTTTTTATACAATGCATTGTTAGTAAAAAATGTATATTTCAGTCCAAATAAGTACCATGTATGTCTCATTATTGTTGGCTAATGGAGATGTGAGTGTGTGGAGTGCAGTCAGTCAATCAAAAATTGATTTTGATGTGATGTTGATGCAGATGATTATGATAATATTGGCGATTTGCAAGCATTTGAAAATGGTGATGGGATGATGATTAGAGTGTGTGTTGTGTAAAATAAAGGAATACATTTGCATGAATGCGAGACGTGAAGAATTTCAAAAAGTGAATTTAAACACTTGAAAAGGGGTTGGGCTTGGTAAAAGCTAGAGTTGATTTGACTGCTGGGCAAAGCTGATTTTTTGAAGTTACATCTTCATTTTCATTTCTATGTTTTATTACTAATAGCAAATGGAGCTGTGATGGTTAGGGCAATCAAAATATAAACAATTTTATGGAGAGAATTTTATTACTGAACTGAAATCCAAATAAAATATTGACAGCCAAAAAATGATGCTGATTGAATTAAATTGGTGATTCAAATGGCAAACTGGAACCACCTTCTCTTTCACCCCTCTTAATTTCTTTATTGTTTCATCTATAAAGTTTTTGAAATGTAAAGATGAAGATAAATACGTTATGCTTTGAAAAATCATAAAGTCCGTGAAACGTCAGAATGCAATGTTTGAAATATTTGGTGCGCCTTAACAAACCTCACTTACAAAACCCAATTTAAGGCTTCATTTTTTGCTCACCTCATTATTTGCAGAAATACATGTCATAAACTAAACCATATAAGGATGTACCACGCAAAAACATATACGTATATATCTCTATATGTATATATGTGATTGTTTTAAATATAATGAGTATTTCTATTGACTATTTTCAGATAATCAACCTTTGTTTTGAGTGCCACATCAGCCTCTGGGAACTCTTTATGAGGACAGCCAAAATAGTTCTTTCTCATCACCTCAAGAACGAGACCGAGAAATTCATAACTTGCCGAAACAGTTAGTTTGGTATCGTGTAGCTCACTGTGTGCAAAGTTGACAAAGAAATTCAAGTTTATATCAAAGTCTATTTTACGCTCACATAAGTTATAAAAATGGAGGAGAGATAGATGGTAAACCAAGAAAAGTGATTCAGCAAATGCTGCTATTTCAAGGAAAGCAGTAGTATTATTAGTGCTACTGTGCTACAGTTTTTTCTGTGCGTGTAGTACCACTTTACATTTGTACGTGCAGAACGCAACTCCGCAATGACCGTTAGAACACAAAAAGTAAACAACTTGCATTCTAAAATATATAACTTGCGTTGCAAGTAACTTTATAACAAAATTCTAGTTTACAACAGGTGCCTTCATGAGTGCCTCAAGTCGTAAAATATGTAAAACTGAATGAAGTGCTTATCTTATTATTAAAAAATACAAAACCAAGTAGTATTGAATAACTGAATATTAACAGTAGCAGTATAACAACAGCTAATATCCGCTTGATCTCAAGGAGGCAGCTAAAACAGTGCAATGAGGATATAGCCAATTTACATACGTCCGTCCATCCTTCTTACTGTTAACTCAGTTTTAAGTCCCATAAATGAAGATAAAATGAGAAACAAATTTAAATGACAGTCTTAACACAAAGAAGAAACCACCATTATAAGGCGGGGTAGAAATTATATTTCTTTTTTAATTTGCACCGGTTAGTGACATCGTTACAGCTTATGCAACATACGGAACGGCAATACCGGTATTACTTAGCCCGTGGTGACGACACAAAAGATTGTGTGGTGTCAGCAATTAAGCAAGATTTACAGCAATCTCTTGATAAAACTTACCAAGCTGAATTTGCAATGAAAAAACTATTTTATATAAAGTGACTATTTACAATGCTATTGCCATCGTTTAGAAGAACTATTATGTAAGTTGTAAGGTGTTTAATACCTGCTGTGCCAAAAGAAGCAGATAAAGAAGCCGAGTCTTAATGCATTCTTCAGTCTTCCATTTTGCTGTAATAGCATGTAATTAGAGAACCATGTTGTTGTTGCCCAAATAGTTTACCAACACTTTTGGTATCTCTTTCTGCCCTCACGATTTTGTGATTATCAGTGACTTTAGTGTCTCCGTGTGCAATATGACTTTTACAGACACAATGACAACTGCCAGTAGAAATATGTGCCTTTTATGGACATCGTGGCTTTTCTGGGTGGTGATTATCATCGTCCACGTGTCATATGGAGGAGTTACATCGGCTTCTGCCATCTCCTCACCGGTGACAGGTCGAGACATTGACTTTGTGCATCCTGATCATCATCCTCTTGCAACGGGCTCAAAAATCCATGGGCGATGTGAGCCAATTACCATTCCCATGTGTAAGGAAATGCCTTACAATGAGACATATCTGCCTAATCTGTTAGGACATACCACCCAGGAGGAGGCTGGATTTGATGTTCATACCTATTATGCTTTAGTAAAGGTAAGAGTCGTGGGATGTGCGGTTTACGTTTAATTTATGATTTGAAAGATGAAAGGGCAAAAAGAAAGATAAATACATAGCAGATGAAAGAGCCAAATAAAAGCTGGCAAATTACCACTGAACTGAAAATTCAAATCATCACTTGGCAAACTGTTATTATACCCGCTATGTTTTCAAGTATTTACTTTAAAAGCATGTCATCTCTTGAAACGGAACATTGATGTTAGTTTTTTATTCAAGTCTCGTTAAAATATGCAAAACCCATTGCCGTGTTCAGAATGTGATTATAAATCGTTTTACTTTCCCGGCAAACGTGAGAATTCATGATGGGGATTGAGGATTTCGTGGTGATTAGTATTGTCAACAATTTTAAATTAATTACTGAATTTTTATTACTTTTCAGCTGAAATGCAGCCCAGTTCTGGAGATGTTTTTGTGTTCCGTGTATGCCCCGTGGTGCAACCCGTACAGCTTGGTAAGTACATCAGAGAAAACCCTGAAGTCAGTTTGTAATGCAGATTTAATTGTTGTGAAACACTAACATTAATGCCACGCATTGTTGACTACATTCTAGTTGCGCAAACAGGTGTATTCTCTTGAGATTGTGTTTAGATTTGATAATTATGTAGTCAGTTCCTCTTTTCTTCATTCGTAGACGATGATGGGGTAAATGGCAAATCATATAATATTTCGTGGTATTTTGTTTGTCGAGCAAGTCAGCAGTGCACTTGTCAAACAAAATGCAAAACTCGTCATATTCAAATCAAGCAGCTACGTGGGTACACCTATGATGCAGCAATAACAATAAAACTTTGAGCTTCTTCTTCTGGGTTAGCCGGGTTAACAAGTTTACCACCACTATGCCACCACAGCATGTGTGAAAACGGGATATTAAATGGCAAACCATCTTGGTTTTTCTGAAAGAGTAATTCAAACTGTCTTCATTATAAAATGTGGGATCAGCTCAGATATCTTTCATTGCGCCAATCTCCCATTTTACTACTGAGATTGTTTATCCGGTTACGTGGTGTTTGTAAAATGATTGTCTTTCGAAAGTACAGATTGTTAGCTAGAATAAGAGCGTAGGATTTGCAGCAACAAGCATTATTATATAAGCCATAAAATATTAACTAGCTACAACCTAGCAGATTTCTCATATCACCCCATATCACGTACCTTGCTGAATTAACTCTGCAGTAAACTGCAGTTTTATGTTAGTAACGTTATACACAAAAGACATAAATACTAAAAAGAAGACCAAACACCAACTCAACTGTAAACCTGAGAAAAAGAGATGCATTAACTTTAAACTTTTAAGAGATAAGATGTAGGAAGTATTGCAAAGTGAAAAATGGGTAAGAAAAACAAAACGGACACACAACAAGCTCATTGCAACAAACATGTAAATGCTCTTTCACCCGGCAATGAGCACAGCAAAATATCAACAAAAAAGATTTTACAAGAAAGGCAAACTCCTGAGGTGAATTTGATTGTTAACCACATCGATACAAATCTGAGCCCAGTGAAATGCAATGCTACAATGACTTTATTTCGCACAATTCACACTCCAAAACACTAGATTGAAATTGATGGGGAGTATATGTGTGCTGTCCTTGTTACTTTTTTTGCTGAAACTTTGCTTGTTGTGCACAAATAATGTATCCTTGTTGTGATAATCATGCTTTTTCTCATCTTTACAAAAACCATCTTCGAAATTTGAACGGTACTTGTGATTACGTTTCACTTTTTATGCCTACTCTGCTCTCATTTCAACTTCCATTACGAGAAATTGTAACGTTATAAAAGGGAAAATTAAACGGAAGTCAGCCAAAGTTGAATTTCCTCTTCTCCTTTAGCCGAATAATAGCAGCATGAAAACAACTATACACACACAGCAAAAACCGTAATCTTAGCTTAAAACTTTCGTTCGTGCGTAACATTTTGTTTATAAGTTGTTACATTTAATTGTTGAAAAGTAAACAATTATAAATTGCTTGATGACAATGATGATAAGTATGCTTAGTCGTTTTTAAAATCCCATTATCCATCAAATCATTTTAATCTAAAAACATACAAAGAGAACTCAGTATAAAAAAATTTACACAGTAGCTTTGCACTGATTTTAAATGTTGGTAGTAGTAATTTCCTCTACATTTGAGCTAGTAAAAGAGTACCTTTAGGAAACCCTGTTATCTTTGACATTCAACACAGTGTACAATAATTATCGAATCATATCAGCTTTTGATGCTTTAAATCATCTATACTCGGCTAATAATATGTAACGTATGCAATCACAGAAGCAAGTCCCTTGCCATCATCATTATTATATCATAATAAATGGTGAAGTCATTTGAACTGGCAAGAGACTTTCTGATTGCAGTGGAGAAAAGCAGGGTTAAAAACTGGTTTGCTATAAAATATGTTGTATGTGTGCGTATACACAAATACCAATGTAATCAACTAACAATATCACAATCAACTTTTTTAGCTGCCGTTTCATGTCGTTTTCTCAAGCCAAGTAAAGCTACAAGATAGCTGAAAGATTCGGTGCACCAGCACAAAATACTGTTTTGGCTTGTTTATAGCCTGTATCATTGGTGTCTTCACACGCTGTCATGTCATAACTTAATCAGCATTTTTATAAGGCTGCCACCCCGACATGCATTAATGGCTTCCTCTCTTGCCAAAGTGAACATATCAGATTCTTAGAGTCATCAACATTGCAGTACGGAACAGGGAAGAATCAATTGTAAATTGCGAGCTACTACAACAGAAAAAACACAGACAAAAGGTGTGTAAACGGCAGACAAAAAAGTTTCTAGTAGCAAGATGATAAGATTCTAGTATGTTGGGTAGATAATCACCATTATTTTGCATGAAACATCTGCCAAAAGATGAACGATTTTCCTCACATCTGCACTACATGATGACTATACACTGCAATTTTACCAGAAGAAACTGACAGGTAGGTATTTTGTAAATGAGGCATGCACAACAATCTGCACTTTGGTTAAAAAACTTAATGGAGAGAAAGGGTGGAACAAAGGGGCAAAGCCCGAAGAATGATTGTTTTCAATTTTGCGTGGCTGAACATTGTTAGCGATTCAAACGTATAATTATAGTGTCGAGATGCTGATATGTTTAATTCATGATGATCTCAAGTGTCATTCGCTTGATAAAATATTAAAAATGAAATGATGTGTGTTTTGTAGCCCTTACAGCCATGTCGAAGTGTGTGCCTTGCAGCGAAATCGGGATGTGAAAACCTCATGAAAAGTTTTGGATTCTCATGGCCGGAGAATCTGGACTGTGAAAAATATCCGGTAGACTCGGAGATGTGTGTGCCTGGAAAAAATCATACCGTCACTGCAGGTTCAACCTGGAATATATCCAGTCCGGGATATTCTATGGTGCCTGGTGGTGCAAGCAGTCATGCACCAGAGCGACCAGGTACTTGTAACATTTGTTAATGACAATGATATGTCATGTCATTTCGTTCTCTTTGTGCACTTTTGTTGTGCTAATCAATACTGATTGTATTTTCATGTTTCCAGTTTTCGAGCTTTCAACAGACTTGGCATGCCCGTCAGATTGGGTTGCTTTAGAGCATTCGATTGATCATCTTAATGATTGCGGTCCTCCTTGCAACATCTTCTCAGAACAACAGAAATATGTGGCTGCGGTTGTAATAGGAATTTTTGCTGCGAGCACTCTCATCTCATCCCTATTTACAATCGTCACTGCCGTCTTGGACTCCTCTAGATTCCATTATCCGGAGAGAGCCATCGTTCACCTAGCAGTGTGCTATGCCGCTTTAGCAGTCTGCTACTTGATTGGGGTAAACATTGAATCAGTTTGGATGATTAATCATTCAACTCGCTTATAAAAAATAAACAGTACATCATCGCTGCTTCGGTATTCAGTAAACAAGTGTGAGTCATATTGCAAAAATTGTTTATTTATTCGTAGGCAATATTTGGGACGGAGATAAGCTGTGAACAAGGTTTTGTTGTATATGGACCCGGATCGGCATCTTGTACACTTCTTTTCATGTTCACGTATTTCTTTACGTACGCTTCTCATATATGGTAAGGTTTAAGATGTACTCCACAAAATCTAAAAGTTCATTTTTAAACTCGTTGAAATTGATTGATTGAAAATTAGTTCAAACAAAAGCAGCCTCATTTCTCCGGTTAGCTATACAGATAGATGAAACTATTTTTTTCTTTTTCAGGTGGGTCCTCCTATCTTTGACGTGGTATCTTTCAGCAGGATTGAAATGGGGTGGCGAAGCGATTGCGACCTACTCTCTATACTTCCATTTGACTGCCTGGGGTGTTTCAGCGTTTCTGACAATGGCTACTGTTGCGTTAGGATATGTGGAAGGAGATCCTTTAGCTGGGCCATGTGCATTAGGAATCCAGAGAGCGCCACAGCTTCAATATTTCATGTAAAACAATTCATTCTTGTCACCGCAAAACATGCTTAGCGTAAACTTGAACGTGACAATCCCGACAAGAATAATTAATGATGCTAATCCTTTCTTACCTGTTTTACAGGATGATTCCCCTATTTATTCTGGTATTAATTGGGACAATGTTCTTCTGCTTGGGCTTCCTCGCTCTCTTCCGTATCCGCCAAGAGATTAAGCGTTCTGCCACTGTGACATCTGCCGCTGACAAAATTTCTACAGGTGGTCAAAGGTCATTACTCTGGGACCAACAGCAAGATTTGAACAATCCTATGGTTCGTCAGGGAGCCGCTCGACTTGAGCTGCTAATGGTAATGCATAAGAACAACTACTTTCACCCAATGTCCCAATAGCCCCAATCATTCTTATACTCAAAGATTTTTTTTTTCGTTTCTCTTTGAATGAAAGTGATTTACATGACATTTTGTTTATTTTGCTTAGGCCCGAATCGGAGTTTTCTCAGTGCTCTATATAGTACCGGCAGCAGTATTTTTAGCCTCTCTATTTTTCATCTCGACTCCACTATCGCCGTCCGGAGTATTAGCTCCAATTATTGGATCTCAAAGGAAAAACAACCAAAAGTTGTTCGTTGCTCTTCTGGTTAGGTTAGTAGAAAATATAGATGAATATAACAATATAACGTAATGTGACGGTTGTAGTTGATATTTTAAACCTATGATTTTCTACCGTTTAAACGTTTAAAGCTATGATTTTGGTTGTTTCAACAAAATTCTAAAAGTGTCTTTTCTGTTTCTTTTGTAGGTACATTTCCAATTTAGCTTTCGGGTCAGCCCTTGTAGTTTGGGTGTGGAGTCGTAAAACTTTCATGACTTGGAAGCGAGCGTTTTGCGGTCATGAAATGAAATGAATACGCGCTACAAATCGCGTTCTTGTGTAAGCGGAAGTTGATGTTTACACTCCAATTTTTAAAGACTGCCAAATTTTGCCAACCTGCATTACTGCAACACTTGTACAGATTCATGTACATATACCCATGTAAATGTGAAGGAAATGTAAAGAAAATGTCAATATTTGTATTTCTAAGCCTTGACTGTTGCTGGAACTTTTAACGAGCCTTATATTTATTCAATTCCAAAAAGCAATGTGCCTTTTAATCAAAGCCTTAAATTTTAAATCTTCCAAATAACTTATAATATGCAATCAATAAGAACTTCTCCATTTTCGGGTATTTAATGTACAAAGGTTTAGGTTTTTAAACGTTATAGCTACTTCTTTTATCTGAGAGATTATATGACTGTCAATATTCTTGTTGCAGCTATTTTGTAAATTTTGTGTACTTACTTATACCAGTAAGCCTGTCTAATTGTCAGCATTTTAATGTTAAATGACACAAACATAACGCGTCACGTGATTCATATCATGCTACTTATAATTTTAACACAGGTACTTACCTACCACCACTCCCAGCATCTCTTGATATATCAAGTTTACACTAGAAATAGATTAGTCATGTTGTTGATATTTAAATGATATTTTATCCTAGGTTTGTTGTTTTTATTTCGTTGATTAATATTATTTTAAATTAGCCGACAAGTACACATGCATGGATGAGGGAACGAGGGAAGACGCTTTTAAACGTATTATCACATAAAATATTTGTATTCGTTTTCCATTGTATTCTCATCACACTGCATGTAACGTGCGTAGCGATTTCTTCCCGCAAATCGTGATCACAAAAATTGCAGGGAATGTTACCTCAGAGTTTGTAGCTTTATTTAGTGCTTATGATTACTACTTACGTTTGTGTAACGGCTAAAGGGATAAATAATATTATTTATCCCTTTAGCCGTTACGTTTTTGTATTGAGATATGATGTCACACGAGTAGATTTAGTACGAGATTGAGCTAGGTTTTAGTTCTGTTTACCGAGCAGCATAAATGTGACTGTTAAAAATAACATGTTTGTATTTATTTTATAAATAAATGAGCACAGCCATACAACAATCTATACGATTCATTATGCTGTAACTAATAAATAAGTTTATTTCGTGGAAAAGCATCATAACGTAATTCATAAATCACAATTGAAACCATTTAAAATGTGTAAGTATATTTAAAGAACTTAACATAAGAAAAAACAGAAATAAAATGCTATCATCAGTCAGCACTCTTTTTCAACACAATACAAAATACCGACTAGATTGTTTGGCTTCCGGTTGTAGCATGGAAAACTTGTTATCATCAGTTGTAATGGAAGGGACCGCTTCAGCGTATTTTTGCATGGGAATGCAACGCGGCCTGGTGAGCTTTCTCCTTTTCCAAACGTTCATCCTTTCGACGACCAGCTACGTACTCAAAGTAACTGAGATATCCATCCTTGTCCAAGTCGTCTTCTGTTAGCACCTTATCGATGAGATCTAATGAAAATTAAATGCAGATAAAGTTTTACAAGTTGTTTCTCTAGTGCTTCATCAACATAAATTTTCAACCAAAGATATTTTTACGAGTCAAGCAAATTGCCAATTAGCACCTGCCGTTTCATTTAATTTTGCTACTATTTTCTAATCATGTTACAATCTTCAGTTTTTTTTATCAGAGGAAAGATAGAGACATGCATTTGCAGAAGAGTAGATTTTTGGATTTTTCCCATACCAATGTAGTAATCAAAGTCTTCTTGCCGTTGCTTAATCAGCTCCTCTCTTTTTATTTCAAGTTCCAAGCGACTTTTTTGATTTTCCGCTGGAATTCCTCCAGACGATAATGGGATTTTATTTCCTGTTGAAGCCTCCTCCGCATTTTTCTGGCTAAGATCTAAAGACTCGTCAACGTCCGTCATTGGGAGGATGTGCGAGATGGCTTGTAGAATTTCTAGCCCATCCAACATGCTATTATTATCAAAGTCGTGCATTCTGCAATTCAAACAAGTATAGGAAAGACATATTATACATGGTAAAGAGAGCAGATTCTATTTACAATGTTATTCATGTAAATAATTTGATTTTTAATGCATTTAACCCAACCAAGCGCTTTCTCCTACTACTTTTTTACGGAAACAACTTTCTTTTTCTCCAGCATAAACACAAACCATTAGGTGAGTACATGAGGGAGAGAGAAAAACTTGGTAAACCCGCTTGGATTTTTTTACAGTTTTTTATCCATATCTACATTGTAAGATGAAAAGCACACACTTACTTAAAGTAATGAAATTCCATCTCCTCTGGGGTTAATTCTTTCCCATCTGCAAACACCCAATCTCCAAGATCCTCTTTAAGATGTCTAGAGAAAGAGGGAGATACACAGACAAAATTAAATTATATTTTTTCAGTTCTCCTCGTTAGCTCATCTCATTCTTGGAAATTTCTCTGGGTTCATACTATCTGGCAGGATTAGAAAAAGCTCACTAATTCCGCAAGTAATCCCCAAAGAAAAATGCAACAGGCAAAACCGGGGAAAGTATAAAATATAACGAAAAAATGTAGCATAGAACAACATAAACATAAAAATTACATGAATGGTTGAACTTTGGATAACATAAGGCGTGTTTATGTTTTTGATTATTTGTCACATAAAATATTAAATTTACTCTTTATCATGAAGAAGTTGCTTATCATGAGTTAGAATTGGCTCGGAAGTTCCCTGACTTCCAGGTATAGGCCGCCGTGGTACGTAATGATGATGGTCGTCCGACCTTTTCTCATAAGCTCCAGCATGCACTCCTGGAGTACCGGAAGTGTGTACAGCAACTCGAGGGCTACGTGGACGATGAGGGCTTGCATGGGAGGTACATACGGTGATGTAAAAGGATGCGATCAAGAAAGCACAAATGCACATTGTGACTAGACAAGTAGTACTAACTTGCTTTGTTTTTATGACACCGTAAAAGGAACGATTCTCCATTGTTGATCACAGATATATCGGATGCGAATTTTGTGATTGTAAATTAAAGCTCGATATAAAACTAAAGTTGATTAGTCTCGCTTGTAATTCTGGAATGTTGTGGGTGACGATGATTCTCCGTCTGTGGAAAATTTTAATAGCAAACTATTTAGAGATAATGAGCCATATATACTTCTGTTGAGAGTCTATTCATCATGTAAAGCCAATTTTGTAGATTTTATAAGTAGATAAAAACTACGTTCATTTTGACCTTTTATGCTTTTTTGTTATGTATATATTTATTTTATGATGATGATCTCCCTCTACTCAAACAATTCTCTGAAAGTATATCTTGACTTAAAATCCATTGAGCGTGTGGTCTATTCACAATAAGCATTTGATTGTTATCTACTATTAATTTCTTTTATGTAGATTAGTTATGCTCTGGTGAGCTACTATTCTTCATCTCCTCTCTATGAGCTTTTTGGCCTAGTCATTTGGTATGCATTGACATTAAATTGACAGTAATATACCCTACTGTGTAATAAATCAAATCGTAACAGTAGGCTTGCTGAAAGAAAGGAAAACGATACACGTATTTCCATACTGTTTATTCAGCTCCCTTACATTCTGCTCTGCCTTAGCCGTACGGGGCAATTTTCAACACAAATATTATGCACAAAAATATACAAATGATAATCATCTTTGGAGCTGGCATGTTTGTGTTTCCCTTTGTGTGAGAGAGACGGATTTACATTTTATCTTAGAGGGAAGAATTTGTCATACAGTTGTCAATTTGTAGGGACTCGTAGACATGCAAACACTCTATATCGGAAATACTGTGCCAGTTGTAGAGATAAAACTATAGTATCAAGATTACACGATACGATTTTCCATGCCGGTAAGGCTTTTGAATTTATTTCCACTCAGCAGAGACCTTGTACCAACAAGCTTATTTCTTCTGGTTACTGTCCTTCAACAATAAACGTCAACACAAAGCCGAATAAAACGGAGAAGGAGTGTAGGAACGAGTGACTGAGCAGTGAGTAAAAGTGGAAAGGATGATGATGAACTGATGATGAGCAGATGAATGAAGTCATGACATGATGATGATAGTGATGATGAACATTGAGTGAGTGTCGAATGAACAAAAAAGGGAACAATAAAAGTGGAAAAGTAAGGAGGACAGATGTACTCTGATGGAAAAGCCCGTGTAAAAATCTCTATTATCCAATGAAGTGAACCCCACTGAAGACTGCATGAATAAAAAGTGTAGAGATCTATCGTCGTCGGTGCATGGTCTGGTGGCGGAGATGGTGGTGATTCTCTCGTACAAACCCAAATGATTACTGGACAGCCAGAGGGGATAAAATGGAAATAGGTACATGTACATCATTTCCTTATAATGCGCTCATGTTCATATGTGTTGTTATATAGTTTGGAGTATGAGAGGGAGGTAGCCAACAGAATTGGGGTATAATGAAAAGGGAAAAAGTGAAAAAGACGTAGTTGCAACAGTAAAATAGGTGGTAGTAATAGCAGGGGAAATTATCAAGGGAAACGAGTGAGTAAATTCGGAGAGGATTTATTCTCGCGTGAGTACTCTGTATACGGGTAATATTTATACATTTTCAGCTTTATCTCTGTACGACAGTGTAATAGTGCGGTCCTTAAAAGCCTTTTAATCGACTCCACTCCACTGCTCCTTCAATCACTCACTCATTTTTTCCTTCCTTGTTCTCGATAGATAGAAGAATAGAAAGAGAGAGACAGAGCTCACATCTCTCTTTCCCTTCTTCATTCCGCACATCCTTTTGAAGTATAATTGCGAGACAAGTGCTAATACACATGAAGATAGAGAAACTGGCGACGGAAGAAGAAGTACTCTGAGAGAGATGAATCACAGGATTGCAGAGGTTTACTACGACCGGGCATATTTTTCCACGAGTAATAGAAAAGTTTGCCAAGAGAATGAATGTATGCTTTTCTTATTTCCTCGTTTCCTTCCTGTATTATTCTCTTACTGGCAAACTCGGTAAGAAATGAATTCAAGCATGGCATTCTTAGCTTATCATTTTACCTTTACGACCAAACAGACGAATTTCCTTTTCCATCCATAAGTTTCTCTTGCTACTTGATTTTCTCAATTTTAATGAAACAAAACTTTAACCAAGTTTAGTATGGCGCATTTTGCCTATGCAAAAAATGAATTTAGTGCAAAAAATTTCAAAGTTGTTTGTTCTATTCCGGAAAAGAAAACGATACTACAGTTGGTTCATTCATGCGATAAGAATCTTTTTGCTTGTATAATGACAAATGTTCGCAGATATCTGATTCCCCAATATAATGCTCTTATCTTCTTAATCACGACAGTTAAAAATAGAAATAGCTCTCCAAATCTAAAGATAATGGTAGGAAGCAGGTTACAAAGTATCCAGTCTTCAGATTAGCCCCCCATGAATGGAACAGAATATGCTTGTCTTTAGTTTCATTGTCGGAAACTTTACACTGTCAACTGTGCAGATTTAGGAACAAGTTGTTTGCGTTACATCTACACAGGCTGAATTTGTCCCGACATGAATTCTTCTTGTCGGGAGTTTACACTCGGAATTTTTTTCTATGGAATGTGCCATATGTCAACAGAAAGTGCATCTATTATTGAAAAAATGACAGATTGGGGGCTTGTCCTTTGATCAGTGTGCTGTAGCGCCAAAGATGCTATTATGAGACATGTTCAACATGTGCTTTATGTTGCACTCTCGTGTTGCTTTTCCTGTTGTGTCCCTTGTCTCGCTTTTTTGTTGATCCTTTGTTTTTACAAGGCACCTTGCATGCCCACTTTTGTAAATGAAGTTGAGGGTTCTTGTGGTGATGCAGTGGCAATGGGCTTACATGAATGAAAAAATCTCTTTGTTCTGAATGGATTTTATACTTACTTGTGTGCTCTATTCGCCTTTTTATTTGTCATTCATTATTATCCCCTGATTACAATGTTATATGCTCAATCTCCCTCTCTCTATCCCCATTTGTCATGTTGGTCAATGGACTATTCTGAAGTGTGCGATGTGTTTTCACTTGTAACAATGCCGGATAATGGTCTGTTATTACAATTTTAGGGATAATTTTGGCACCTTTCTGAATGCAAACAGAAATATGACAGATGCTTGTACCATTATTTGCTCACTGGTGGTAATCTTTATGTACAACCAGTGCCTGAAGCTTCATTTGACGAAATGGAGCTTAAATTACAGACGATGGTTCTAGTATGGTGATGTTAGTAATGTGCCAATCTACTTGATGATAAATAATGATCCTATTAAAGAAATATGAAGAAAACGCAGTAAAGAAATATTAAAATAAACTTACGATTTTGAAGAATCCAGATTTGTTGTATTAGTTTCACTAAAAACTATGGAACGGGTTCATTTTCCAGTAAAACTAAATAGAGTGTCTGTACTCCAGACATAACAGAGTTCTATAAAGAACGCATAATTTTAGTTGTCACTTTCACCTTCACATTATTATATTTAAAAGTTGCACAACTGTCAAAACGTCAACACCTGGTACGCAAAACAACACTCAAGTTTGTATGTATGTGATAGCATGCTTTTACATACCACTTTTGTACAGAGTTCGTGAATCCCGCACGGAGAAAAGTCCGGAGGAGGTATCGATCGATAAATCCATCACGCTATCTCATACTCCATGAATGCTGTATCTGTATGCTGCTGGCATTCCAGAAGAAAGTCTTTGCTTTTCCAGACAAGATGGAGATACGGCTGCCTCCCACTACAAAACGGTCTATTCTCAAGAAACTAATGTACTGTGGGAATCTGCGCGTTATGCATACGGCGACGGCAATAGCATGCATACTTGCAATGTATTTAATACATAGACAGGATGCATGCTATTGCCGTCGCCGTATGCATAACGCGCTGATTCTCACAGTACTATTCTATCTGTTTATGATTCTATGAATGTGAAGTTGGATCACTATTTTGCAAAATACTTATTTAAGCTATTTTCTTTACGAAAGATTGATACCATATTATTACCATCGATTATATTTTACCAATAATGTGCCTAAATTAAAGTGTTTCGGAAGTTTATTTGCGTATGATGCATAATGTTTTTATTTAAATTTAGAGTAATAATATAATTTTTAAATCGCCACGTTTTTCAGCAATTTCATGTTTAAATAAATACATTTTTTGCAAACACGACTTGATTTATTATTTCTGGTAGGTTTTTAGTATATATAGCTTTGTATGATGCATGAAAAAAGCGATATAACTGCAATTACTGCTTTCTGCAACATTATAGTAAATCCTTGCATGCAATGGTGATTGGCGGTTTTGATTTGATTGTAGTGCATGTGCAAATTTTTTCAAGTGAAAATTAAAGTGGTCGATTCTGTACGTGCACAGGTGCCTCGTCGCGAGTGTAAGATTTATCGAGCAGAATAAGTGATTTTGGACACAGATTGAGTGCTCTAGCTAGAATTACATGCATGGTTGAATCTGAAAGATTGGTGCAGTGCGAGATATGGGGTTTTACGAATGACTTGTTATAACAGTTGTAAGCAAACTATCATCTCTTTTGAACGATTTCTATGGAAGAAGGTTTTTAAACCACATACTAGCCCACAGCGGGTTATTTTTTTCGAGGATCATTCCGCACGCTCCAAAGCTCCTTTGAAACACACAAAATAAAATTCGTTTTCATTGACCTTGCTTTCTGTCTACATGAAAATGTTGCGATTCTGTTATAAACAGGGCTACGTAATAGAAAATAAATTTGAAGTAAATATTGTAGAATTGTCATCCAAAATTAAGCCTTTGTAATTAGCTTAAATCTAACTATAGCATACTTATCATCGCAAACATACAATTATTGCCAAACGACATCATCAAAACTAAATATAACCTTTGCTACAAATATTAAAGAAAATTACGACAGTCGATTTTCATTATAATTTCTTGTCTATTATTAAGGGATGTCCCATAAGTAAAGACAATTTTTTCATTTTCATATAGATTCTAACAAAAGCAACTTTGAAATGAGATATCTTAGAATAATGACACGCCAGACTCTCGAGAACTGCAGCAAAAAATATCTCGGCTTTTGCATCTCTTAAAATGTCATTAACTTACTTCGACATTATGTAGCGCCATCTATGAGATTTCACAGTGCGAATTTTTTAAACTTATTTTTACATTTATTCTTTAGCTAAATGTCGTAGATAAGTAAAAATTCAAACAAAATTCACATTACTTATTCAAAATTCATTACTCTACAAAACTAAAACACAAAATGTGATGAAATTAGTGATTCATGACTGCATTTACCCGTTAATATGGAGTAGGGGCGATTTACTCATACACCTTTGAACTTCAGTATTTATTTCTAAATTTCTTATAATATTAGCAAGTTTATTATTGTGTCCTAAAAGTGTGAAAACTGGGCTTTCAAAATAAGTATAAACGTCTTGAGTTAAAAGCATACACATAGAAAAACTGCAATGGTAAACTTTTTATACAAGTCAATTGCTAAAATTTCATTCGAGCTGGGATTTTCAAAAACCGCCGTAAATTTGTTTACACTCTAACTTCCATACCTAAGCGGAATGAATAATGTTTCATAGCTCATCTGAAAGCCGAATGTTTGGTGAGTATGAAAGCGGTTTGTATGTTCAAAAAAACCCGGGCATAACGGATTTAAGAACAGACTTTGTAACTGGTTGTTAAAAATTGCCAGAAAACTCTGGGGAATCATGGCTGTAAACAATTGTTAATAATGTTCCCCAGATATGTCAAAAATCCATGGGATATTTTTTGGAAACACAAGTAAGCATTTGTCTTTCTAATGGTTATTTGATCAAGGCTTGTGGACTGTTTACGAAGTTTTACCAAGGACTTGAAAAAATTGTCTTTACTTATGGGACATCCTTTATATCCAATTATCAGCTTGTGCATTCATATATTTTACATTATACAGTATAGTATAGCAAGTACATTAGTAGGAGGTGAGAGGTTCTTCTTAGACGAACCGAATGGTCGCCCAAGCCGCAGACTCACAGCGGCTAAGAGGACCCGTATGTTGCTGAAGCATGAATTCTATAGCCCATAGCACACCTGTGCAACTTTTCACATGCGTACATTTTTCTGCATGGTCAGAATTTCAGAAAAAAATATCAGAAAATGAGTGTATTTTAACAATCCTGATTTTACAATGGTTTTATCCCATTTGAATTTCCAAACATTGCCATAATAACGGGTATTTACAAAATTGGTTTTTCATGACACACTGGTGATACAAATATTAGTCAAACCAAGCAAAAACCAGCCGCACGCCGTAAACCAAACTGTGTACTTGCACTAATATCAAGTCTCATTACCAAAACTTGAACTTTCAAAGGTAAGTGGTAACTTACAAATGGGAACCAACCCATAACCCATATGTGTTTTACAACAATGAGCAACAAATACGCAAAGTAAATATTATAGAGTGTGCACCTCTCTCTACTATGCCACCACAACCCATGCGTAAAACAGCCTTTATAGAATGCTATAGTTATACCACGTTTTCTTCAAGGTCAACAACTTTGCTCGACAAAAAAGTTGTCCTGCTTTGCTCAGGAGAAACAATATTTTTAAGCTGCTTGCAATACTTGTGCTACCAAATATATTTTATGTTTGCTAGTTGCTTACAACAAACTTTAATGTTTTCAGTGGATCAAACGGTTTCCACTATTATTTTATATTTCCTGTGCAATATATGGTTTCCATTAGATTTTATAAAATTATGAACTTTGCTGTGCAAGCTGTTATTGCATTAACCACTTGCGCGTGCAACAAAGTATAATAATGATGAGTGACCGTGCGCCCTTGCGTACAGACATCTCATTAAAAATTCAAAAACATCTCCTTGTTGATCCCAAAATAATTTATTCTATTTTTATCCCAAACTGAGTCTGAAATAATTTATTCAAAAAAATATCCTTTTTGACCACTCTCAATAATTATTCAGCAGACACAAGCAAACAGAAGCGAAACTACAAATTTTGTCAGAAAATTTCATTGCTCACCACATTTTCATCTTTGTAATGTGCTTGCTACTTTTTTTAATTATTCACACTTGTCAGCTTTTCTGTAGACAGCGTACACCGTGAACACACGGTTTGCTCGTGCGCAGGTCGACGCAAAAAAAAGTAGTCACACGTAGCAAGGTTGGCGGGGTGCAAGCAGTAACAAACATGCATGGGTAAGTCAGTTATGCTGGTGATGATGACCTATAACTGGAGTGCAATTACTAATGTACAATTAAATAATTGTAGACACATTAAAAAAACTATACATGCTACAATCATGTGCGTGGTGTCATTCGAAAGGTAATTTTTAACATGTCTTAAATCTTTCCTAATTAATAAAAATATTTTTACTAGTACAATTAAATGAGCAATTAAATGAACAATTTAGATATTTCCATAATCACACATGCTACAATTATGCGCATGGTGTCATTCGAAAGGTAATTTTTTACCTTTTTCAAATCTTTCTTAATTATAAAAATTATTTATAGTAGGACAATTTAATCAGCAATTAAATGAACAATTAAATTATCTTTTCAAGGATACATGCTAGAAGCTTGCAAGTAGTATCATTCAAGAGATATTTTTTACCTTATCACGAATTTGTCACAATAGATGTACAAAAGGTCGCCAAGTCAATTAAATGTACAATTAAATGGACAATTAAACAACTTATGAAGTATACATGCTAGAACGTTTTTAACAAAACGAAAACAAGGCATCTAGGACAATTAAATGAGCAATTAAATGGGCATTTAAACTAACTTACGAAATATACAAGCTAGATGCTTGCAAGTAGTATCATTCAAGAGACTATTTTTACCTTATTACGAATTTGTCACATTAAATGCAAATAAAGTTTGCAAATCCAATTAAATGAGCAATTAAATGGTCAATTAAATTATCTTTACAACTATACATGCTAGAAGCTTGCAAGTAGCATCATTCAAAAGATAATTTTTGCCGTATTACGAATCTGTAAAACAAACAGCAAACAAGTTCGCCAAGTCAATTAAATGAGCAATTAAAACGCCAATTAACTTATCTTTACAAGTATACATGCTACAAGCTTGCAAGTAGTATCATTCAAAAGATAATTATTTATTTATTTCGATTCAATCTTTAGAAATTGGTTTTTGTGACATTTTAATTGGTAATTAAACCGGCAATTATAACATTGACCGAACCAAACATGCTAGAACATTGTGACAACTTTTATTTGTAGGAAAAAGTTTGAGAGAAAAAAAACTTGAAATTACTTGTCTGTGATCTTTCTCAATACATGATCAAGTCAATTACAACAATTAAATGAACAGTTAAGTGACCAATTAGTAAATCATTAAATTCTTTTTGTATCATTACAATCGTGTGACGTATCAATAGAGAGCAAATAGCTTATGCAACTCAAAAAATGATAGGGCGCTCAAATTCCAGTGTGTGCAGAGCAAGAAGTAAACCAAAAAATGTATCTACGTAAGTATGGATTTTCTGTGTGGTTGTTGAAACACACGGCACTAAATAAAAAGAACATGTGCGTAGCGCAGAGAAAATTTGCAAGCGTACGGAACGAAGCAAATGTAAGGTGATGGATTAAATCGAAGATGATGATAGTGTGCAACTGACTCGCAATTTATTTATGTTGGATACAAAATATATTATCATAATCTTAAAACGGAACACATTCTGTTGGGTTCATTGAACAATGTTTGTCTACTGATGATATGGAAAATTTAGTTCCTTTTTGTAATCAGGCCCGTGCGCATCTACAAAATGGCTCAAGTGGTTTCAAAAGAAAAGTTTTCTTTATTCGAGGAATACATTTTTCAACAAGACGCAAACTTTGTAGATGGGTTCTATGACATTCCACAAGACTTGAAGGAAATTATTACTCTTTTTGCAGACTCGGAAAACAAAGAGGTACACTACAAGTGTTTTCTAAACTGCAAAGTTGACATTGATCCTGATTTACTGAAAAGGTGCATACCCCTAGAGTAAACGTGAGATACCTTTTAAAGGTGGTAAAGTTTAATAATGTTCTTCCTACACCAAGAATGCTAGTTGATCCAGAGTATAATAAAAAATTGTTTGTCCAAGTGAATCCATTTTTTCAAAAATGTCTTCCAGTTATTGGAGAATTGGACATTTTGCTTGAACCAACACATTTGGCCGTTGATTATTTTCTACTTGAGCCTACCAAAGTATGGTTTTATAAGAAATATATTCTTGTATCTCTAAAAAACATGAACAAAGAAAGCATTATACACCTTGGTAGAGAAAATTGCGTGTTTTTAATATCATTTAATGGCATGTGTGCTTTTGTTCTACTTGGCTGTTTTGGCAAAAATTGTATGGTAATGACTAGAGCAACAGAGCTCGCTACACACCATCTGCTACAACTTTATTCAAAACTTGTTCATTTGGGAATTCATCGATATTTTCTCAAGCATCAACATTTAGTTTAGTTTTGACATTCACACAGTTTGCAGTAAAAATGGCAATACATTTTCAAAACGTCCAAGTGAGTTATAAAGATTATGACTCACATCGTGAATACATATTTGAATTAAAGGTGGAACGAATACAGTTGGAACCAAACATTCCAGCGGAAATCAAACAAATAATAGAGACTTGCATGAAAAGTGAAACGTCGGACTTGAAATATCTGTGTGATTTGTGGATTGAATATGATTATTATGTGCTAAAAGTTTGTGTCTTTTCTAAATTACTTAAAAATCCATCATTCTTTCCGGACTTGGGTTACAAACAGCAACAATTTTCAAAATTGTGTCCTGTTCCTGTCAGTGAAAATTTGAATCCTGTGCTCAAGGAGTACAGTGTCAACAATGGAAATATTGTAGCTGCTAAACCATTCCTTCACAACACCAACGCGATCGAGTTTCTTGTGCGCAATGCAAAATATATGCGATTTTGTCCAACAATCTTGTTTGTACGAATTGAGATGGAAAAGCTAAAGATGAACACAGACTCTATTCTGCTAACCGCAGTGGCACAACTTGATAATGGAGAGAACCAAAAGCTGGTTTTTTCTTTTGACGGTTGCCCAAGTCATTACAATGCAGGGAAGATTCAAAGCATCCTCATCAGAATCAAGAATGGAGTTGCAGATATTTTAATGCAGCGGACCCCAGACGAAGCAGACGAGTATACTGAGGACAGCTACCTCCAGCAACGGCAACTTTACAGAAAACTGGTTTCTACCGGACTAATTCAACATGTTTGCAATAACAACTGAGTGGCGAGTTTCAATTTTTTCTGTCTTTGTACAAATTTTGACAATAATTTCATTTTCTAACGATGAATCTTGTTTTGCAGGATGAACAGATGGGAACCGTGGATTTTTGTTGCTGCTGGATAATTTTGGATTAATTTCAAAACATTTCTGGTTTCAATTTAATACTTGCAAATAGTTATTTAGAAGGGAAAATGTTTCAGCGAGCGAGCTATTACTTTCAATAATACTTTGATGATTTTATTGGTGATGGGTAACATATTTTGTTTTTTTGTGGTGGTGGCTTTGTGGATGACAGATGAGTTTCAGGGATTAATAGTTGTATTTAAAATCAACGAATTTTTTTTTGTTAGTTTTCAAAAGATGAAAAATGAATATAATACTTTGTTGGTTTACCAAAAACACAAAACAGGATTTGGGGTTTTTAAATTTTATTATTTTTTTGTCTTTTTGATTTTACACTTTTACTAGACTACATAATAATAACTATTCTCTAACAACACTTTTACAACTATGTAAAAATTTAAATATTATAAAACATTTTAAAGAAAATTGTATTAAAACTGTTAAACAACAATAAATAAATTCTTAATACCAAACCAATTTAAAACAAATTCTTTTAAAACTAATTTGCTAAATTCATTCATCGTCAAGAAAGTTTATATTATCATATAGAATTTTTAATCGTGCATTTCTTAAACTTAAACAAACTATTCAAAGTTGCATCATAAAACCATTTAGAAAAGTTTTTTGAAGAAAAATTCAAACAAATCTCACAACAATAGAAAATTATCCAACATAAAAAGTTATTATTATCATACAATTAAAATTTATAAAATAAACGAGTTTGAGTTATTAATTTAAATAATTTTTAAAAAACTTTTTAAAATCAAAACTAACTTGCACACACACATAAAATAAAATAATAAATATTTTTATGGATTTTATATTTTTAATTTTTTTGGGTCCCAAAAATCTAAAATCAAACAATTTCATCGTACTTTTCCTCGACATGCTTTTCCAAGGCCTTCATCAACTCCAATCCTTGCTCGAAAAATATGGTTGCTGATGGTCCAAACCATATATTTCCGTCGTCGAAAGTAATTCCATTGGGATGGATACGTTGGTGTAACCGCCAGTAAGTATTATCGGAAACTTTATAGGGTCTCATCCAGAAATTGCCACATTTTATAACAAACTTGTGAAACCAGAAACTGCCAGAAGTGGGAACATCTTTTTTGTCCAAACTGGAATAGTGGTAAACTGTGTGCATTCCTTTTGACGTAGCCTTTGCCATGCGGGACACACGAAGCATTTCAGTGACAATATAGTCAATATTAATGGAGTCAAAGTCAAAGTGTGAAGGTTTGTACTTTTCGCTTGATTTAGTTTTGCGAATGAGTATTTTTCCGTTTGACTCTACAAAAGCAAGATCAGGCTGGATCTTGACCACTTTATCACTTTGCCAAATATCGTGCGCCATGGTGAAGCAGAGAGAAAAAAACCTGTTGGAGAGCTGTTGAGCGTGCGTGTAGCAGGTTGAGACTGGAGTACGGTATAAAGGCCGGCCAGTTACTTTATACTTGTTTGGCAACAGCTTGCTGGTGTAATTATTTCACCACGCTGTCTTACTCTTACTTTTCTTTAGTTGAAATCAAGAGCTCAAGCCGACATCAGCATTGCTGGCGGAAATTAGCACACATTCATAGCAAAAAATATTCACACAAACTAGGTTAAAGTATTTTAACAAACCATTTTTATCCACTTTTGTTGCAGTTTAAAACTATTCACAAGCCTAAAAATGTACAATTTGTGTCACGAAATGAACACAAAAATTAGGAATTTTTCTGATGTTATATGCTTTTACTGAGAACATGCCGCAACTTGTTAGCAGAATGGTTTTAAAAACTGAAACATTTATTGATGGTTTTTTCAGTTTTGAAATTTAAAACATAAAACTTTGTAAAAAGCAAAAGATTTTTGCTGACAAGACCTGCCTGTTTTGAATATTGTGTTGTATGTTACAAAATAATTTTTTCAATTGGTTTATGATTTTTCCAAATATGTTATAATTTTGGTTGACGAGAAAATTTTAGCTTTAAAAATTGACAATAGGAATGATAAATGTGAAACATCCGACATGTTAATTTAAGAAATTCCAGTTTTTGTATGTATTTTTCTATTCCTTCTCCATAAAATCTTCTTTAAACTCTATTAATTTGTTTGCAAAGTGGATTCCAGCTTCATAGTAAATTGTAGCTGTTGGTCCGTACCATAGAGAACCATCTTTTACAATTTTTCCTTCTGGGTAAACACGTTGATGAAATCTCCAATGCGGTTTGCCTTGTTTTGTTGTGTATGGACGAATGTAAAACTGATCACTTTTTATTACGTATTTGTTGGACCAAAAGTCTGGATCTTTTGGGGTATCATTCAAGGTTTCACCATCCAGCTCAAAGATAAACTTGTCGTTCTGCTCGTCGTATTCTAAAGTTTCAATTTCTTGAATAGATAGCATTTCCTCTCCAATGCGTTCTGCATCATCAGCAGCAAACTCAAAATATGGAGTTTTATACTCCAAGCTGTTACTAAGTTTCCGAACATAAACACGCGAACCACTTTTAATAAATTCAACCTCAGGGGAACACAGCTTGATCACTTGACCACTATTTTTCTCAAATATTCTGGCTCGCCAGTCCTGTGCCATCGTAGAAAACAAGTTTATCTGGTAAGAGGTAGTGGAACACTGAAGAAAAGCAACAGTCACACACTACAATTTATTCTCATCGCGTGCAGTTGGCTATGAGTGCTCACACAAAACACTTGTGTACTAGAGAGATAAAATATGGAGCAGTTGGGCAGTAGAGCCATCGACAACTTTGTTGATAAACAAATAGCAAAAACAAAATACAGAGAAACGGAAGGAGTTTACACGTCATTCCTCAGACATGAAAGGGAATCTTTTATCGAAAAGAAACATTTTCCAAACTTATTCTCGCCATTACCAACTAAGGAACAGCAAGAAGTAATAAAAGTTATTTATGAATCCATCAGAAAAACTGCAAATAACGATATCCACGTGATAATTTGTTCTGCTGATGCTGGTTCCGGCAAGAGTTTTGTAGCCGCATACATTGAAAAGTATTTGATTGAAAATAAACTGGGATATGCATATGTTGCTCCCACTGCTGCTGCTGCAAGTAATCTGCCAAATGGAAAGACTTTGCACTCTTTTCTTGGAATTTACAATGTAAAAGTGTCCCCAAATCTCTTGGTTAATGAAAGGGTTCCAAAGGCAAAACGGAAAAGAATTGAAGAATTGCAGTACTTGGTTTGCGACGAAGCTTCGCTTTTGGGACTTTCAACTTTAAGCCTTGCAATTCAGAGAATAAAATGGATTAAAAAGTGTAAAAATGATCTGCCATGCACGATTTTGTTTTTACTTGATCCAGAGCAGCTACTCCCAGTACAAGACTTGCCAATTTTTACTCCATATCCACCTCAAGATGAGTTTTCCTTACAAGCGTATCATGTTGTTTCATCCCCAGCATTTTCAATCAAGTTGAGAGGTAACGTAAGACAGCGAGGAGATGCAGCATATTACAACTTTTTGTATAATTTTCACGAAAATCAAGTGACCAGAAAGGATATTGAGCTGCTGGAGTCACGACTTGTTACACGTTTGCCACCGGAAGTTGTTGCTTCGTTTGAGCACTGTGTGAATATTTTTCCTACAAACAAACTTGTAAATGCTTTCAACGAGGAATATATTGCTAAACTTGATATTCCTGTTGTAAAACTTGATGTAAAACTTGAACCATATTGTAATGTGTGCGCTAAAGACTACTCTCCTCTCTTTGCTGGTGTCAACATACAAGTCATGCTCTCTCGTAATATTTTTCCGGAGACTAATTTGTTCAACTCTGCACGTGGCATTATAAAAGACTTGCTGTTTTCAAGTGAATACCAAAGTGAACCAGAAATATTATTTGTTCATTTTCCCTTCTACACTGGAAAAACGATAGGAAGTGAAAAAGTTGTACCAATACGAAAAATTACAAACCGGTTTTGGTGTCCTCACAAAGAAGAAAAACTTGCTGCGTCATTCTTTCCTCTTATTCATCATCATGCCTGTACAGTCCATAAATGCCAAAGCTTAACTCTGGATCGTGTCGTGGTGCATTTCAGAGGAAACACAAATAATAAACGCCTGTGGTACACTGCCCTTTCTCGTGTGCGTTCAAGTGATGGTTTGCTAATTTACGCTGAGCAGCCACTGGACTGGTTTATACCTGTGCAAAAAGAAGAGAACACCTGCTCTACTGCGCAATAAAGGAATATAGGTCAACTATACTTTGTGTGAAGAAGAAACGTTTTTTGTTACACTGTGAAGTACTCACTTCCTGTAAAACTGCGCAGCAAATAAA
>CM056171.1:27292571-27410703 GCA_029691765.1 Entomobrya proxima
TTACACTTCCTGTTATCGTGTAAAGAAACGTTCTGTCTACATGCTCTGAAGCAAAAACAATTCAGTCTTCTATTCACTTTGCATCTGTTTACACCATCAAAGAGACAAAACATTTCAATATTTTACAAAAAAAAACTTTCAACAATTGTTTCCAAGAAATTTCTAAACTTTAAATTGTGTATGTGAGCGTTTCAAAAGTTACGAGCACACTTTGTGTGCGTGCTTTTTAGCACATTCTCTATAAACTATATTTCTACACATTCATTCGAACAACTCTTTTTAAATTCGGCGTCTTAAAACAGCAAAATGTATAAAACAAAGAAAAGAAAGGCAGAGACAGAAGTCTCGTGCTCCGTGTGTGAGTTTATAACAAACGATTTTGAAAAGTTAGAATTTCATCTTCACAAGGAACATTTATGTGGGTGCTGCGGGAAAGCATTCAAACACAAACGTACACACAAGTGTAAGTTTAAACCTGACGGCAGCCTAGCTAACGGTGAACCGTCGCTTGTCGATGACGAAGGAAATGTTGTTTTTCGGAAAACTGGTTCAGCATTTGACAACCTAATTGCTAACTATGATGCAACTTTCAAAACAGACTATATAACTTTGGGAGAAGCTGTGGACAGTGTACTTGTTCCACTCAGAAATTTGCTGGATCATTACGTCGATCAGTTGGGAAAAATAAAAGTAAAGTTTGCGTTCCATGTTCTGATGGAAGATGTTAAGACTCTTGAAGAACAACCACGCACGTACTACTCTAAACCAACGAGACTGGTACACACAAACTTTACCGATAGCGTCATTGAAACCAACGTCAATTATGGAAATGCGCTAATTATTCTTCTCAACCACGAAAAATCGGGCTTGAGACTTGTTCGAGTTGAAAAACTTGGAGTTTTAATTTACAAGCACAACGCACCAATGATTTTTGGCTATCTTCCCACTCCCTACCTGAAGAAGCGGCATGGATTTTTTAACATTGACACTGGAGAAAAGACATGTTTTGTATACGCTGTCCTGTGCTCTCTTTACTATCAAGAAGTTCGATTACCTGACGGAAGAAATTGGCATAGCAATTTGACGAATAACGAAAGAAAGCGTTTGAAAAGACTAATTCTGAAACGTGAAACTTTTGAACAATATATGCCAAGGCTGAACATGAACAAGTATTTGAATGGTGTTGACGCTTCTGCGTTGGAGCATTTTGAAAACACTCATGGGATTTCAATCTGCCTTTACGAATATGACCCAAACACAAAAAAGATTGAATGCACCCGAACAACAAAAAAACTGTTTGTTGACCATGCCAACCTTTTTTTAATCAAAAGGGAACATTTGCCACCAGAGGAGCAGGAAAAGTATGCTGATGATTATCATGTAGCCGCAGTATTTGATCCAATGCAGTTGTGCCAACTCAAAAAACGACGTGGCCTGAACAAATATTGCCGTTTCTGTCACATGACAATTCGTGAGGAAGATGATCATGAACGCTTTTGTCTATTGCAATTTAATCCCGAGCACGAACACCCAACGGAAGATTTCTATCAATTCAAAGATCAACATAAACTTTTGGACCCGCCATCCCGGATTTATTGTCACGTAGTTCAGGGGATGAAACAAGAAGATGGCCGTAATTTACTCGTTCCGTTAGCATATTCCATAGCATGCATGGACTCAAATGGAAATAAACCAATCCATGATACCGGGTGGTTTACATTTGGTATGATGCAATTTACGCTTGCAGTAAATAGATATGCTGATGCTTGCAAGGAAGATAGATTACTCGACGCAATGCCACTTGTCGTTTCAAAGGAAGACCAGGAACGACTTGACAATACGCACGAGTGTTTTGCATGCGGAACAACAGAATTTACAGTCAGCAATCCAAAATGTCGCCATCATGAACACTGGAAAAAAGGAGTGCCAGTAAAAGTAGCCTGCCATTCTTGCAACAGCAAGATAAAAGCCAAACACTGGGTGCCAGTGTTTGTAAACAACTTTACAAATATTGTCGGAAACCAAATTTTTGGTTCACTTCGAGATGAGCACATTGAAAAATATGAAATCATTCCAAAACAAGACGGCTTTATGAGCATTGGACACAGAAAATATTGCAGAATAATGGACGGAGCAAATCATTTGTCACAACAGCGAACTGATTTGCTTGAAATGTTATCACCAGAAGAAAAGTATCTTATTCATGAAAACAGCAGCGTGTGGGGAAGTTCAATGGAAGCTGTAGAACGCGGACTCTTAATTTTTCCAAGTAATGCCGTAAGCTGTGATGCTGACCTGGACAATGCCCAATTTCCAGAATTCTCAGAATGTGTAGATGTGACACTCGGAAGAGCTGTTACACAGGAAGAATATGATCATTCAATTGCATGTTTCAAACAAGTGTGCGACAGTGACATGAGAAAATATGCTCTACTTGTTGCCGAAGCTCATAGTCTTGCTCTTGCTTCAATAATGCAATCTTACAATAACTGGGCAATGAAAACATTTCAACTTTCTCCTCTTTGGGACCTGTCGTTGCCTTCCTACGCCAATAGCTGTGCACATTTTATTTCTCGACCAACGTATCAGCATTTGAAGGATGAAAAGATTCTTTCCATCATAAGAAATTCCGTGCTTGGAGGTCTCAACATTGTCTGTGAGAAATACTTTGTAGCAGAATCAAAGAGGCTTGGCAAGGAGCAGAACAAAACGGAAATCTTTTCAGCAGATTATTCATCGTTATATTTGAACCAGCTCAATAAACCGATACCACACTCGGAATATAAGCTACTTGGAGAAGAAGAATGCAAAAATATCAATTTTATGCAAGTGCCAGAGGGAGTAGGCTATGCCGTTTGTGTGACAATGGGTTATCCTGATCGAATTAAGGAGCATACGCAAGACTTGGTTTTGTGTCCAGTACGTGAAGATATTGATTTTGATTCCCTGTGTTCTGGTGGAATGTGCATGACAATGACTCCACTCGAGAAAGGTGAAATATTTCATACAACTCTCGCTCAGGAAGAAAAGAAAAAGGTGTGGCTGCATGTAAAACTCTTTCAAGTTTTTATCAACATTGGACTTGAGCTGAAACAGGTGCACGCTGCTATTCGATGGAAAGAAACTCCGTATCTGCGCCCATTCTTCCAGCGTTGCATGGAAGCAAGAAGAGATGCCCAGGGCATGTTAAAAAATATAGTAAAGTTGATAGCCAATAGTTTTATTGGCTTTACAATAAAAAAGGATAACAAGTATGATGTAAAACTGGTAGCAGAAAAACCACAGGCAGAAAAGTTGCTAAGCAATTCAAAATTGGCAGATGTTCAGTTGGTTGCTGACGATCGTGTACTGTTTTCAGTATTTAAAGATTCTACCCAACTGAGAACCAACCCATTAATTGGCTGGACAGTTTTAAATCTGAGTAAAGAACAGCTATATTTTGATGTGTATTTCAATCTGAAGCCAAAATTTAATGGCCGTTTTCACATTGCCTACATTGCAACAGACAGCATTATTGCTAGAGTTGAGGATGAAGAAGGAAGGTTTTTACAAGATCTAAAAGAATTGGAGAGTATACTGGATTTTAGCAAGTGGCCTGAATCTCATGGCAACTTACATGACAAATCAAAAGAATTTGTTCCAGGCTATTTAAGAATAGAACACGCACTGGGAGTATCATTTTGTGCGTTGCGCAGCCACCAATATTCCCTGCTTAGTCTTTGTGAACACTGCATGGGAAAGTCATGCCAAAAATGTGAGTTTACTGGCTATAAATCTACCACAAAAGGGAAAGGAAGAAACGCACAAGTTGTTCATGATACTTACCTTAACATTTTGAAAAATCAAGCAGTCGACCAACCACAGGATTATTATGTGATCAAACGACGAGATGATGGAAACGTGCACATGACAAAAAGAAGGAAAATTGTTCTCGGTGTGAGCAATAAGGATAGACAGTTTACTGAAGATTTCCGATCAACACCAATGGGATTCAAAACATTGGATCAGAGTACTTCCATCGGACCAGACCAACAGTGCTAGTGTAAAGATAGCAATGTGATCATATCAAAAAGTGGTTTTGCATTTGCAGAAATCCTTACTTGGTTTTATTATTGTTGTGAATTATTTGAAAATTAAAATTGTGCACTACGAACAAAATGTAAATAGTTATAAATATTTGTAAATAGTAAAATTGAAAATCATGTTATCATCGCGCCTTTTTGTTGTATTTTGTTTTGAAAATTGTAAAGAGTTAGTTGATGTAAAAAGTTTTGGTTAGAATTGATATGAAAGTTTTGTAATTTTGTAAGTTTTCTAAATATTTTTGTAAATCCTTTTTGTAAATAAGTTTTCTATTTTTGTAAATAAGTTTTCTATTTTTGGAAACAAGTTTTCTATTTTTGGAAATAAGCTTTGTAAAAAATCAAAAAAATCTACAAGCTCATCGCTAATATAGTTGGTAATGATTTCTGTAAAAAATATACAAAAAATATGTTAAGTGAATTATGTTAAAAAATAATTTAAGTGAAAATATTACTGTTAAACAATTGCACTCTAATTGCACATGTTGCCTATTATTGTTGGAATATTTTTAGGCATAAAAATATAAAAATCCATAAAAAATATAAATATTGAAAAATCTATAAAAAATATAAAAGGTAAAAAATCGATAAAAAATATAAAAGTTAAAAAATTCAGAAAAAATATTACACGAAAATTACTGCTGAAGTAGTAAAAAATAGTTGTAGGCTGTATATTTGCTTCACATGTAAATGTATTTTAATTGGCTATGATAATTATGTAAATAAACAAAATTCAAAATTAGTTTCTTCTTGCCTTTATAACAAGCTCTATAGCATAATGGATAAAGCGAAATACATGTACGAAATCTGCATTATGCAGGTAAAGCACTGAACCTTGGGTCCGGTTATAATCCTTCAGAGCAACATAATAATAATGCCATACGGGTAACGAGTTTGTTCCCATTTGTAAGTTACCAATTACCATTGAAAGTTCAAGTTTTCTTTATGACACTAGTACATGTACATAGTTTGGTTTACGGCGTGCGGCTGGTTTTTGCTTGGTTTGACTAATATTTGTATCACCAGTGTGTCATGAAAAACCAATTTTGTAAATACCCGTTATTATGGCAATGTTTGGAAATTCAAATGGGATAAAACCATTGTAAAATCAGGATTGTTAAAATACACTCATTTTCTGATATTTTTTTCTGAAATTCTGACCATGCAGAAAAATGTACGCATGTGAAAAGTTGCACAGGTGTGCTATGGGCTATAGAATTCATGCTTCAGCAACATACGGGTCCTCTTAGCCGCTGTGAGTCTGCGGCTTGGGCGACCATTCGGTTCGTCTAAGAAGAACCTCTCACCTCCTACTTACATTCATATATTTTGTTCATTAATATACCATTAACAAAACAAATTTCGGAAAAGCACTCATAACATATGTAGTTTTCAACCATTCATAACGCACTTAGTATGGAATACGAATGTCATGAGATGCTTATGAGAAACGAGCTTTCATCTATCCCCAAAACACTCGTTCTCACGATACAACATATCAGGTTGGGGCTACTTGAGAAGCTCCATGACTTTACCTTGTTCGTTTGGAATAACTAATATAAATCTTACAATAATTGTGATTGCTTGTATTCAAACTAAATATGAGCAGATGAATCGCTTGCGTAGAAAACACATAGCTATACATTAACTATATACTCAAATAATAAAATTAAAACTAAACTCAAAACTGAGTAGCATTCATTCAGATTCAGAAGCATCACATCCAATATCCAATTCATGTAGAATAAAGAAAAAACTACATTATTTCATTTATCATTGCTTAAATCCAATGTATAAAAAACTTTTGCTCTTCTCAAACTTAAAAATAGGGAAAGTGTTGGATAATTGATACCTTAAGTCAAGTACCCCTTTGTAAAGCGCTGTTATGGACATGTGTCAGACGTTTGTCGGATTTGGATAAAAAATCGTTGCATTTGTTACTGTTATCAGGATTCCAGGCACGCGTCAGTCACGTTTTTAAAATCATAAATCCTCACCCACACATGAGCAATGTTTACAACTATCAATTATATGAATCCGGGTTAAACAAACATACGCCGGATGATACTGCACGTGCTACCTTTCGTAGTTGATTAGTTGGATGCATTTATTTACTTTGGTTCATTTTTCTCCATCAAGTGATGCAGGGAACGGCAGCCCCATTTTTACGAAAGTAAACAAAACACCTTCAAACAATTAAAATTGTGTGCGCAAGGCCAAGGGAGGAGTTATGATAGCCGGTAAGTGTTTGAAAAATCACCGTAAAATGAAAAGGACTTACTTTTTTCCAAAACCTGAAATTCACCAAAAAATGGAATGCACAATGCACACACGTTGTAAGCTGAATTCATTTTTTAGAAATCTTGTGACTTTCCTTTCAACAGGTTTTCCCACGTTTTTTATACAGTAAACCATAAAAAATTAGATTGAGTTAGCGCGTCTAACAAAGCTCCGGCAACACCACATCCACATCATATGCGGCTGACTGGAAGTATTAACGGAAAGGAAGAAAATTAAATAATTACCAATTACTGAATCATATGGTGAGTGGCATAGATTTTTTTATATAAAAAGTTTCCTTTCCACATTCACGGCCTTTTTTCTCTTTTCATCGCTTCACAATGTACTAACCATCATCATTTTATATATCCCATCTCTATTTTATTTCTGTACTTTGTGCCCACACTTCTTTCTCATTCATTTTCATAGACAAAGTTTGAATGGAATTCATTCAGTCAGTCAGTTCCATTTTCTTCAAAAGAAAAAAGCCTTCTACTTCTGTTTATACTTTTGCGCCAAAAGTGGTATAGGTCTGTCTTCAGAGTGTATTAAGAACCAAAATATGCTGTTATTGCACTCTTTCACAGTGCATCTACATTTCTTACAAGAAAATTCCTTTCTACTGAAAAGAATATAAAAAAGGCGAGAATCTTGAAAACATGAGTATTCTCAATAGTATCAAGCAGATAGATAGAAAGTTTGACTCTATAAGGTATCTACAATTTTTTGTGTATTTTCAAAGAATTCACTACTGTTTACAGTTCAGTATAGCACGAGTTTATACTTGCATTATACTACTGTGGTATTAACGTTCTTTGAAACAGATAATAAATTGAATTATCTTGTGAACACCGTGAAAAAATGTGTTTATTAGCTAGAGTAAGCTGGATGGCTTTGTGATTACATGTGTATGCATGGCACAAAGCTTTCATCATCATGATCATCGTAATAATAATAGGAAAAACGAAGATGGATGGATGAAATATATTATGAAACTTAAGTGAAAGAGAGACAGAGATCCAGCCACGTTCCCTCTCTTACACTTTTTACTTTTGTGTAGTTCTAGCAGAAATAGTAGTGGTGGTGGCAGAAAAGGCAATTTTATGAGACTAATCAGATCTGCATATCATTCCACAAATTCATATAAAAAATTTCTATATCCGCTTTTATATCTTTTTTACCACATGCCCAAAACTACTACCACGTGTAGTTACTTACGTGTACTTTTTTCTTTTTTACACTTATTCGTTTTTTTGCGAACGCATTCTATTTTCTCTTGGGTACTGACAACTTTCTCTCAGTCACCACTCCATTAAAACATACCAAACTTTTAACTAAAGAGTTCATATATTTTTTATTTGAATATTACACGCTGTAATAAAGAACTTATGTTTGAAATGCGTTCATTCATTACTACCACTGACATTACTTACTTTCCTTTCAAACAGAAACGTTTTTTTACAAAGTGAACTTGCAGGATTCAGAAATCATGCAAAATTCTTTTGATCCGATAAAGTGCTTTCCTTTCGCATGCCTGATTTGCGCGAATAGATTTTGCTGCTAAAATGAAGATTAGCACTTAAAAATCCTTTCAAGTAATTTGATTTGATAAATTAATACAATTAGCTTTTTGTGAAATGATATGCTATTGAGGATTTGTTATTAGCATTGAAAGCTAGTTATACTACTGGGAAACATATAAAACCGCATTTTTGTCATCTTAATTACATTGATTGTTAATTGATGTTAACCGAGAGTATGAGGTAAGCGAAATTGAGAAGAGGTCCGTCGTGTGAGAGTATTGATAAAAATGAAATATTCCAGCCATGAAACATGGACGTATGATTGCCGTGAAAAAAGCTAGAGAATAAATCCCCGTTGCAAGATAGACTCTCTAAGCACATTGCAAGTGTCAACATTACATATACAGAGACAAAGATGGAGAGAAGCTATTTGAGTTGGTGGAGGTGGTTTTGAAGCTGTTAGGCATACACACGCAAGAAACGAACGACGAGCTGGTGGATGATAGTGATGATGCCATATGCAGCAAGGAAAACTTGGGAAAATGAGAATGTGTTATGTTGTATGCTGGTGCTGCTGCATGTGCCCAACACAATGTATGTATGTATAGTAGAGAGGGGCAAGTCGGAGCCAATGCGGAGAAAGCTGACGAAGATTACCGTGGAGATGGGAACCTCACCCCGAGAGAGGATTGGTCCTTTGCCAAGGGAAGACGGGATGAAAGGCAGGCAAGCTTCAACCCAACAAATTGCTAGTCTACCCGGGTTTTTCTCTCCTTTCTCTCCTCGTCTAAACGAACATTTATCATGCTCGTAATATTTTACATGTATCAGCATCATACAGAAAATACGCTGAGATAAAACATTTATAGCGTTTTCCTAAACGTAAACATACATGCAAGTATACATGTTTACATGTATGTGGGCAAGTAAACTCTGCTAATGTTTCAACAAAATGCTTATCCTCACAAAAGACAAACTTGTACCGGTTTCATTATTTGTTCAATTCAGAAATATTTTATGGACACTACATATTATATATGATTTAAACCAAAATGATTCATTTAGTTTTACAAAAGCACGAAAAGTTTGAAAGTTAAATGTATGCACATTACTGTCAACGTGGAACAGCAAGTTGCAAATGCACGCATTTATTTTATTTAAAGGCTCTGACGAGTATCCAGAAAAAAGCTCTGAAAATTTGCCCATTTTCCTCCCATCTCGTTTCACTCAAGCATTATCTTGCGACTGTGAAAGTTTGCGTCGTTCGTGTTTCCTTCCAACAACTCTGACACAAAAGTATACCTACATATAAATATACCTACACACATAGCTTAAGCTATCAGTTATATTCCGCACCTGAAAAGCTACACGAGAGAAAAAAAGAAGAGCTTCTTCAAAAAGTTTTTTCCTCTCCAATTTTTTCAGGAAAAAGCAGAGAAAAGTGTAAGTAAACGTGTGGATGCAGACATCAGAAGAAAAAGAAGATCTCTCGATCACATCATCATTCTCTTTTCCCCGTTTCTTTCCCTTTTTCTCTTTCTTTGGCAGCCAACTTCAGAGTCTGCTTTGCTCTGCTACTTTTTCCCAGTGCGCACACCATAGCCAACAACAACTACATACAAAATTTTTTGTAGCAACCCAATCCAGCCAACCAAAAGAAAACGACACAAGGAAAAACGAGAGAACGCGTATATAAAGCCCTCATCAACCCCGAATATAAAGCCCACGTAGCAAAGGCATCATCGCCTCAGCATCATCATCCTTTTCCGAAATCATATATGTATCTCTTGTTCATCCCGTTTCCCTGTTTCTTTACTTTTCACCACCATCATATCACATCCTCATCATCACAGCACAACAGCAGCAGCAGCAACAGCAACATCAGCACTAGGAAAAACAACCATACTTTCCACGATTCCCTTTTATCCTTCACGTCATGATCGTCTGCTAGTCTCTCAGAACAACTTCACTCAGCACGCTTCATTCACTCACTACTTTTCCAGCAGCACTGCTTACTCCACACTATCATTCTCTCATCACCATAATATACCATCAGCATCCACACACAGTGGTGGTGGTATCACCAACAGCATCATCATCAGCAATAGCATCACCGTTCACCAAGGATTTTCATCGCCTTTCTTTTCTTTCTCTCTATAATATCCAGTATAAAAGAAGTGTATATCTGGAAGACTAACTTCATTAGTCACCTTTCGTTTCGTTATCACTTGTCACAACGACAAAAAAGAAAAAAGACCCCTCGCTGCTTTCGCTCTCTCGAACTATATGTCTGTCTCATTTTATGCGTATACATATATTTAAAAAGAGATTCGAAAGAAAAAAGGAAGAATAGACGGAGGAAAAAGAGAAAAAGAAAGAAAAATATTTCACACACTCGGTCAGACTTTGATTGAATAGGTGTTACAAATTGGTTAACATAAATCACAGCTCATGAATACTAAAAGCGTGTCAATTTTTAAACGAAAGGATCCTCTCTCTCTCTCTTTCTTTTGTGTATGTATCCTACTTCCTGTAAAGTAATAAAAAGTGTGATATTATAACCATTTCTGGTGTAACAACAGCTGAGTTCTTGATAAATTGAATCATTTGACACGAACACGACACGACGTGAAGAAGAAAGCGGAATTTTCTTCGGAGGCTAGTTTCAAACTAGATTACATTACCAAGCGAGACACCACTGTTTTCACTCGTTCAAAAAGAAAAGACGGATAAGGGACATACATAATATCCACATGGATCTTGTTCAGCAAAACTTAATTTGAATTTAGTCAATGTCATCAGGGAGCACATGGTTGTCTCCCTTTATTTTTTTGTGTCAACAAGTAAATGAGTTTCACAGACGTGCATATTACCGGTGGTGGTGGTAAAAGTGATGTGGTTGTGTGTAGTGACATATTACATTATTGTGTACTTTATTCTGCAACCAGTGAAAAATAAACTGACAAACAAGTAGTAATAGTTGTGTGTACACAACATATAAACCACTTTTCCTTTCATAAAGAAAACCACCACGCTGAATAGCTATAGTGAAGCCTCCAAGGAAAAATAAAATAAATGTAATAAATTAAATCTTGTCTCACCACTTTCACTTCCATTCATTTGAGTAAACACAACTCGACGTAGGAAAACGAAACGACAGAAGAACCACTACACATACAACATAGGGTGGCTTATGCCTCTTGCTGGCTTTCCTGTAACGAGGCTGTCTTCAAGCAGCGTTTTTTAAAGGTATGTCTTTTACTTCACCGCATGCCAAAAAGCGAAAACGTTTTTTGCAATGCGAATTTTTATACAATTTTCCCCACTTGATTTACTTACTCGATTTAAAAAATCTGATTATCCTCATCAACTTGTAAATTGATTTGATCTGCGAGGTTAAGTGGCACACATTCTTTCACCAAACTTGGGAAAGCTGCACAGCCTTTTCACTTGAATAGAAGCTCAGTAGATAAAAAGCGGCTTTTTCACTCTGAAGAATGAAAAGAACTGCACTACATCATTCACTCGGTATCCCTTTCAATTTTGCCATTAAATTATTACACAAAAACGTTTTTTGCAAATTCAATTCTGAAAGCCGTGTTTAGTTAGAAAAACACATTGAGATATAGGTATATATACTTTGGTTTCTTTTTTCATTGCATTTGCTTTCTCTAAGGCGAAAACTTGTTTTTCGGGCATTTAAGTGACCTGGTGAAAGGGGCAATAAAAACTAACACAATTTTGCGGTTCGTCATTGGGTTAAATGCGAACAATAAATACCACACCATAACATATCATGTACAGAGTTTGCTGCTGGTAGCAAACAACCCTGACGAAAGCTTTTTGTTTGAGTTAATCATCTTATCTCCGCGTGTATATTAGACAATTTGGTTATATATACAATAAAAAGAGAACTTAAGAAAATCCACCATTAACAGTACGAGCATACTTCTTACAAACCCTATAACGCATACTACATGCATGGAACCCGTAGTAGTGCTGGAGCATAAAGGGAAAATAAATGAAATCAGCTTGACTAAATTTACTGTATTATTCTCTCCTTTCTTCATCCATCCTCCTCAGATGCACACATTCTCAACTGAATGCCAAAAACGGAAAGCGCTTCATAAGAAAAGCTGAAGCTGAACTAAACTCATTAAAAGAGAGAACAAGTAGTGGAGAAAGCTTCATACATTGGGATCAGCAGTTTGCCTAAATAAAAAAGCTTTCAACATATGCCCTGTTGTACTCAGCACACAACTACAGTAGCAATATCTTCACCTTCTTTATAGTCATCATCTTTGCTGCAGTTTAATATTATTTGTACAAACACATTGCATTCTGCATTCTAACCAAGAAAAAAACTCAATGAATGGGCAAAAAACAAGCAACTTGAATGAATGAACTATATATATCACGCCTCTGTTCATCAGCAGCCACCACACCGCGTCAATGTGGTTGTCTTTAAAAAGTGAAAGCATCTTGTTTGTATCCGTAAACTTGATGGTAATATAAACATTTTCTTGTATGCATCACACTCCTTACCCATATTTATCATATAGTTGCATAATGCTTACTACGTACATTCCTGACTCGGCATAGGAGAAGAAAGTAACTAGAGCATTCATTGCTAATATAATTACTGAACAAAGAGTAAATCTTCGTACCACACGTTGAATGTTGAACTGATGCTAACAGTTTGATTGAATAAGTTAAATACACTTACACAAACGAGCATTATTGCTATAAGCATAAGGATTATATACAGGCTAGACGTGCTTTCCCAGCAAGAAAGATTCAGAGAAAAGTAATTGAGTTTAGGAGAGTTGTAACTTCCTTAAGAAAATACATTTAAACCTAATCATATCAATTAAAGTGCATCCCTTTGAGAAATTAGAACTTGGCCTTGTATGTGTGTGCTTGCGGCTCATTACACAGTTAACAAAATTTGCAGATTTATATAACCACACCACATCAGTCGCTGCTGCTCATCTTACGTTTAAAAATTTGGACACGTGAAAACGTCTATGAAAATGACTATGGAATGGATACAAAGATTAAACATTTTGTAACGGATTTTAACAAACGAGCACATGCACCTGTATTTTGCGATGCGAATGCAAAGTGACTTTTACACTACCTGAATTGACAAAGAGTACCCTTACTACGTGACTTTCATCAAATTTTGGACCTAGGAACTTTTCACCCCTTCTGAATCAAATCAAATTGGTACGAGTGAAAGTCTATTAACAAACAGCAGCAAGCTGAACACTCAGATCTCCGAGCTTTCTGCAGAAAGCAGAAAATACTTTGACTATTTGCAAGAGAAAGCAGTCAACCTGGATCTAGACTATAGCAGCCGTGTCAACTACTGCAAAATGTTGAGTCAGTCAACATTTGCAAACAAAATGATGGACGAAGGTCGACTGTCCGCAGCCCTTGATGATCGACTAGACATCAAAAGAAGTTCGGGCGGGGGAAGCGGTGGGGGCAGTGGAGGGGGAAATGGAGGTGCAACCGTAAAGTGTGAAGACTTTTCATCTCTCTACAGCATTCATTCTAGTGATGCGGCCTTGTCAGCTGCCACGGCTGTGGGTGGTCCAGTTGTCAATCGTTCCCTGACCGATCATTCTGGTAAGTGCATGTAAAAATGGTCTTATATTCTGCATGGTTAAATTCTGCATGCGGCCCACTACTTTGCTACAGCATCGACGAATTTGAAAGTCAATGGTACTCTAATTTTGACATGTAAATTAGCTTGAGTATCACTTTGAACTCATCCTGAACACCTTTCAAAACTTTAAAATGTGACAAATGGACAGGTTCTTTGTCAATCACAAACAAGTTACCCTGCACTCAACCTGCACTTGTTACTTTTTGACTGTATTTGTAATAAACGCGTAAAATAATATCCATTTGCATTCAGTGTTGTTCAAGGGTCAGTGCTTTAGGGCATTCATAAAATGCATACAATAATCTAGCTTAAGCTGTTGAGCTTGGGATTTTCAATTTTTCTACAAGTTTTTATCATGTTCATTGAAAATTCAAGTGGGGACTTGAATCCTTTAAAACTCCCCTTCAATTACGGATTAAACATGGAAATGAACAAAAGGGGAAAATGTGTCCCGGGTGTTCCGCTTTCCTCTTTGTTCCGTCGTGGTGCGGCGCGAGTGCATTCACTTTAAACTCTTTTGTTATGTTAATCTCGGCAAATTGTCATCTGAATGCAGCGCATCTGCCACCGCATCACGTGCGGCATGTCGTATATCATTATATCATATCACCTTATCGTCACAATTGTCATCTACCTCTATTTATGATACATTCAGATTCTGAATGAACTTCACCAATGCAAAATATTTAGGCAACGATACAAGAAAAAATATTTGTGAATACTGAACAATCTAGGTTCATTGATCGTATTGTCAGCACGTGTTTCTTGTTACACTAAAGTAAAGGTGTGCCGCGTGACACAATTTGTCATTTGTTTGTCGCATTTACAAGTGCAAAGTGCATTCATTTGTGAATCAGAAAATACCGCTAAACAAGAAACAACGATTCCCTGTGCGTATTTATTTTTAACAAGTTAAAGATTTTGTCTAAAACTAAAACTAAAAGTGGCCAATCACTTACAAACAGACATGTAAAGCAAAAAATGGCAAAAAATTCACCAGGGGTAGCATAGTTCTTGTTTAAGTTCATAAAGTGTAAACTTTTGTGGCAGATGTGAAAACCACAGATTGCCGTTTTTTATTAAATTGTATTTGCAATTCATTTCTCATCATATTGAATAGTTGTATTCTTTCAATAGTTAAATAATTTCATTTCAAGAACAAACGACATCTATGTTATGGCCAACATTCTTATTTTTGAGAAACGAAGATGATATGCATCCAAAGAAAAAACGTCACTAAAAGTGTCGTGTGTATCAGATCACCCCAGTACCTGGACTGATCGAATGCATGCATCTTATACATGCCTTAGTGGGGATGCAACATTGCAAATTTTCTTTTCGTATTGAAGGCATTCCATAGAGAATAGTTGAACTCTTACAAATTCATAAAATTTTAATAATATTTTTGCTTTGAAAACGGAAGCATTGTTTTGCAAAAAGTAACATCCCGCTCTAGACTATACAACATTATGTGATACAGAAGCGTAGGAGGAGTCCGCATCCCGTTAAGTTTAAATAATGCTCTCCAATTTCTCCGCTAGCTTTGAATGATTAATGAACTGCGTGCCAGGTGCCAACCAAAATCAAACTAAATTTATTATTTATTGCCTGCGGTGTGGTGCACCGAAATTTGCTTTTGCAAAATCTTCCCACGTAGTAATTAATTAAATTGTCGGTTAAATAAGAGCAGCTAAATGATTGAAACAAGTGTATAAAACAGACTAGAGTTAATTTAAGCATCATCTATGGTATAAGGGACACTTGCATAAATTCCTGTCCACTTAAAATGGCTCTCTGGCTTTACGATGAAAGCATGTTTTTCCTCTTATACATTTAGCTTTCGCTGGTTCCCCTTATATATATGCTTAATTTTATGCTGTAATTTCCTTTCTCTTTCCCTCTCTCCTCCTTTGACAAGCATTACAACAAGCTCATTTGCAAAAACGCTGAAACCCATGATGATTCCAATTAGACTTGCCTAATTGGTTCCTTTTCAGATGTAGAGAGGAGTAAATACAGGCTCCTGCGATGATATACCATAAGCGAACAGAAGATGCGCAAGCACATACATTTAAATTGATATCAAAGGACTTTTGCTAAAATGGATATAATGTAGTTGTTGAAAGTGTAAGCAAAGAACAAACAGGCAACAAAATTCTCAACGATTTATACACAGACAAACTATCAACCGAATATATTTATGGCAGCAAAAGCAGCAGCATATCCAATACTATTGCCAACGGTGAAAGCATATAGTATAAAGGCAGTGGTGGTGATGGTAGTAGTAGTAGTAAAGCAATGCAGTAGTGTGTAGTACACTGGTTTGGTAATTTCATTAATTAGTAGTGCTAGCAAACGGCAGATTGAGTTAAGGCATTGGCTCCGAGTAATTAATAAAACGGGCAATTTAATTTGGGTTCATTTAAGTAGTAGCACACAGACCAGCCATTCTGTAGCAAAAAGAAAGCTCCGAGTAGGTAATAGCTCTGTTTACTGGAAAATGAGGCAGAAACGTCTATTTGACAGAATAAAAACACACGAATTTATGCCACAGACGATTTAAATGTAAAAACTACTCTAGACAATGTTTCTCCCTTGTCAGAGAAAACACTAAACACTTTTGAAAATTTGATTTAGTACGTGCTTTTGTTCCTGACAGTCTGACATGAAAGTAGCCAATTTATACTGCCTTTCTGACAGTCAAACACTAATTATTATCAAGTATATTTTGCTGCATTACGTAAGTATTGGAAAGTCAATGCTAAATTGATGAATTTTGTTTGCTTTATAGGCCAAGAAGGTGCTTTCAAAAAACTGAAACCAGAAAACTCCACGACGGCATCCATAATGGGAGCAGCTACAACAAATCATAGTCATACACCCACATCTTCCACTTGTCCAACACCTGCAAGACGGAGACATAGAACAACTTTCACTCAGGTAAGTTACGTCCAGGTTTATGTGATGAAAGATCACTAAAATTTGCATTGACACTGTAGATAACATTTTGAGCATGAATTCAGTATCAAATGCCTTATATTATGAAGTCAAATTCAATATGTATTTCCAGGAACAATTAGCCGAGTTAGAAGCAGCTTTCGCCAAGAGTCATTATCCTGATATCTACTGCAGAGAAGAACTTGCCAGAACGACCAAACTAAATGAAGCGAGAATCCAGGTACAAAATCAATTTACTTTTTCATTAAAAAGTCATTTTATCCTTGGTTCATTTTAATTAGTTCTTTCGGATATGGATACTTAGATTTAAAAGCATTCCTAATTTTTAAATACAAGTCTATAAGTCTATATTCTATGTTATTACGTGGTTTTGTCATCCCATGATAAACGTACGCACTCGCATATTGCCGTGTTTATGACGAGCTTCCCTTTTTCGGTTTAAATGACATCAGAACCCATCCGTTCTTATTACATCGCTGAATCGGTTTACGTGCTGCATCGGCTCACTAGATTATATTTAATGTTGTAACTTTTAACATTGTAATGTTCAAGGACATATTAGATAAATGTCCGGTATGGCTTTAGTAAGAAGCTTGTTTATATGTTATCTTGAAACATAATTAGAAAACTGCCACTTCTAGCGAAAAGTTGATGAGCTCCTTGCGGTAAATGATTCTCATTTTCACTTTCTTGTACCCAAAAGCAATAAGAAGACGATGAGTATTGGATCTTGTATTAGAAATCGGAGGGATATATAATCAAAAGGGAAATTGGATATTGTGTTGCACTGCGCATTATACATCATCCCCATTTTTAGATGGCGTGTTTTATTCCATTTTACCGCCCACTGTCTATTTCGAACAGTAATAGAGATGAAATTCTTTTTGAAAAATGCGGAATTCATCTCAAAATAATAATGTCTTCTTGAAAATTCGACCGTTTTATTTTCTGAAATTGTATTTTACCCCGTGTCGTAATAGCTTGCATACTTCTTGTTATCTCAATGATGATGATGATAGATGATAAAAAGCGCATAATAGTTACAAAATGATTTTGTTGTGTGCTTCTGCTAAAAAGACCTTCTTTTCCATCCGACTACGACCACGATGATGATGATGATGATGATAATGTTGTTCAAACATAATGGGTTTGGCTCCCTGACGAAAACGGAGAAAGAGAGCAATGTAAAAACTTCCAGGAGAAAAAAATCTTGTTGAAGAGAGGAAGTGGAAATAGATAGAATGATGATGTTGACGACGACAACGACGACGATGATGATGAGTAAAAAGGAAATTGAAAAATATTGGCTCCCAAGTCAAAAAGCTTCCTTTATTCCGCTCCCATAAAAGAACTTTTTTTCTTCCCTGCATTTCACCACACATACAAGCAACAAACTATAATAATATGCTACATACTATGTTCTCTTACGGTGAAAGCACCGTGCGGCTATGTGAAATACCCATTATTTATTTGCGTCATATATACTCAACATAATATGTTGTCAATATTTATTCATGAGCAAACTAAGATAAATAGTACAAAGAGAGGAGAAAGTAAAGTACCTACGCTTATTTCCGCACGTTACTTAATCTTAAGTGCACAAACTATTACCTACTTTTATATACACTACCTAGCCAGCAACTCCACACATTATAGTCCTCTTGAATACCATCAAGCTCTGTCACTACAACTTTCATCTCTTATTCACATGATAAGGGCTTTATTCAAGGAAAAAGAAAAAAAGTAGTCCTTTTCTCAAAATAAGGAAACTTTTCACTTTTTCAGAGGGCGGATGAATGTAGTATTTATTTTTAAAAAGTGGAAAAAGAAACGAGAAAAGCATCTATGAAGCTTTTTCTCTGAATACAGTTTCCAGCAGCAGCATCTTGTTTTCAATGTGTACTACTTTACTTTGTGCTGCTACCTTATTTTACCCTTAATTTCACGAATTTTATTTTTAAGTAGGAAGGCTGATGGGAAAAAACTTGTTGTTGCTGCTTTTCTCTGAGCTAAATTCAACTTTTATAATGGAGCCACAACAAAATAATAAAAATGAGGATATGGGAAGTAATAAGAACGTAACAAGAAAGTTTAATAGGAAAAGCATCATTATCGTGAGCAATCCATTTTTTCCCTCGAGTTTATAGAAAGGAGATGGTTGACTACCGCAAGACTCGGGGAAGCCACTACCGATGATGCATAGGTACAACTTTTCGTTCAGGTTCAATTTTTCAGCGACAAGGAAACTTTTCATCTATATCACTTCCAGTAAAATGGTTTCGTATAGGCTCAGTGGTTTTGATATGGCAGCCAAGCATCTTATGATAATAGACAAGGTAGTAATTAACCCAAAACAACGGATACTCTAAAATAAGTTAACAATGATACAGATACGCGAGCAACTGATGAAAACATCAAATTTTTAGCCCTTAAGTGTGACGGCAACATTGACAGTTTTCTAGCTTGGTTCGCAGTATAAAGTGGCAGCGTAATAAAAAGTAAAATGCTGTTTTTATTCTCTGTAATTTAAAAAAAAAACTCGCCCACGGAAGTATTTCAGCACAACAACGTAGTCCAATTTGGTCATTGATACTTTATTTGAGCCCGTACCAGAAGGAGAATAAATAGGGCGTACAGAAGATGGTAAACAGTGCACCAAGGGAGGAGACAGTCACAAAAATATCTGTCATGCCATTCTAAGTGGAATATATCGAAGATAAATAAAGTAGCTATTGGATGCCTTCTCCTTTCCCTATTCTCCATTTCCAGAGCACACGAGAGAAAATGAAGCAGAGAGAAAGAGAGAAGTTGCTCGGGCATGAATGTATGCATGTACTTATTCGAAACAGCTATTGCGATTGCATATTGCATGATGGACTACGTTACGTCTACTTTAACAAGCTTCTTGTATTTTCCCTCTGAGTGCATATAATATATGTATACATTGTCGAACTGATATACGTATTTTCTCATAGAAAAAGCAACCGGGGCAGGGTAGAGTAAAAGGCTTTCATGTAAATCTCCATTATTCCTAAGCTTCCCTTCCTAAATCTAATTTGCCTACGTTAAAAGCCCTCTTCTCTCTCTCTCTCTTCACTTTTCTGTTCTGCATCCTCGGTTCGCCTGTTCATGTGCATTGAGTGAGGAAAAAGCAAAATATACGAACAAACACATATTCTCTTCAAAATGTAGTACGCATACTTGATAGAAATAAATGTAGGCTCATCGTTTTGGAATATATACATACGTAAAGATAAAATGAGTGAATTCAGCAAAGTGGAGGAAGAATGGAGGCAACTTTGGTCCCATCATCGTAGCATCAACAGCATCATCATCGAACAAGGTTGAACACGACATGCAATTCCAAAAACTTTGCTCTTCCAGAAAAGAGAACGACGATGTTGGACAAGTAAAATCTACCATATAAGATATCCACAATGCTCATATATATAAAATAGGTGTCTCCATTCTTCATTCTCTTTACTCAGAGTTGTTCCGGGAAGGGAAAGCAAGTGAAAAACTCTTATAAATCGGTGACTAGAATGGTAGAACGATGTAGGAGAGTTTTAGTGGGAAATTGGTATGTATATATGAGCCATGTTTCAAAATATCCACCTTTTCTCAAGCCATCTAAATAACCAGCCATCCATCCATCAGCTCTGCTTTTGTTGGCCTGAATGACTTTGCCTATTTTGCTAAATTGAGGGAAAAAGGTTCTATCTCTTCTCCATTTCTCATTCTTCTGCTTAAAAAAAGAAAGCAATCTTTTTCTGGATCCACTTTCTCCTTTTTTTTATCGTCAAACAATGTCGAAGAGTAGACGGATGATGATGAAATGTCGATCATTCGAAACTTGGGGTAGATATATGCATTGACATGATCGCGCTTAGTCTTGACTTGAGCGTTGTTGCTGTTCTCAAGAAAATTCAGCTACAATGATATAGTCCTTGAAGATATTTTTATACACATTCTGTTGAAAGCTGACAGATAGATTGCGTGTTCAGAGTTGTTAAAATTGAAAGTTAAAAGATTGTATTTTATTTCTTCGTGAAACGCAGCAGGGCAACACGACCAACAAGCACACTCTGCTTTTTATGGAATAGATTGGTTTTTAGAGTTCTTGCCAGACCAGATAAAAACGACAGGTGAGCATAAATCACTTTCCAAAAATTGCCTTTCTATTCGGTATGGAAAGAGAATACCTGTCGTAATATACGCTGCTCCTTGCTTGACGTGAAATGCTAAAGTGAAAAACTCGGCCAATCACATTACCGTTTTATACTGTTTGCATATGCACATATATAAAAGGGAGCATGTCAGCAACTATATCTTGGTAAACAGGCGATGACAGTAAACAAATGAATGTGACATGTTGTCAACTGGAGAAATATTGAGGATTTTATTTGATGATGATAGGCTTATATCCTTACAACTTTTGTTTCACTCCATAATGCAAACTGCAAGAGGTACATGGCAAGCTTATTAGTAATAGGAACAATACCGTTTTGGGAGACAGAGTTGCCTGTCATTGTCATCTCTTTTCTGGGAAACCTCTGTCTAACTGGATGCGTACCAAATTGTTACCGGTGCGGTGTGCCTATCTGTTTCCATCTTATTATTACAATAAATGTAATGTGCAAGAGAGGAAATATGAGAAAAACTGTAAACGGTTTTACATAGATCTTCTAAACGCTAAAGACTCGAGAAATACAAGAATATTTAAGAAAATCAGAACCAGTCGGGAAGAGTTGGGTATTAAGGTACTTGACAGATTTGTGGAACTCGTCGTTTTAAAACCAATAAATCATAGTCATGCTTTATTTTATTATATAGTCAACCATCTTTGTCTTTACAACATGCTTCATAAAAACTAGTGGTAGTCTTAGACGTATTTTCATTATTTTATCAGGCTTCCTATCATATATAATGCTACAATTCCAAGACTCCTATCTGAAATTCTCTCATTTGTAAAATAGCAAAATAAAAGTTCAGAAAAACTACCAAACAATTGTAATGCAAAAACTTTTGGATTCCCCAAAGTGCAGTTGGGCAAATGATTGTTTGAATGCGAAATGCGAAGGCATAAACAAGGGTTTTTTCTGCATGCATACCTTTTGTCGTTATCATATTGATTTCCAAAAATAACTTTATGGATCGAACTGTTAAAGCAACATTTCTGAAACTGACCGATTTAAAAAAATTCCAAGCATGCATATAAAATTTTGAAGTATACGTGGTATATGGTTTTAAGAGAATCTAAACTACGTATGTATGGTATGGCATAGAAGGGGCTAAAATGAAAGGTGAAAACTTTTAATAGGCACAAACACACATTTATTTGGAGAAAACGATTTTCCTATTTGCTCTCACGTAGCACGTACAGTTTTTGGAAGAGTTTAACAGTTGCAGCAGGTCGCAGTTGGAAAAATACTATAGTTAGACCAATCAGTAAAGTTGTTTTTCTTTGTAATGCCTATCAACACGGGAAAAATGGTCATTTTCAGATACAATAGCTTTCTTTTACGGGTACAATGTTTGGAAGATCCAGATCCAGCAGAGGTAGTTCTGAGAAGCAGTAGCGTGGTTTCTATACAAACATGTTATATAAGACACGTTAAACTTGTGATATTTTATTCAGGAGAACTTTTTCCCTTACAGATTATCGGAAAGGAAGTGAAGTAAAAAGTAGAAAAGAAAGGGATAGGAGGAAAGTTTGCTTTTTATATGAAAAAAGATGGACGTACGTACCCTCCCAAGTTTTTTCTGGGTAAATTGGATCTCAAATTTGGACTGTGTGACGAGCTGAGAGTTTTATACTTTGAGGAGAAGGTAAAAAGAGAAGGGATGTTGGATGTTATGGTTGAGAGTTGCTTGTGGAATCATAAAAGGGGAGAAAAGTTAGAAAAGGGTTGTCTGTCGAGGTTTTGAGTTACTTTTTTTTGCTACAAAAGTTTTCAATTTCAACCTGTGTGTATAAACACGAAACAAAATGTATACCGGAGAAAATATTAAAGTACAATTTTTTGTTACACTGGTTGGAGCGGGGACATGGGGACAGTTTCCTGTTTAAGTATTTTAAAACAGCTTGAATGAAAAATGTTCAAAGTGAAAGATTTCCTTGCTACAAAAACTTGTTAATTCATATTTATGCTATAAAGAGGAGCATGAAATGACGGGTTGCTTTCTTTATATATATTAGTGTCACACAGACTTGAGTTTTGTTTAAAGTCTTGTTTTGAAATTGATGTAGATTTTAAGAGTGATGACGTGATCATTACTAGATGTTTAGTGCATTGATTTGTAAGGGGAAATTCCATACCGAAAACAATAACTCATAGCACAGCACAAATATAATGTGTTGTATAACCAATAATGTAAAAAAAGTTGACCCGGTATTGTACAAAATTACTATTGTACTCTGAGCAGGACAAATTTGGAAAGCAGATACAAAATACAATGTACTTTTGCCCCAGAAAGGAAATCTTTTTGTTCTTTAATCCATCCAAATCATGAAAGTAGGAAGTTGTATATATGTAAATGGATATGGTTGTACAAAATATTATGCTGGAGATGGGGAAGAAGTCGTTTGTTGAACAGACGAAACGCTGAAACAGTGATAGGACATATAATTTAATTAGGCCTTCCATTTGACGGTGTGTGTCCCTAGGGAGTGAGTGCTTCACGAGGGATGCGAAAATATAGAGAAGTCTTAGTTGAAGCCTGAAAAGTCGTCACATAGCACGTCGTCACACGTCATCCTATGATGATGCTGGTGATCTTCCCTCTCAGAAAAGAAAAGTTACAAATCGAGAAAGAGAAAATGGTTGCTTCTTGTAATGTGAACTTCCAGTCCAGAGAATGTGTGTGCGTGTGGTGTTGATGGAAATAGCAATATCCAACTACAAAACTGTACGATGATTAGCTGTTAGATCACTACAGTATTATCGTTCTAAAACATATAATGGTATATGACCGGTCCGACGAAATTTGGGGCAACATGTTATATGACTGTCTATAGTAAGACAAGGAGAACATTGTCTTTATATTATAAACGTCATTAGAAAATACGTATAGAAAAAGAAAACACAAAAAGCAAATAGGCATAGTTATTTGCAGTGTATAAAGGTTTAATTTCTTAAACCTTAAATCATAATAAATAAAATGATTGTAAAAATTTAGGTAGTGCAATTTTTATTTAGGGTAAATATTTGTATTCTGAGCATTGAAAATCTATTAAAGAATACAATGTTGTTTACATTCCTTCAGCGAGTAAAAATCAAGACAAACGTCTTTTACTTTTATAAATACAATTTCATTTGTGCACAAAATTGTGTAAAAATGTTGTGTTTATTTCTCCACGGGTATACGCTCACAGGATATTATTGCATTGTGTATAAGTAATAGACATCAGCCCTTGAAAACCCACACGCACACACACAGTGAGCAGGATGGATAGAGTTAGAGATGTAAGTAACTCTCCTAGGGATGTTCAATTTGAAGATTTCCACAATGGAAACTGATATTATTGCATTACCTGAAATTATTTTACAAGCATTTCAGGCTCCGTAGAGTTCAAATTGTGAAGGTAATGAAGAAAATAAATCAAATGAACATCAGAGTCATCAGATTAGGGGTATACAACATAAAAAGTGGTATATAATGGTGATATACATATTATCTGGGATGCCAGCGTTTGATACACTTTTTTGCAGAGATACATAGATAGTGGCACCTATACACACAACCAACATCAAACCTATTTTGGTGGCACATTCATTCTCTCTGCGTCTATAATACCGTCTGTTTAAAATGTAGCGTGTAACAACATCTATTCCCACAAAACTATATAAAATCTCACAAGTGCCTTTATAACAAAGTTCATCATTCCGTTGTATCCAACTGCATCCATGTTCATTCTTTTCAGAAAAGCACCTTGTGACTTATAGAGATGCTTTCCTGGGACTTTCCCTAATATCCCTACAGTCATTCATTTATAGAGTATAGTGGAATGCAGATAGAAAAGAAAACGAGGAAAGGGAAGGATGCACATGACATGAACAAAATCCATAAAACTTTACTAGTGTGTGTAGTATATGTACATTCATAGTCAACGAGCCCAAAACGTACAAACTGAGAATTTCCCCCTCTTTCTGTCTCTGTCCTTTATACTAGTGAATCTCACACCTCTTCTTATTCTTCTTCCAGGCAGGCACGCTCTTCTGCTGACATGTCTTTCTGCTGGTGTTTCCCTGCCATGATGTAGATTCCTATGTTAAATCCACAAAAAGTCTTATCGCTTTTTGGAACAAATGATAATACACAGTTTTATATATCCTCTTTCACTTCAACTCTCTTTAACAACTCAGCACCAGACTCTGCCAAAGTTATATGAATTTCGACACTCCTTTCGTCCCAAAAGACTTTACTTTTTCCACCAACAACCCAAAACTCCATTCTCTCACAGTCGCCTGTGTACCATCTCTCTCTAAACTCCTCTCTCTGCAACTTTTATTTGTCTTTTTAGTTGCTTCTTTCTCGTTCTATGACAGAAAGAAAATACTAAATAGTTATATAAATTATATGGTAGGCTGTACATAGGCGTGTGTTCTACTCATCCACATTTACTTTACGTAAACATCAGCGTTCCATGTACACGGACTTTGTTGAGCTTTTCCATTTGGGGATTTTAAAAAATGAATCCACACTCACAAAAATACTGGAGAGTTGCTTTGCTCACAGGAATTTTCAAGCCTTTCTGAGCAATTTCATGCTATAGTCTTTTGGTACATTACTTTGTTCTGGTGCTGTAGCTTGCAACAAAACCCAAGTTTACGCGACAATGCCTCTTCGATTATGTCTGGCGTATATCCGTCAACATTGTTTAAAGAGAAAAGATGCTCAAAATAAAATAGTCATATAAAAATATATCATGTGCTATCGTGAGCAACTTTGTCATCATCATTTCGTGAAAACATATACGCTTGCACATGACATAAGCAGAAAATTCTGGAAAAATATCATGCCTTATGTATTTTAGGAGAATAGATACTAAAATATGTATTAAAATTATGTGATTTTCACACATTTTGTGTTTTTGTTTTTCGCAATAAATTCATCTAGGTATGGTTCCAAAATCGAAGAGCCAAATACAGGAAGCAAGAGAAACAACTGCAGAAAGCTCTCGCCCCATCTGTACTTCCACCCTGTAACGGAGCAATGATGAGGAACATTTATCCCACTGCGGCTAGTCGCGGATATCAGCATTATCCCCACACAAATATTAATTCTATAAATACAATGAATCGATATCCTCAGGTAAGTAACAATTTTATATGGATGTTTCTCGTTAAAATTCACTACCTGTAGCGATACAAGCGTAATAGAAAGAATAAACTAACAAAAGGAATTCGTCAAAGACCATAAAGAGGAAATGAGTAAACACACGTAGATTTTTATTGACAAACGGTGTGCACGAATTAGTCGCAAATTACTGCAGAAAGCTGCCGATCCTGTTTTTACCACTGGGATGCAATGTTGGTTGACTGCAAAGGCACGTTGCACAGTATACAGACAACTCTAAGTAATCAGACAAAGCAGCAGACGTCCGCGTCCGCGTGACAAGGAAAAGATCATTTTGCAAAGACCAAACGTGCAATTTTTAAATATATTGAAATCAGTGACACTTGAATAATATAGAGGAAGTAGTACTATTTGTATTTAGCTTTTGATCTCCCTTCAGCGTTGAGCTGTTTTGGTCGTAAAAGCACGCCTACTTAATCACAATGTCTGTCGTGCGACTTGAATATGACATACGTGCCTATATATTTATATTTTTGTCCTACGTAGACAGGAAAAGAGTACGAAAAAAATCAATTATTAGTAAAGATCTCGTTTAGTTCTGCATGATAATAATACAACCCTTCAAATTAAGAAAACATTTGACACAGGAGTCAATAGTCAATGTTGTCGTTTTGCCATAAAATGAATAACTGACCATTGATGAGGGTTTATGTGCTATAAGAAGTCTGCTCTGCTGCTTACCGCTTTTACCGAATACATAAATTTCTCTTATGAGCAAACGGTCGTTGTTGAATAACCCTTATGGTTAATTTATTGAGGCAGGCTTCACGTATTTCAAATTATGTCAACTACTATGCCAATTTTTGATGGGTCTTTTATAATAGAAGCAGTAATAGTGAAAATATAAAACTACGACATGATTTACGCTTTCTAAATGCTAATTCTTATGTCGATTGAAACTAGATGGGTTCCGGAACGTATTCATCCATGACTCAGCCTTTCACAATGCCCCATTCAGCGTCGAACATGTCAGCCGTATCCAGCATCCGTCAGGATCCCATGGGTATGTATTCTTATCTAAACTTGACTCGTAGATTCATTTCCTGTTGAAAATGTCGTATCCTTTTTGGCATTGATACTCTTCCCTATTCCCTAAACACTCTTTAAATACCTTAGTCGCTTTCCTTTGAAAACAAAAGGGCTAATAAGATGGCAGCCTTAATAAAATCTTAAAGCTTGGTTTGCCTGCAGGGATGAACCCGGAGGAAGAATGGTACAACAAGAGCCTCTCTGCTCTCCGTATGCAGAGTACTTCACATCATCACCATCCAAACTTAGCAACCACCCCGATGTTACAATATCAGACATAAACACAATTCCCGGGTATTCAGCGGCCGCTGCAGCGGCACTTGCTGTAGCTGCTGCAGCGTCTGCTTCGTCTTCTTCAAGTTCCTCATCATCCACAACACCTGTTGTCCTTCCCGGCTCATCATCCTCTGGTGGACATCATGGTGTTATTAGTACCAACGGGAACGGCGGTGGAGGCAGCGGTGGTGGAGGTGGTGGAAGCGCAGGATCAACCGGAACTCATTCATCATCTTCTGGTGGCGGCTCTTCCTCCTCCTCTTCATCCACAGCGGCTTCGGCAGCGGCTGCTGCAATCGCAAGTCCGTCAAATTATCCTTTTTATTATCATGATTACTATTTTAACAAGGAGGATAGTTCCGCTTCTCCTCCAAACAGTACAGGAAGTGCACCGTAGGGAAAGTCAGGCAGATCATATAATCTTAATTTTTAATAAAAGTTGCATAAAAGGCACATTCTATACAGTTTACATTATAGTTACCTTTTAGCATTATAGTTGTGTATGTACATATTGTAATTAAATCATATATTCAGTAGATGCATTATTAGCAATAAGTAATAACTAATTGGTTATCCTCGAACATGGTCATACTTTCAAAAGTCAAGCAAATTTTCCAAACTAACACTACATCGGAAGCATAAAATTTATGACTGCCTAAAAGTCTACTTAATACGTTTGGTTTTGGGTCATTAAAAAAGGATCCGAATTTTATTACACGTGTTGCCACTTGCAGAATAGTTTGAGCTGACCCTCATCTGAAATACATGCAATGAATGAAAATTGTTTTAAAGAAAGCGAGCAATTGTGGCTGCTAGTTAACATACCAAACAAAAAATGGTTGTCCCGTAATCACACCCTCGCAATAAATTTCGAGTTAAGGCCCACCGGGGAAATGTGAAGCAGTTTCGCTTGAAAACTTACCGCATACTTTGCATTACAAATACAACTGCAGTCTCTGTACCTTTCAAGCAATTTAAAATATGTTATATTGGAATTTGCAAATAGGCAGAAAAGGTCTAAAGCAAACTGACAACTGCATGATCATAAAAAACAGAAAATCTGTTAGTAGCTACGTTTAACTATAAGCTACAACGAGCAAATTATGTTTTTTTTTTCACGGAAAGTAAAAAAATGCAAGCACACTGCATCACAGGTTGACTTGAAAGTGATTGTCCTAGAGTGTAATTTATGAATTTGAGAAGTAAACGTGGTTCAAGGGTCATCATTCGAATCTTGCATATCTCACGCCTGCCTGCATATCAATGAATGAGTCAGCGGATGAAATTATTACTGCTAATTGCGTTTACAACTTTTGTGCAATGACTCCCACAAAATATGAAATAACTACACAACAATATTTCCTGATGTGCGTTTTGCATTTTTGTTGGCAAAAATTTGCATAAAATCTCTGTCAGCAGATCCTCTCGGAAAAAGACAAAAAACCAGCAACGTTTCTTTTAAAAAACATTTTTATTGTATGCATCATCATAACTCATTCATAAAAGTTTGGTACACAGAATTGATACAGAGAATTAAAATCAACAACTAAAATTTTCATTTTCCCTTTCAAAACGCTATAAAGTCAATAGAGTTGCTAGTTTGTGCACAAAAGTAAAATACCTTATAACCAGTTCCTTTCCTTTTTACAATCGATTTGAAATGATTAGTTGAATGTAACGCTTGTTCTGAGCATACAACGTCATTCAGATGTAAAGATAACCATTTAGCCACAATATTTACATGCATATAGCTGCATTATGCACAAAAATCTTGATCGCAACAATAACAGCATCTTCTTCGTGATTTTCAGGCAATTTTCTATGTGCTTATAGTGCTTATGTAAAAAATGTGGGTGGACCAAACTTGATGAGTTTTCCTTTTTTGAGAGAAATCCCTTTTGTACAGATTCTATTGAAATAATTTGACATGAAATCATCGTGATTTCTTAATGTTTGATTTGTGGGCAAAATATAATGTCTAAACAATTTATAATAGAAGCATCTTCTACTTTTATTCCTACTTGGCAGACAAGCGGTTGCTGGTTTCTCACTGTTGATAATTTAGATAAAATATTTATATTGATCATGAAAGATATTTGTTTAGCTGTCATATTATATGAATACTATAGTAGGTATTCATGGTATATACCTGTAAACGACGACAGCCACATAAGGTGAAACAAAGCCACCAATGTTGCACTTTGTATTTCAGTTCAGCCCATCTAGTTGGTAAAGATGCCTGACAGAAGAATGACTAATGATTCCTGCTTCGTAAAGTGATGTCGTGCGGATATTCAATATTCAGTCTTTATTATTGGGTAATAGGGATGCGGCAAATTTTTATTGAATGTATTGATGGGTGGAGAGTATAAATTAGAGGTTGTAGGTAGTTGACATTTTATTTTCAGAGGTTAGTTGCTTACATTGTTTGGTTGGAAGTTCACACTCACGAAAACTAAGACTGCTCTGTGAAATGTGAATAGCCTGCGGTTTCCTGTTGAACTTTAACTTGAAAGATGTAATTAATGGCCGGTAAGTTGTGACCACCTAACCACCAAGTACAACATTAAAAGTGCGCAATACTTGGCTTTTGCGCAGGATTCATTATATTGCATATTTTAAACCAATGCATGCATCATTTACATACTTTAATTGATGATCATAGCGGCTTGTTACTTAACCCTATGGTAAAAAGATGAATGTTGGGGGATGACGAATGAATTTCAATATGAGTGTTCTTCTATTCATTTGTCTTCTCTCAATTCGCTGTTCTTTATAATATACCATATTAAAATATTTTTATTTTATTGCATAACACACTATCATTTAACTTTAAATGAATGAAAGAGTGAAAGTTTGGAAAAAATGGTGTAAAAGACTAGGGAAGTGACCATTTTCGAATTTTATATAATACATACTAGGTAATAAATAAATGCGTAAATTATAGACATTTTAATTAAATGACTGACAATGAAAATGATTGTGAACTGTGAGGGTTGTCTATATATTTTACATTGCAGGCTATATACACAAAAGTTGTTTCTTTCATTACAAAGTTTAAGGAAAAATCACAGCTCATATCAATGATAGAAATGAGGAATGTTTAATAAAATAGCATATTATGTCTGGTTAGAGCGCATCTTTCATAAAAATGTTTGCATAAAACTGTAGCTTTTTGGAAACAAGTCAAAAATGCATTTTCATATATAACTCTAATAATACATAATAGTCATCTAATAAATAGTTTAAGCAATATTCTGTGTCTACATTCTACACACTATATAAATATATGGTAAAAGATATTCTTCGTGTGTAGTCAGGAAGTATAAAGCATCTTTATCTACACTGTACCAATTTTGCAGTATTCTAGGAACAAAAAACTAGTATAATTTAGAATACACGTAATATGCAATATATAATAATATAAAAGGGATCTACATTAAAGATAACTGTTAAGTAAATTGACAGTTAAGTAAAGTAATTTTCAAAATTGACTAGATTCTTTGTTTGTAAATATTCTGATCTAAATAGTATAAAATATTCATACGTCCTTATCAAATAGGAAAAGCATACTCTCATTTAATCCAACACGTAATATTTTTGACTTGATGGGTCATATAAAATCTAAATAATAAATAAGTAAAATATATAAACTATTTTATGCTTTTCCTTGTCTGCGTTTAACTATAAAGTACAGTTTGTATTGTACAGAAAAGGTTTTGTGTAAAGGATGTTAATAGTGTAGATCTAAGTTTCATTCTTCAAGATAACATAATGTGGATATATATAATTTACAATAGTAGATAGTTAGTTTATGTAATTTGAAGATCGCAAAAGAGAAAAGTTCCAGTACAATTTTCTAGAATTAAGAATGGAGGCAGGACTAGTAAGAATGTATGTAAAAGTATTAAATTTTAAAATGTCATATGAATCATCGGAAATATGATAAATATATAACATAAATAGTATGCAATTGCGATTATTCAAGCATTTTTGATTTGCATTTCACATTTATTTTCAACTTTACTTGATTTACATTATGATCTTTACATAATAGCATAATGATGTTTTCCATTTCTTTCTTTACTACCTCTGATGATCCAACTTCTAAACATTTGGGACATCCAATGGGCAAACAAGGGTGACTTTGTTTGTGAATGTGTTATTGATACGGCATTGTGTGCACTATGCAATGCACTCAGGCGCATAAATAGGAAAAAAGCAGACCCAACCCATCAACCCAGAGTAAACGCTTAGTCCTCCAGAATGATTGGCTGTTCTTTAAGTCCGTCCTATTATCACTGACTGCTTATGCTGCTCCGTATTTCCTTCACTTTGATTTCCTTCCTTGTTTTCAATGCATCCATTTTAACCAGCCTCAGGATTTGGGATGACGGGGACCATATATGTATTTGCAATGATTAATTATCTACTAATTAACCTATATGAAATGCTTTTTTGCTTCTTATTGCTTTTATATGTTATAGAAAGCAGCAGAAACAGAAATAAAATACATGATGTCTGTCGATGGTGGCATTTGTTTTGCATTGAAATTAACAGAAAAATTCAGGTTTTCTCCTCCGCCACATCATCATTCAATGTTTCGTATACGATGGGGTAGAACCAAACAATGTTTCAGTCCAAAAGGACTTATAAGAGCAGCTTTAATACCTGCTCGTAGTCAACATCATTCCGTCTGTGTCCTGAATCATTGAATCATGTCACGTAGTTATTGCCAAGATAGGGGTAAAATAGGAACGCTTATACAGGAAAGCGTAATACCTGTATTCTGCAAAAAGAGAATGCTTTTCTTTATATTTTAGCTACAGTGATTCTGACGAAGGACTGGTATCTGGACTTGATTGAACCAGCAGCATTAACCAAAAAGGAGAGTGCAAAATACCCATGTACACAGTACACCTTACATTTTTCATGTCTCCTTATATTCCTCGCACAACACACAAATAATATTTACTTTGATGAACATGACGATGACCTATACATAAAAAGTGTAAAGCTACAAAAGCCTGAAATGCATAACTTATTAAGATTATAGCAGTTGGATGAAGGAAAGATGTGATGGTCACCACTGCCACCGCCACCACCGACTGACCCAAAAACCGGATTGACAACAGGCAAATTTACACGATATATATGCAGCTTTTAGAAGTAAAGGAATATATTAATGCATCCTAAGCTAATAGCATTCACCGAAGGTGTACCGTGCTGCAGATTTGTCGGCCGAAGAAAACTGACGTTAACCAAAATGTGTGAAGGATGTTGTTGCGCATTTTGCAGAAGGGACTTTTGCATGGCATTTTAAATCTGATGTTTTGTAACACCTTACCTGGTGACCATGAGGAGGGTCGCTTTTGCAGTTTTAATTGTAAAAATATATTTTTTAGCATTTTACTGAGTGGACTAGACCAAAACTCAGTATGATTCTGTCCTGTCGGATGAATATTAAAATTATAGCCTAGGTTAATCATGCATACATATGACGTTTGCAAAGGCTAATGGAAAGTCAAAAGTTTTCTTCAGTTTTAAGAAAACGCTCAACGTACGCAAATTTAAATGAATTCTAACTGCTTCTATGAATGATTTTGCAGTATATATGAAGTGAAAACATGTTGATGACGGCGGCGGTTCTACAACAAAACTGCTAAAACGACTTCTTTGCTTAATGCATCTCGAATGACCTGAATACTGATGACTATGACTGTATTACAATAAAGATGAATCAGCGCTCAAGTGTACGACTAGCCATTTTCAACGTTCTTATAACGGTCCATACCAATAATGAAATCAGGTTCATAATTTCTGACTGTCCACACTCTAACACTAAAAATTCATGACTTGAATGCATACTACAGATCATAAATGAGTGGGATTTCACCTAGTCCTAAGAAAGCTTGCACTATTATGATATGACCAGTGCATGATACTATATCCCATGTCTTGCCGCGTGTTTGAAATATAATATAGATATACTTACACCGCCAAAATACTGAAAATATTTAATTTTTTATTACAAACACTTTTTTCAACAATAACAACAAAAATATTATTATTTTGTCTTTATGATAATGAACGGTCTTCGTAATAACAACATTTATATAGTCGTAATACACGCGGTAACAGCTCCAAAAGGAAGAATTACAACAAAAAATTATTTCTCTCTTGGAACTTTAGAATTGAATGTAGTACGCAGTATTTTTTTCATAGTAGTGTTTTTGGAGAGAAACTTTTTTGTATAAACAAATTTGCATCTCAACGTTAAAAAAGGATTTTTCATCCTTTATAGAAAAATCCTATAAAAATAAAGCTTTCATGATGACGAAAACATGACATTCCGTCCCGAACAATCAGCCATTCACTCAAAAGAAACAGACATTCAACCAGGCCATAACCCCCATCATCCATATATATTTTTAAGCTTTAAAGTTGAAAGGTCACCGATGATGATTACTATGTGTAGAAAATAATTTGGCTTTTTTTCCTTTGTATACGTGCATATTACCATTGAGCTACTATATATAGCTAATAACAAAAAAACTCCCAAATACAGAGTATATAATAAAATAACAACACAAATAACAAAAAATGAACAACAGTCAACTCAACAACAATAACAATTAATACTCTTAGGATACACTATTATATAATCCCCTCACATTCATTCCTGTTGAATTGCTATTAAATTCTAAACAATCAGTCCGTTTTACACACGTTTGCACAATCAGGTTTCAGTCATCCCGCAGCAGAAACAAAAACATTCGTACTTCATTCATCATTCATTCCAACAATCAACAAGTTTAGCAGTGTAAAAATATACATAATATGTTGTTTAATATAAAATACTAGTTGCCTACCTAAAATGTAAAAATTATTTGCAATTGTTCGTTTTCTCTCTCCCACTGTACCTGGACTATTACATGAGCCTTTCTCTTTTTTCACCAAGGCTGATAATATACTGTCTCTCCCTGAACTAGTTACACAGCATTGTTTAAGAGGAATAAAATTATGTATTTTGAATTTTTCATTTTCGTTTTTGTATAGTCGAATCTGAAATTTTCTGGCCTTCATAATACAGCAAATTAGGATTTTTTCGTAATAAGCATAACATTGTTAAATTAAAGGTCTAATTGCTCCAGAAGAATGTAGTCATTTTGATTGTTTACAGGTTAGGCACGTCCCTGCAAACATAGCGTGCTTTGCAGTCTCCACCATTGGCCTTGTGTGCAACAGCATCTTGGAGTCCTCTGACAATGTCTTCATACTTGGGATTGTAAGAGATGAATCTGCAAAGAAAGCGGATAAAAAAGTTATGATTAATAATTCAGTTGCTTGCTAATCAGGAGTAAATGAATCATGATGGGTCGGAACACTCCTGGTTCATCAGGAGAAGAGAAAGTGAAGAGCAGAGCGAAAAAATGTGTATGCAGAATATTTCAATATCATTGGTTTAAATGTCGAACTTGGCGAAGCTGATGATCATGACACTTTTATTCCTGCCCAATTTTATTCACATTGCGGTGTTATTCATTTATTCATGCATAAGTATTTCAAAGTGCATAGGTTCATGTATTTCTGGTAAACTCTACATCCCTATCATCATTCCCAATTTTAAAATCTTTGTTGGCACTAATGACCTAAGAATGGCCAAGAACCTACCCGAAACTAAAATTTCTTATATTTATGCCTGATGAAAGTAGCAAAAGAATACGCTTGTTGCCGGAGGAGGATCGACGAGTATATATGTACATTGTTTACCTGGCTAATGACGCAAATATGCAAACAAAATTTATATTATAAAGCTACTTTGTACCTTATTACCTTTAGTGAGTGTATATACTTAAGCACAAGTATTCAAAAAACAATAGAAAACTTGAATTAGTAATTAATGATCTTTTGAGTGAATCATGCAAGTTCTACAAGCAATCTTGCAGTAGCAGAACTGCCTTAAGCAAATGAGCCAATTGGTTGTCATTCATGATTCATGAATCAATACAAAACATGCCCAACAAAGTGCAATCTTGAAGCTTACAAGATGGCAAAGTAGAAACAGCTAGAACCTCACAAGACGATATGCTAAAAAGCCAATTCATTTTCTATCCATTTTAAAACTTGCACCAGCGTTGACTTAACTACTTTACAGCTAATTTTAACGCTATAATTTTCTTAAATTTAAAATTACAAATACTCAAACAGGAACCGTTATAAAGAAAGCAAAACTTGTATTCACAACAAAGCATATCATTTACTCTCACTGTCAACGAAAATGTAACCTGCCATAACTCATGTACAACTGGGAGCGATAAAACATTAATCATTATCGTTATACTACTGTTTATATACTTTGATGCGTTTTTATAAAAGTGCGTGTTGTAAAGAATTTTTTGCAGAAAGGAGCTTCTTTTGCATTCATGTTTGTGGGAACGGGAACTTTTTGCAATGCCAGCATAGTTTTGACATATGATACAGAAATCAAACTACATGATATGATCTGTTGTGGTATAACTATTCATACAATCAGTGTACAGCATAGTAAACATTTATATAAATTACTAATGACAGACGGAACATATAATATCAAAAGCATCTACGCATTCTATCCATTCAAATACAGAAAAAATGATAAGAATGTGCAACGTCTTTTGTTTCACTAATTGTACTACGTGTGCATGCATCCTCTACTCATTTGCCTGTAATCATATGCAAGACATCTTTATCGTCACCCTTGATCTAAAAAAGCTGTTTTTCCTACTAAAACTGGTTAAACCAAGCGAAAACTTACATTGCTAGTGCCAAAGCAAGTATCGATGACCAACAACATGAGTGACACTATTCCGCAAAATACCGCAGAGTTCTTTGGAAAACTCCAACATGAATAATCTCAAAGAAAGTGTAGAATAATGTAATTTATGTGCACTCTAATGCTAGGTTTAGATTCTTGAAACTTGGGATGAAGGTCATTAAAATACAAATTGAGTTTGGTTTTAGTGAGATGAAAATGAAACCACAACGAAAGGGTTAATGGGATCTGACCGCTTTGAACCCAACACTTGCAAAAGAATGAACCAAAACATAAATTGCAAAGCAAGTGAAAATCTCACAAATATTTGTTTTCATTGTTTGCTTAACAGGTAAAAATTTAAGAATATTAACGGTTAAGGCTATTCAAATGATCAAAAAAGAAACCAGGAAATAAAATGTATTTCTAAATATAGCTATTTTATGTATCTGCATTTGCATCTAACGTTTCAGCACTTTATTGCTGATTGTGCATTGATTCAACCACAAAGACTGCTGCTGTGCTACACTGCACCCTGTATTAACAATGAAATTGCCCCCATCAGATTTACTTTCTTTAGCCATTCGCTTTTCACGCCACAAATTTCATATACAATGAGAGAGTTGTCATCTAATTTTGTGGACCGCTGCAACGGAAGCAACACTAACGACACGCGACAGAAAGGCTTTTTAAACTCCTGCCATTGTACTCGGTTCTTATTACTACCTACGAACTACTTGTGTATGTCCAAAGTCCAAATTACTCGCCATGCTCTAAACATGCATGCACTCACATTTCACTCGTCGTAAAAACAAAAGCCTCCTTGACTGACAACATGCATGTCCATCAGACTGACTTACTTTTTCCGGTACGTAATAACTGGTATATGTAGGTATACAATGTAAACACCTCGTACTTGTTTTTAAAAAACTATAATTACGTTAAAGAGTGTGAATAGTTATTTAAAAAGTTCTCAACATGTAGCTTGTGCTCAGAAGCGCACATGTCTAAGTAAATAGTGGTAGTAGCAAAAAGTACAACGACAACAATGTAACCGCTTTGTATTTTGTACTAGCGTAATGCAATTTCCGTCATTTTTGATAGGAAAACGGATAAAAAGTAAACGCTTTTTTGTTCAACATTACGCACTACGCGTATCCACACATGGCTGCATTTGAAATGGAAAGAAAGGAGAATAAATCAACGATACACACACTGTAATCTTTTGTCGGATCACATTATGTGTTTAGGTATCTATAAAATTATTATTAAATTATCATAAAGTCATGATTGTGCACATTATTGGCTACATTTTACTGAACGCACAATCTTTGCTTTGAAAATGAAAATGCAAGGAAGAAATGTATAATGTATATACATACATGTGGGTTTTTACTACAGGAACGGAATAAAAATGCACTGCATACGACAACATAGCAATTATCCTGATAAAAGAATGGCGAAAAAGAAGAGGTCAGCAAAGATCGCATGCATCTTCTCGGTGCACGCACAGGTACAAGAAAATACTGATTCCCTGGCTGACCAACAGACCAATAAAGGTCTTCTAGTGCTGACTAGTAAAGTAAAATAAATCACGAATACATAAGCCGATGGCCCGATGGCATAGAAAGAAAAATTACAGACAAAGTTAACTCGATGCACCTGTCGTGTTCATTTCAACCTAGTCAGGTTTTAAAAAAAGTGAATATTGCAAAATATTTTGTCTTCTAAAAGTCGAAACAAAAGTATCATTCAATAGGACGTCACTTTTGCTTTAGAACATGATCACAAGGAATATATATTGACGATTCGTACAACGCACCGTATTTTCGACAAAGTATTTTTCTGTGCATGTTTTTATTCTAAAAACTTGATTTTTCAAACAAATAATTTCTAAAATATTATTAATTACTTGATGCACACATGAGACTGTGCCAACAATCATGCTAGTGAAGGTGTTTGTTTATAAATATACTATTTTTCACTTGTCAATTTTTTCCTGATGCACAAAATGCACATGTTGACCAAACTACTAGCATTTTAATTTTTACATTTTTTGAAAACTTGATTTCCTCATAAAAAGTTGAAAACAAAACATGAATTCTAGCATAGTCTGTCGACAATATCCGTCATAATGATTTTTACATATTTTGCAAAATGCACCTTTTCCTACTTCTAGAAAAAGCTGAGCACATTTGTATTCTTGTCCTCGCACTTCCGTCCATGTTGTTTAGAATGTAATACATCTAAATTAGTTGTAACTAAAAGAAGGATTTTATTTTTACTGTTTTACCATCAAAATATTTTATCTTATTCCATTCATTCATTACCACATTTTTCATCAGTATTTTGCACGGGACTTGCCGACATTTGGCTTTGTTCAAGTTTCACACAACTTGTTTTTGTGCCTTGAATTTTTCCTAATAAGTATTCAAAAAATGTTTCTTTCTTAATTCAGTTACACCAACCGAGTGTGTATGAAACAGGAGTGTCTTTGTGTCTTTATCTTTTGCTAAAGTACACGAGAACTGCTTCGACCTTTTTGCGAAATGACCAATATGACGGTATTTTCTTTGTTCGTTTTAATAAATTGAAGCTACAATCAACGCTCCGTCAAGTACTGAATGATAAATATGCCTATTCGTTGTACTATTAAATGGTTGATATAAAAGAAAATTCCTGCTTGCATGTCTTCCTCCTACATGCAATGAACAAGAGGTCCCCTTTAATCGGCCAGCTCCATCTAACTCTAACTGGCCATCTGAATGATATGGTATTTCTCTCGAGACACTTTGCAGCAAATAAAGTGAAAATTTATATAAAAAGCCTCGTATATAGCCAACAGGCTAACCAACTAAAATCGTGGGCTACCACAAAAGGACATGTGTCGTAGTCTTTATGATGGCATCATCGTCATATTCGTAACTGCTATTATACAATACATCAAGCAAAGAAAAATTATTCACCTAAATTATTGTTTTGCATACATAGTAATTGTCTCATTTTTAAAATACACACCTTCAACTTCGTTTTTCTATCATAATCTGTATCTTATACCAGCTCAGCAGTATCTTGTTTGACTGCATATTATACACTAGTTTTACATAAGTCATCTTTACAAAAGGTCTTCCTCCCTATTTATTGTTACATGATCAACTTATGATGAACTATTATCAATTTATTATCAGGGTGCCCAAAACAACTATCTATGTAACATGTTGACCAATAACAATAATTGTACCCAAAGGAATGAAACACTGATACTGTTGATGACAATAACCAGTCAGACATGTAGTCAGCGTTAACCAAACGATCGACGACGTCAGAGAAAGCTAACGGAATACGAATATCGATACTACTACTACCACATTGCTCGTTGCCGAAGAATTAACTTGTGGTGAATTGCAATCCTTCACGCATACTAGCACAACAGATAATTTATTCCATGCCCATTCATTGCTTACAATAGGTGAAAAAATTCTTTTGCTGATAATAAAGATTTATGCAATATTGTAAAAAGGAGCAACTATTACTCAATCTATTTAAGTTCCTCTTCTTATTGGGAAGTAAAAGTTGATGACTGACTGTAGCTGCTTGGCGTAGTAATAATGACTAGTCACAATAGTCAGTTTTGGTAGGTTCATCATGTACTATTTGCATATTATAATTGTATAATATCCTTCCTGGCACACACGCATCTGCATTCCGTCTCCCCCAATCCATTCATTTTTTTGTTAGATTTCAGACGATTAGAGGTTTGCAGTTAAAAAATTTATTATGACACAGACACATGGCCCAATGAGTACTATGCCTGCAACCAACGGAGTGGCAAAGGGACGGTTATGATGACGCTTTGAAAAAAGAAAGCGGAAAGATGACATGACTTCACGTTATGAAATGACGATGCCTATCCCTAGTGATAACAAACTATTATAGGACACTGCGTACAATAGATTTGCAAGTGAGCAAGTGTACCTTAGAATTATTTTTCATCGATCATATAATCATTATTACATGACGGCAGTTTATTGTTAGGCATCAGGTAGACAAAAAATGGATAGAATAATTAAGTTGTGCGTACTTCCTTGGTCAATTTTTTCCTTATTCTAAAAATGTACAAAGATTAACGTCTTTTTATGCCCCAAAAAAGTTCCTGCTGAAAATAGCAAAAAGATTTTGCTAAAAACATACACGATTTCACCTCTGTTGGTGTGCATGAGACACTCTCTTAGTACGGTAGATGGGCAAAGCTATAATTACTGTGTAATATACATTATGAATACAAATTGCTGTAAAAATAGCTAAAAAGATCTCGTATTTTTATCAATCGTTTTCAGCAATTTGTCAAAAGTTACCTATTGTTGTATAAGACATGTCAATGTCCTTTGGCTTTTTATTACGCGTTTAAGATAACAAGTGCAAGTGGGCATAACAGTGCGCATTTTCTTACTAGCAGACTGACACAATTACAACGCGTAATCCTCCTCCACAAAAAACTACTACTTGTAACATGTTTCACTTATTAGATAGCAAACCCGACCAATATCTGCCGAGTCAACATTTTCAAATACTTTTGATACTTTAAAGGCAAAGATGTTCTACTTATGAGATCATATACATCTACCCTACAAATCTTTGTGGTTTATCATACAAACCTTTTACACGCAATCGAATTTTAAACCTGAGTTGAGTCGTGAAGAGAAAGGGTTAGCTTTCATTATCTCTCTACTTGAGTAATATTACTACAAAATGAATAGAATCTCTCGTCGATACGCAATACGGGGAGCCAAAAAGGAGTACACATTTTTTGGCTAACAAAAACTTGCAAAGCCGGCTTTTCCAGGGGGCATCTAGTTGTAATATCGTCATTTTCGTTCATACAGCATCGATTCGGGTTGCTGTGCATATTCACTGGTCGCAAATAGAACATCATACTAATATGCAGTTGAATGTTAAGGACAAGTTGTATGGGTTTTAAAAGATGAAAGCCAGTGTCTGTTGCTGCTGCTTACAAAAGCAAAAGCAGGAAGACCACAGGTGACCCTAACGGATTCTCCGGCATGCATAGATAATACTAACCATGGTACACGTAACACACATTTGGTCTTTAACGCCAACGAAAATCAAGTCACTAAGCCAAGAACCAACTTTTGAAGCAACCAACCCTCAAAAATGAAAATCAGTTTTTTACAATAATCGTTTTATGCAAAAACCAAAGTGAACGGTGGTCTCTTGTTTTCTCGTCTATCATAATATGTGTGTGCTTCTTTCTTCTTGTTTGCAAATGAAAACGAGGAGTAGCAGTTTACAGAAAAAAGATGGGCAACATGTTATATAAAAATGGTCAAGTCTGAAACTACTCATCTCATCTACTATTCTCATTGTCATCTTTTTCGGTATATACAATGCATGCACATAATGATGGAGGTTGCTGTTTTTTAAGTTTTTGCTGCCAAAAATGAGCACAAGCAGATTCCTTTAAAAACCTGCCGAAAATGAATGTGCACACGCATCCCACGAATATCTGGTACAAAATGTATATACATACAATTTCAATCTTTTACTATCATCCTTCACCTACAACTTTTCGGACTACTTGGACCGACAATGTAGTAAAGAGTACATCGTTTGTACTTTTTTAAAATCCTTACTTTTCTGACTATTCGATTTGACTTGACAAAACCCTGTTTGGCCTGTAACAGGGCAGCCGGCCATTAACATTTAGTCTGCGAAAATGTAATATGTGCTGCGTTGCCCTAACCTTTCTACTACTCGTTTGGTGAAGACAAGACCTATTGAATAAAATAATGTAATTCATAGGTTTTGTCTTCGATCACAATACAAAATTGTCGAAATCTTTGTTGCACAAGAAGCCATGTTTTTACAGGTGTCAATTTACATTATTTCAATTTATTGTGCTCATCCACATTTAATACGTTTTTTTTTATAGATTATACAATTGCTGACAAAATACTTATTACTGCACTGACTGATCGTGATTTATTGAACTCGGTTTCGCACCTGCTGATATTTTGACTTTCGAAAAAATTATTTACACCCTTCCCCTTTCGATACCAATCTATATTTTCACTATATCCTTTCAAACATTATTTTGAAACGTTTCTGATTGAATCATACAGTCATTGTCCAAATATTCACGTAATGAAAACATTTTCCGTGCTGCATTGATTAAAATGAAAGTTGTTCTGAGGTCAACAAGGGCATTATATCATCATCACAAAAAGTATACAAAGCATCGTAAAAAGGCTTTTTGCGCAAAAATAATGTCTATATTTAATACTAGTGCTTTTCCACGGACATGCCAAATTGCATCCTAATTAGTATCTCTTGCAAAATCTAAAGTGCAGGCAGGGGTTATTTTGTCATCGAGTATACTCAAATCAACGGAAACCCGAAAGAGAAGTTTTTGATTTTTTGTGTACACAAAGCCAATGTTTTAAAGTTTATGAAAGGACCGACAAGACAACCATTCCTTAAGTAAGTAATATTTCAAAATTTGATGGTGACATTATACATGAGTCGAATCGCGTGTTTGCTATTTAGCTAATATAGTGAGTCATAATGAACAACTGGCTATATAGTTATGAGAAATAGTTTTTTGCCACTTATACTGCTGACTTTCTTCCGCTAATTGAAAACGCATTTAAAAAATGAAAACCAATAGCTTGAAGATATAACATGTGCCATAGACGACATGCATCTAACGTGACTTCTTGACACTGACAAATGAACTACCTGCCTCCTTCACATTTTTTTCTTCACACCTACCTATCTTTTTCTCTATGTTTTACAAAAATCGCGTTTGTAATGGTTTAAGCATATAATATTTTAAACATTTAGTATAATGAAAGAGCCATTCCTTCATTACGTTTCTATCAATTTTGATTCAAAACAAAAAAGGATTTTGCTCAAATTAACGTAGCCTTTGGCGTTCCTGCTTTTTATCATACTATGGGAAATTGTTACATGCAGATTATAAGAAAAACTTGAGCATATTATAATGCAAGCGCGCAACTTCACTTTTTGCTTGTAATCATAATAAATGCTCAAGTGTTTTACCCGCTTTATTCCTTCACACAAAACTTTATTTTTATACGTTACTGTCTACACGTTATATGATGAATGATAGTAAATGATAACATTATTATACGCTTCATATCTAAACTGCCATAAGGTACCAACACCAACGGGGCTTTACAATGTAGTTCAACAGACTGCTTGATGGGAACTAGGGAACCCCATTAACCCGTAGGATCAGAGCTTAGTTCAAACGCGGGATGCACTTTTTATTAGTGCCAGTTTTCGCTTGCTGCTTCTTCTACTACTGCTACTACCCACTCTGCATTTTTAAGTATACACGTCATGATTCGTAACCATATTATTAGTGTATCATTATCATGAATAACTACGTCCCTTTTCTTTCTTATTTTCATTTTCATTCATAATCCCATAATATTATACGTGATCTATATTACAAAAACGCGTGCATGCATGCAAAACCCTACAAACTTTGAGCTGGATCCCTTTTGCTTCTCTTGCATTTTTTTCGCAATTTGCATACAGCTTCACTTTTTACTAACTATCCTCTCATGCAATCTTCTTCCTCCGAAGAATATAAAAAGTAAAACGGAAAGTCGTTTTCAGCGAAAAATGAAAACTGCCATTATCATGATCATCATCATCGATCCCTCAAGTCGTAGTAGAAATGCTCAACAGAAATCACGCTCACTTTATACCATTTACTTTCATGCACCAACATTTTAAATTCCCTTCTTCCTGTACCAACAGCATTTGTCCCTCGAGATTCATAAAACACTTTTTCAATCAAATATGAAAACTAATCGGGAATCAAACTTACTTTTTGGCGTATTTCACTCCCTTCAGAATCATCTTGGAAGCATTCAAGTAGTCCTTAGCTTGCTTGGGGTCTTCACAAGCGACGCGGTACATACAATCATAGTTATCCTTTTCAGCAACTCCCAAAATATAAGTCATGATAAGCAAAAGCTCTCCTTGGCTCATGAATGGCTTGTTCTTTTCGACCAAGCTACGGCCGTGACCTGATCCCCATCCGTGTCCACCTTCATGTCCGCGGAAGCTGATTCCTCCAAAGTAGAAGAGCCCAATGCCGAAAATAATGGCTTTCAAAACGACGAGAATAAGAAGGTTTGTCAAGTTGAGGGTGAGCACCTCAGAAGTGGAATGGGAACGAGCGAGAGCTTTCGCGGTTTTGATAAGAGCTCTTGTCACGTCGAAAGCTACAGCTTCCGATGAGGAACTATTGCTGTTTCCTGATGACAGTTGCTTTGATGCTGCTGACACTCTGCTGGAATCTGAAGATCTGGATCTAAGTTTTCGTAGCTTTATAGTACCTGCTGGACTTGAACCGGCTAGGGTACATACTACCACAGTTACAAGGAAGAAAAGGCATATGCTCTGTCTGGGATTCATTTTGGCAATCTGCATACAATGGAACAAAGAAAGGCATAAAAATGACATGCAGTTTTACACTCAATGAGAAATTCGTCGCGCAAGATGAAAGTGCCTATTAAACAGACTTTTACGAGGGTTGAGTCATAAAAAATTATATCAAAATGAATGCACCAGTTTCTTTTGAAAACTTTCCAACCCCACCAGTACAAAGAAAAAACATGACGCAAGTCCATGAAAAAAACACATCTCTTAGAAGAAAAGCTATTTTACGCCCTGTCACCCATTAATTTATTCATGCACCTGAAAATTTATGAAATTACATTTCTGACATTTACTGTTTCAGTTCTTTACCTGAATTTAGCTGCTTGCAGCTTTCTACCTAGATTTCCTTCCAGAAAAAAAGTAATCTCCTTTTTCGTGAACTGTTCACACTGAGCGTACAAAATTGTTTGTACCACTTTTTCACGTTTTCACTCTTCCGTTAATAATTTCCCAAAAATAAACGTTCACTTGAAAACAGTATAATATTTCCTTTTATTTCCGTCTGAAGATCTTTCACAGGCACACAAACTATTTCATACAATTTTGCTTGTTGGTCACACTAGAAGAGAAAAAAATGACGATTGACCCGGATTTCGCAACCAAAAAAACGTCTATGTATTTTACACTGCTCCCACTTCCAATCAATCAAGATCCTGCTACTACGCTCGCTGTTGTGTGTGTAGCCTAAAAAAAGTTGGTCTCTGCCGAAAGGTGAATCCCGCAAAACTAGAATGAATTCGTGACGCTGTTGCCTTTACTGCTGCTGAAGAAATAATCTTTTTCAGTTGTTTTGTGGCTAGTGCTGTTGCCTGTCGTTTGGTAAGTACTACTGAGCCAAAAATCAAGTTTTCTTTCAGTCTGCCAGTGATACTACTATGTAGTAATAACTAGACAATATATTGATGAAATTCATATAAGGTCTTTTGGTGCACCCTCACAACAACCAACTATCATGAACCCCCCAAAAAAGCATTATATTTTAACAGCACAGGTCCTGCAAACTATTACAAACCCTGTGTACATCAAGACTCAGTGACGAGAAAAAAGGAGCGACCTGTAATGTCAGTTTAGTCAGTTTTGTATTGAAAAGCTAATGGCTAGTGTGTTAGTTGTAGACGAAGATGAGGTAGCCTTTTGTAGTTTAGGAAGGTCCTCCTGCCAAACAACAACGAAAAATGGTGATCAAATATGAGGAACTTATGAACTGAACTTTAAGTCACTGCGACAGGACCGGTTTTCGAAATGAGCTCTTGCGATCTAGTCAACCTGCGTTTTTTATGCATAAGGATTTTTGCTAAATTCTGCAAAGGAATGCATTTTATTTGATGATAAGGCAAAGGTGTAGGTAGATTTGAATGATGATAGGTAGGGAACGTTTTGAAGTAGGTACCCAGTTGCACACACCAATAACTAAATGAACGCGCAACGATAAAGGAACGCGATTCCCTTTGTTGCAGATGCAGACACAGATATTTTATCATTCCCTTTTTGCAAAATGTATGAAATCTCAATGTATCTCTACTCAATCTCCATTTTCTAATATCCTGCCTCCTGCTCCCCTTTTTCTGAAGAAAGTATGCGCAGACAAGAAAAAGGAACCCTGAACCCTGCTTGCACTACCTTTTAGTCCCCTTAGTGGTCAGAGGAGGAATTTAAATAAGAGTAATGATTTGCATGGGACAATAATGTAAACTGATATAGAGCTAATCGTACCTTTATATGAAATATTATGGTAAATATGTGCGTTGTCGATGATTACAATCGGTTGATTCGTGATCTGATATCTGAAATCTGATCTCGACAGGCACAGTCCAAGCAACAAACCAACTAAATGAAGTTACCAATTCACTTGTAGTTTACTGAATGAAATGAGACGATGGAGGAAGCAGTTGTTTTAAAAGCTATTCAGCAGCACTAGTTGCTTAAATGCTTACACCATGGCGTCAATACAACAATACACAAAGCACATGTACCACTTGAGATAGACAAAACGTTCTGCATGCAGACACCTCCGATGAAACTAGTGAGTAATGACAATATTATTATTCATTCAAAAAGTATGACCATTGATAGTAATTTTTTCTGGTAACTTAATCGTAACGCAGTGTAAACACTTGTACAGAAAAAATTCCTAGTTTGACAAATAATGTACATACAACAATAAAGGAACGTGCAACGGAAGGCACCTTAACAGTAGTGAACGTTGAAAGGGAAAAAAGAGACAAAAATGTATTCATACAAACGCCATATAATAAAGCTTGCATACCGGCAAAGTAAAATAGATTCGGCGAAACATCATTAGGAAAGAAATAGTAATGAGTGAGAATATACAGACGCGCTAGTTAATGCGCGTTCTCAATGCATCTAGTGCTTATTCATGAAGTTTCTTGTCTAACCTTTGCTGCTTTCTTTTTAACGGAAGTGGCAGGCATGTGTACTTCATTGTCATTTACCAGTCTAAAATATACACTACCTTATAGACTTGAATATAGAAGGTGGTAAGTATAGTATAGTATTTTTAAAGAATCATGTAGCAGTTAGTTTACTGCGCCACGCAGAATCACGCAATCCAAACTGGCTTATCCGCAATAGCAAAACTGAAACAATTCCTACGGGTAGCATATTTATGTATTTATATAAACATAATAATATGCTTATCATTTACCTACATTGCACACCTGCAGCATGTATAGAGAGACTACAACAATGAGTATAGGTATAAGCACAATATATTATGCTCGTTTGTCATTTTACAAGTTTACAATAAATTTTCCCACAATTCTGCACCTACAAGTTCAGCAACCACAGAGAGTAATGTCAAGAATTTTCGTTTTGCACAAAATGACAGGGTCCCCTACGGAACGGATCCCTTCCTTAAATAAGCATTCATCGAGTAATAGTACATACAGATACTGCTACATAGTTCATAATCCTGAAAACAAACCTACAAATTTAACGTTAACTTGATGCAACAAATTGTACAAAGACAAAGAAAGACGAGATGTTTCTAATTCAAGGAAAATCATGGCTAGTTATTTCATCATGAAGTACAATTGCGAGCACCAGCGCAGAGCAGATCACGAATTATGGTGGTACTTTGAAGTATGGTCACTTTTGCTGCTGACAATCACTCGCCCTCTCACTGCATCTTTCATGAAATTCATGTTATCAATCAAAATAGTCGTGTATCATATATTTATGCAGACTTACCAATTTACTTGCACTCTAAAGACTTGCACTGCAACAATCATGACGATTTTTAAGGTATGTCCGAAATGGTTGGATACGTAGAGCACACAATACACAATGGGCTTGTTTAATTGTTCATAATATGTAATATATAATTGCATGCTGGTAAATAGATAATTGCGAGCATAGGTGAATTTCTCCTAGCAGCTTGCCTGTTAGAGTGGTGCTGTCTCCCTCTAGATGTTTCGACTAATAATAAGCAGGTACCTAAGAGTGTAGTAGGAAGTGAGGAAGGGTCTCAAAAATGTCAGGAATTAGTAATTTTGACTTTATTATAGCTTATAAAAAAGGTGCAATGAAATTTTTAGCTTGTTGTATGATTGCTGTACTAATTGCTGACTTTTTACTTTTAAACTGGTAGCGAGCAATGCATGACATGATGTCACTCATATTTAACAGCATAACTATATTCTTTGTTTTGTGCGATTGATGAAGGTGGACAGAAAACTCATTCCACATTCCTTTGCTTAATTTCCCCATGATTATACTGTTGTTTATTCATTAATCTTTCAGCGCAACTTGAATTTTAGTTGATTTTTGTAAAAACAATTTTCATACAAATTAAGTTCCTTCTGATGACTTTGTAACAACTTTCATTAATGTTAGACTTAAGGAAAGATGGAAAGAACCATTATCAACTAAAGTCTAACTCTGTTTGTTATTAATACAGTTTGATTGATTGCTTCATAATATAAGTCAATAAAATTCTTAATCCAGCTGAAATGTAATTAGATGCAATTCCAAGCTAATGAAATGCGTTTCTAACCTTACCTGAATTGCTTATCGCATATTAAAGTTATACTTCTGATATTATACTGGATATTATGCTTTGTTCAATTTAAATTTGATGGTAGCATGAAAAATAAATGACTATATTTAAATACGTATTAGATGGTGGTAACATGTTTGCGCTGAAGAATGTGCCAAACTTTCCCTGGTTCTGTGGCCCTAACGTGCAAAATTGGTTTAAAAGCTTCTGAAGTGATGATTTAGTATTTACAAGTGGTTGCAATCAACTTCCTTATTCCCGAAGATGTATTTGGTTTTTCTTTTTCTAATCCCAAATCGATATATTCAGAAAATAACTACGCCTTGAGGAACAGAAACAGATAGTTGACAGTTGTCAAATTTTGTGGTTATAGGCTTGTAACTCTTTACTCATAGTCAGTACAGTAGCAAGTAGGTTGAAATCTCACACAATTATTAATGGAAGCAAAAATACAATTATTGTTACTTTGCATTTTGTTTGCTCATAAGCGTAACTAGTAAAATATTGTCCCACCTTTCACATTCATGTACCCTGTGCATATTCTAAGAAGATATTATATCATAAAAATTTGTATTTATCTTATTAAGATTATTTTGCGGAATCTTTTAATGGGGTGGTAGGAGCCACATTACCATCAACAAAGGATTAAAACTACAAGAGAAATTGAAAGTTGGAAGCATCTAGTTTTTAGTACTTATTGTTCATAACAGCATTATGATTTGGCTTCTTTCTTTACATGACAAGCTTATTTTTATTATATAACACGGCTTATGGATAAGAAGCAATGTTCAAAATTGGATGATGTCATTTTGCAGGGCGGATATGACTTTACACTTTTATGACTGTGCTGCTGAAGATTAACAATAAAAGTCACAGCATGTGGCCTGGTGCACACTTGAACTAATATTTTAAGTACTCTACTCATCTAACGTTTCATACCATGTCGAATGTCGAATCGTCAGTAAGCCTACTGAGCTTCTAATACGAACAATTGTCCTTACGGACACAATTTCTTTCCTTATTTACGCAGCCGCATTGACAATCGCCTCCTAAACAATTACTACGATTGTTATTTATGGGATCGGTGAGTTTTGTGCGTATTGCGTAGATCACGTAATAAAAAATAGCTCCTTACATTATTATCATCATGCACTTAGGCACTCACCCGAAAAAGTTTCACTTTCCATTGTTACTGATAGAGTAGCTCATTGCTTAACGGTAGCAGGATAATTCGTTGTTATTCAATTACTTATTAAGTAAGACTGGGCTTTTGTTTTAAAATTGAATCAAAGCTAGCGTTCAATTTTCGTTTATAATTTATACCTACTCATTTTGTCGAAGATTTTCATTGTAAACTGAAATGAAGTAATGGAAACTTCAATACAGTTCTAAATATGAAAGCAAAATATTTCGAGATGGGGTTGGTAGGATAGAGGGTGATGATAAGCAATAAAACTTCATAGTTCTTTTCAGCATTTCTAATGCAATATTTTATTGTACACTCCAAAGGGTGTATGCTTTGAATTAGTGAAAAGGTACAAAAATATATAAAGAACTTGAAAGGAACAATAAAATAATAATGTGCAATTAAATTAATATGAAAAGTAAAAGATTGAACGGTTTGAAAGCAAAAAGAAGCAGGTACAAATATAACATATAAATGAAATGGAAGTATTCGGTAAGTAAGAAATATTTAAGTATGTATCACAATGACATGTTTCTATTTATGGTCGTTTCTCCTTGAACAAGGAAAACTAGCGCATCCATTCTTTTGAAAAACGTCGATAACTTGTCGAACCCAGGGATTGTTTTGAACTTCTCCAAAGGATCTATAAAACCAAGAAAGACTTACATTTAGATATCGTTTCTTTGTGATCACGTTATTTCTGAATGATTGTCCCCCAACCTTATATATGTTTCCACCAAGTTGGAATTTTTCTCAATGTTTCCAATTTTTGCAACTTCTTTCATGTTTTCACACATCTCCAGTTGCAAACATCGAGAATTTCTCAGTAGCAAATCAGCTCTAATATGCTTTGATAGTTCCAATCTTATTTGAGGCATTACGTTAAGGTTGGTGAATCGGAGTTTCTCTGGTGCACAGCCCGAGGATTCTGTAGTTGATGATGCTTCCGAAGATGAAGCGTCTCCCATGCATTTACCCATTTTTTCTAGGGAATATGCACAATTTACCCAAGCAATTTCTGAATTTTCAGTATAATTCACTCCAATCGATGCGCCAAACGCTGCGGTGGCTTTTGATAGACATCTCTCAAATTCATGTAGACGAGCGTCTATGGCATACTGTTGGAAAACCTGTGCAGTGGAACGCTTCCGGCGGCCCGTTGCAGGGATTAGGGGCAGCATGTAATTGGCAATGGAGCTTGACGCTCCTGCTGCAGCAGTGGCGGTTGTGAATGGACTAACGACACTTGGCAGTAGAGTTAATGCACTCAAGAGTAACGCTCCCTTTGAAAACAAACCCCTGTAATCAGAACGGGCCCTGTCTGCTGACCTTGTCTCTTCTCTGAGACGACTTCGGAGATCGCTTAAAATGTTCTGATATCTTTGTTCGCGAATGATTTCCCTTAAGCTTTCTGCCGTAGAGTCTGATGAAGATGTGGCTCCCAACGGAAAAACTTGGCGAATACCAGGACTTGTTGTACCACGAGTTGCTGAAAAAAGTCCAGAATTTAGGGGATTGGAGGACAGGATTGGATTTAAAATGGGAGTTTGCTGTTGCGGTAATCGTCCACTAGAGCCCAATACTTCCAACAGCTCAAGATCTGTTAAACGATTTCTGTTTTGACCCAACAGGCTGGCAGCATTATCGTTTGTTAGCCCAGTGGAAGTAAGAAACTTTGACAAATGTGCTTGAAAACCCCGTGGTTGATTTCTCGTCGGTTTCGGTTTCTGACGAGTTTGCTGTTTCCCTTTGAATTTTGAAGGTGGACCATACCCTTGTTGTGGAGGCGGGGGTGGCTCTTGCTCTTCGTCATTTTGAGGTTGATCGGATTGTCCACTGGTAGAAATCTGATGCACAATATTTGGTACTTGAACAAATTCGGTTACTTGCTTAGTGATTGGGATTGTCTGTAACGTAATTGTGGTATGATATTGATCCTCTGGAGGTGCAGGTGGATCAGCGGGAGGGGGTGCAGGGGGACCAGAGGATGGGGGTGGTCCATACTGCTGCGAGGGAGGAGGGCCATAAGATTGCGATGGAGGACCGTAGGATGGTGGTGGAACAGGGGAATCGGCAGATGGAGGTCGTTCATATGTCAAAGAAATATGATCCGTTCGTGTCTTCTTGTGAGAGTGATGATTAGTAAATAACTGCCTTGGCCTAAATTCTTCTAGCTCTGACTCCTCCGAGCTGCTAGAACTATCCTCTTCTGGAGAATAAATACCTATAAATCTACGTGATTCAGGTTGCCCCGAGGATGGATACCCACTACCAGAGCTAGTTCCCCCATTATTCATACCATTCCCACCGCCGGAACCGCTTCCTCCCCCATTGCCACCGGAACCGCTTCCGTTTCCATTTCCACCATTACTACCTCCTGAACCGTTTCCTCCACTCCCACCAATTCCACCACCTAATTCTCCACCGTTTCCACCATTTTCACTGCTGTCATCACCACCATTACCCGTATCACTATCTGGAGGAGGAATAAAAGGCGGTGGAGTGATTCCTGGATCACCTCCATTCATCGAATCTTCTGGTTCAAAATCTCCTTCATTTCCGCCACCGGTTCCGTTGCCTCCACTTTCACCACCTCCGCTCTCTCCACCACCGTTGCCGCCACCAGAGTTATTTCCACCGTGTGAGTTCCAGCCGTGTCCAGGCCTTGACCCATGACCATGGCCTGGTCTAGATCCATGATGGCCGTGTCCAGAACCGCTGCTTTCACTTTCGTTCTCCGTGTCTTCATTCCCACTACTTCCTCCATGATGATTGCCATGCCCGGGTCTCGAACCGTGGTGGTGACCATGGCCTGGTCTAGACCCATGACTATTCCCTGAGCCACTATTTTCAGTTTCATTTTCTCCATCTTCATTTCCGCTTCCTCCATGATGGTGACCATGCCCAGGTCTTGACCCGTGACCTGGTCTGGACCCATGATGACCGTGCCCTGGCCTGGAGCCATGCCCTGAACCAGTGTTTTCAGCTTCATTGTCTCCGTCTTCATTTCCGCTTCCTCCATGATGGTGACCATGCCCTGGTCTCGAACCGTGATGGTGTCCTGGTCTGGACCCGTGATGACCATGCCCAGAGCTACTATTTTCACTTTCTCCGTCTTCGTTTCCGCTTTCTCCATGGTGGTGACCATGCCCTGGTCTTGAACCGTGGTGGTGCCCGTGACCCGACCCACTGTTTTCATTTTCATTATCTGTATCTTCATTATCACTACCCCCGTGATGGTGACCATGACCTGGGCGATGGCTATGCCCAGGCCGGTGCGAATGACCATGCCCTGGACGATGCGAATGTCCACGACGTGGAGGAGGAGGTATCGGACGTCCTCTTCCAGAAGAGGAGGATCTCCATCCAGAACTACCTTTTCCTTTCATTGGAGCCTTTGTCGGTTTGGGACGCTGGTGGTGGTGGTGACCAGGGCGTCGAATTGGTTGTTTTGAATCATTCTGATTAATGTGGTAATGATAATGAATTTCATTTTTGGAAGCTGGTTTATCTGATTTCTGATGACTAGATACAGCATTTCCAGCCCGAGTGGCATCCGGAGTTGCATACACAATAACAGTTGGACCTGCAGCACTTGCAGATACATGTTGCATAGAACGGTTGAATTTATCCGCTTGCAAATCTCTTGACTTTAAACGTGGTGGTGGTGGTCCTAAAAGGGGCAATCGCTGATTTCTCCATGGTTGTCCTCGTCTTGGAGGTGGTGGTGGGTGAGGAAGTCTATGATGGAAAGGTCTGCCTTGAAATGGTAGCGGTGCTCCAAAGGTATGTGGTCCAGGTACTGCAGCGGCTGCAATAGGAGAACTTGCCACTGGAATTTTGGGATTAGAGGCAATTGTATTCACAACATGAGGAATCAGAGTGTTCTCTACGAACGCCATGTTAAACTCTGAGGCGGGTTTTGACGGTCGGATATCATACTCAACACTCCCACCGCTCTCAAACGTGAGATACGAATCCCTTGTATTTCTTGTCAAAGATGGCGAGTCTAATTCCAATGCTCCTTGGTTTGGAAGCTCGTCAAACAATGATGACGAGGATGTTTCAAAGTGCTTGCTTGAACTTTCCACAATTGACACATCATTCTCATTACTTTTGGGACTAAGCACCTTTGGAGCACTTAAACTCGTAGGTTTGCTGGAAGATGCTGAACCTGCAGTAAGAGCTCCGCTCATGGGCAACTCGTCGAACAAAGACTTTCCAGTTTGGGCTTGAGATCCAATTACTCCGCTGCAGATTAGCAGAAATATAATTTGCCCCTTCCAACGATCCATATTTTTAAAATATAACGCTTCTTGAATATTTCATTTGTGCAGAAAATATATTGACGCCAATGAGCCCAACGCCAAGAGACACTTGCTCTCTGTCAAGGAAAAGTCTAAACAGAGCAAATGACATGATACATATTTTCTTTTTCGCAAGAAAGTGAAATCGAATCCGACACTTCAAATACGCTTGATTACAAGGAATTTTTCAAATAAGAAGTGTACAAAGTATAGGCTTACCTAAACAGTGCTCTTGCACTAGTAAATTATTCAAAATTTCAGGCTTCTAATCGGTTTTCAAGATATCAAGACAAATGTTCTCTGGTCATTCATCTCTCGTCTCAAGTAAAAGTGAATTTCATGTCAAACGTATACATGTATATATACCAATTTTTTTATTTTGCAAATAGCGAAAAACCAGTCAGCATCTATTGTCGTTAGTTTAAATCAATCACAGTCGTTTTAAGCCTGTCTATGACACGATTAAGATAACTGGGGTATGGGTGAGTGCTCATATAAATATTTTCAAATTGTAGTAACAGCGTAATAATGGGCTTCCTTATTACTTTCCATATCTTCATTTCTTCAAGGGGCTAAAAAAATTCTGAAGTGAACCGAGATAAGCCTGCTATATAATATTAATAATATGGTGTTACAAAATGTTGACGCTTCATTGGGTGAAAAACATTTTTGTGAGAAATTCGATGATGAGTCACTTGCCGGATTAGGTATTTCACTATAATATTCCTTTTCACCACTTAATATTTCGTTTCGAAAAGCAAACGACCATTTCATCTTTACTGAAGGTGTAATTAAGACTTTTTCGCCATTTACCTGTCGCTGTAATCAGGGGATTATCAATGAAATGCATTAAGAAGAATGGACATTTCATGTTTTTACCCAACTCCTTTGCATATGTTGGCTGGCAAGCACCCAGGCAAGCTGCAGAATAACAAAAACAGTCGCAATCTGGGTCAGTTTCCATTTTTACGCTTGCATACAGGATTGAAATGGCTATTTATTGGTCTATTCTAAATAATCTAACGGCTTTGTTTAAAAATCAATTCATGCAAAGTTGGTAGAAATATGTATGGCAGGCATGTAAAAACTTGCTAGTAGAGGTGCAAATTCAATGAATAAACTGATAATGATACTAAGGTGGTTGACAATTTCAAACCATTGCATTGTAGATACTTGTTCCTTTCTTACTTGCCAATGGCCACTTTTTCATATTTTCAGAATTACTTTCACTGATATGATATTTCTACGTAGCTACTTTGTTCTATGTACTTATTTCTATATAACTACTGTACTTTACTAACTGGTATACAATTAAAGATGCAAGGCAAATTTCATTTCTGTTATATAATGTACATCACATTTTAGTGGTTATCCTAAAAAGCCACCCGATCAGATTCATTTTATCGACATACATACTTTGACACAATACACGGGGCATCATGAGACATTTGGTATACAGTTACTAATCATAATTATTGAATGAATGTGATGCAACTATATTATGTGCATGCCCTTTTGATAACAAAGATTTAGATTACAATATTATTCGGCACTTTTGATAATAAATGAACCGTAAGTTTACAGTAGTACTTTCGAAATTGTGCCACACACCGAGTTATAGCGCGTGTGACTTTATAAGGAAGTGGAGTGCATTAATGTAGATTATAAATGCATGCACAAAATAAATCCAAAATTGTGCATTTTACGTTTAAGACAGAAAAGGCATAAATTGCATGGACAATTAAGATATTACAAATTGGCCAAAATGGCTATGGCGTTTTTCCATTATATAAATGCTAATGATTTCCTTATGGGACAACTAAATATTGGATTACAAATTCAAGCAGAATTATTTTTACAATAATTCGCAATACACTAATCTTCTGCACTAGTTTGTGCTATGAACGATATGTTTAAAAATCGTCTTGGTTGAACAAATCTTTTGAAATAAGCTCATGAAGATCAATTCAAAACTTTTGTCACCAAAAGTTCTTCGCAACATTGTTTTTGGTTTGACTCGATACGTTGATCGTCAATTTTTGCATAACGACAGCCATGGAAACAAATGTTTTTAGTTTTGAAAAATGATGAAAAATGCACCCATGACACTAATTACTAGTTTCTACATTTTCAGAGGGGCAAATCCGACGGTGCGGTTGATTATGATCTGCTTATCATTTTTGCGAAATTCAGTGTCTCATTTTAGCCCCAGTGTATTGTGGTGCCCCGTTGAGCTAATTTTGTCGTACGTAGTTTTATCGTTTTTTGGAAGTTTGCTAAATCGCACGGAAACTTTTATCTGAATTTATTTTGGCTATTTGCCATTTATTAGAGTTTGTAGTGGAAAATAAACCGTATTTAGAATGCCGTTAGCAGGAGAGGAGCAAACCACCCCACTGAAATCCAAGTGGAATGCGAGCATCATGAGTGCCCAGTCAAACAGCACTAGCTTCAATGGAACGGATGGTTCCTTCGTGAAGAGCTACCTGGATGGCAGCGTTAAACTGGATGAAATGGATGAGGGTGACATACTTGCTTTACTCAGCCCGGATGTTACCATGAATGATTCCCCGACGGATGAAAGCGAGAGTTCGGGTGATTCCTCCATGCTGGAGAAGGCACTGTCTCGCAAGAGCCTCGACTCAGGGATTTCGTCTTTGGGGGAAGAAGCTACAAAGAAGCTCAGGGATCACTCAGCTTTTCAGCATAAAATCTCAATCTATAGCAAAGTAAGTGGTTGTCGCATGACCAATCTGACGGACTACTGGATCGTGAAGCAAATCCGGGTGGCCATTTTGCAGCGCTTAGCAAATGGGGATCCGCAGGTGGCGCTGAGTTACAAGTTTGGATACGAAAAGATGGCCAATGGTGGACTGCAGATAATTAGTGACTCGGAGCCCTTGATCAAAATGCTTGGATGTTTGAACTACTTTGCTGGGATTCCCTGTAAAATGACATTTCCAGATACCCCTCGGGTCGTTGGGTTCATTAAAGGCTTGCCAACAGACCTGGAACCCTCTGTGTTGAAGGATGAAATTCGGAAAACTTATCCAGAAGTGTACTCTGTTCGCTACGTTACTGAAAAATCCAGAGGGTTTGCACATGGCATGCAACGACCTTGTGCGTTCGTCTCCTTCAATTTGCGATATTTGCCAAAGACTGTTAAAATATTCGACCGTACTTTCGACCTGCAGGTAAATTAAATGAAAAGCCAAGTTTACCCAATACCCATCCTATATTGAGTCATTCAAATTTGCTGGTTTTAGGTTCCCAACCCAATGCAATGTACGCGATGCTGCAGATACGGACACCAGGGCAAACAATGCAGGGCCCAGGTTAGATGTTCGTTCTGTGGAGGAATGCACCAACGGCAGGTTTGTACGGCCAAGACTCCAACATGCATCAACTGTCAAGGTGCGCACTCTGCTACGAGTCATGATTGCTTGATTTGGCAGCAAGGAAAGTACATGAATGAGCTGCGATACCGGGGTAATGCTGGACATTTGAAATCTTGTAAATCAAACTTAATCACATTGATGGCAAATTAACTATTATTAATCAACGCGGTATTCCACTTGAAGGTGGACTAACTGCGGAGGTCGCTATTGGCATTGCTAGTTCTGGAAAAGTGTCCCAGAAGAAACATACCTTTACTCAAGCTGACTTCTTTGGTATTCGTACTTTCATTTTTTTAGGAATTTGAAATCTTCATTTAAAAAATTCTCATCTCCAATATTTGATAAATTGTAGAGAACCAAGACAGCTATTTCTTTGGCTGTGAGAATCAGGACACTTCAACAAGCGAAGAAGAAACTTCCATTAATAAAGGAGCCTCTCCAAAAATGGGAAAGTTTCCCGCAATTCATCCACGTACATGCCGAGTACTTCCATTTTTGGACCTCATGACAGATTTCTTCTTGAAGGCCAAAAATCCAGAGAAAAACTACACGCATTCTGTTCTCATGCCCGGATACGATGATTTGGGCTTTCCTATCAGAAGTAAGGGTTTTCACGTTTCAAAACTTAAAAGTACGAGATGATATCCATTTTAAAAATCACAACTTTCTTGTTTCGTAACAGGAAATAAGAGAGATAATGATGTCGCAAGGCATTTCAAGGAGAGTGTCATGGCCGTAGCAAGTAAGTCAACTGCTTCTTCATGTTATACCACACCTCGTTGATCCCGAAACTGAAAGTTACTCCATCCCAAAATTGAACGCTATCCCCAGTCACCACTATCAAGCACACAATAACCCAAACTAGAAATCTCCTGATAGAAAAAATCTAATTGTTAAATCATAGCATGTTTAAAGAAAGTTTCATCTATTGATTTTGTAATTTGTTTTACGTTTTAAAGTTGGAGTGTAAAAAAAGTGCAGTTAAACTATTAATATTATTGTATTACTAATTGTTTCAAGTGAAAAGGTGAAATTAATGCTAAAAAGTATTTGTATTTCTTATTGTAAATGTTACCGAGTTTGAAAATTTACACAAAATAAAGTTTCCATTAATATGAAATCTTGTCCTTTCAAAAGCTTTATTTTAAAACTTTAGCACATTAGTCAAATACAAATATTGCATTAAAATTCGGAACTTTAGGGACATTTCACACAGTTCAACTAAATCTGGTACGATTTCCAAAGTTGCATAAAAACTGCCAAAGCAAAGATAAGAACGGTATGTAGAAAGTTGTGGATATAAGTTCGGTCGGAAAGATTTTTTTTATCACGGTTCACTCCCACAATCTTGCATATAAATATATCATGCGATACAAAATATCAAATTGGTGATCATATTCCGGATATCCTGAGAAAGATTTCGCTGTTCGTCAGACATGAAGTCTGAAGTCCACTTTATATTTGTTTTACTCCGCTATTTCCTTATTCATTGGATTCTCCGGTGACTTTTTCCATTCATCAAACAACATTTGCTTTAATTGGGATAACCGTAATGAAGGATTTTCAGCCTTGAGGATAGGTAACCTAGCTTCTTCAAAGGCGTTATATGCCGCCTTCATCCTCCGCTCGGGATGACGGTCAGGTGCACTAGAATCACTAACGGAGAGTAACTTCAGGGCTTCGTCTACCGTCGTAGCTTCTTCCAGAGGCTGTAATCGGTTAAGGTTTTCCACCAGTGGAGCCGCTTTCGGAACTTTGCTCGCGGAGGAGGAGGAAGCCTTCCTAGCGGCAGCTTCCCTCCGTTCCTTTTCAGCCTACAATATAAATCAGGGAGTTTATTCAATCAATTAACCACTTAACCAGTAGTCAGTAGTCATTTCTTTAAAACGTGTAGAGATGACATGACAAATATCTCAATTACCGCTATTTGTGCTTGGGTTAGTTTCGCAGCAGCCTGCGTTGGTTTGTTTAGTTTGGCTAGTCGTTCCGCCTCCTCCTTTTCCAGTTCCTTACTTTCCGTCTTTCGTTGCAACTTTTCTAACCGTTTTCTCTCTTGCTCTTCCTGTGTCAAAATGCATTTTCCATTGTAAGTGTCTTTAACACTATAAAATCCCTTTAAAAGTGGCTTTGATTTGTAATAGTTAGTTGATTACCTTTTTGTTCTGCTTTTTCGCTAATTTACCATCGTCATCCTGCCAATAGGCGTCTTCAGCGGCCTTCGCCTTCTTCTCATCCTCTGCCTTCTTGGCGTCCGCTTTCCTTGCCTTGGCTTCGGCCGCCTTCGAGTTTTCACCCCACGCTTTGTTCTTTGGCATTGTGATTGGATTAATCGGTGATTATGTGGAATCGGGGTTATAATAGCACACGACAACCAAGGAATCAGTCAGATTTGCAAATTACAAACCTAATGGCACCACTAAATTAACTTTCTAATTTTGTCATTCACTTCACACTACCAACTTCATAGGAGTGCTAACTCAGTCTGCTGATGTTAGCCACCACAATCCTTCACAGCTGTGCTGCTTTGCTGGAACCTTTCACTTGCCAAACGGGGCGACTTGAGCACGTAAAGAAATCTGATAGCCGTATACTAAGGTCTCTGTCCATCTTTGCCAATATCCAATCCAAGAATGACGACAACATGACAAGTGGTCAATTCTGCAATGCCTATCTTTGATGTTTCATGTCATGTCAAGGTGTTCTAATAATTCATCAAGCCAAAATGTATGCAAAATGAAATGAATGGTATGAAATGTTAAATGACTTCAACAAAGATGCTCATTATGAGCTGGTTTCAATTTTTATACAAAAACAGTTCATTGCAATTTATTTTTAATATTTTTTTTTCAAAACGCCTTTCTTTCAACGACAACAAAAACAAGTGTGTAGTACTGTTTTTAAATAATTCTAATACTTCTTTTTTTCAACTGCGACAGTCAATTAAAATATTCTATAAAGATTATATAAAACAACAATGATCATTAACATGATTGAAGATGATAAATTATCCCAAAATCATGTAACAACACAGGATTAAACGGAACTTTGTAAAAATTGATAACACTAGACAATAATAGTAGTAATTTGTATTATTATTATCTATTAGTTATCTGATAAGAATCGTCCACCAAAAAATGTGAGAGATCACGTTTTTCGGTGAGTTCATTATAATTAAATAGCCCCCCGAACACGTCATACGTTTATAATAATTATTATGTAAGCCTATTTCCGTGCTACTATAATATGTATTTATCATGGAAAGGTCGTGAGTTTATAGATTTCATAGTTAATGGATAATAATATGCATAAATACTAAAAGCTACAATATTATGTACGTTCATTTACTCGTAAATGTATTATGTTCCAAAATAAAATTGTCAAAAACCTTTAACAAGAATTTGTATGTAAACGGAATTAAAAAATATTTAAGTTCAACAGTAACACAAAAAAAAACAATTTGAAACATTATTTTAGTTACATAGATTTTAGCACTGAAAATGTTCCATTATGTACCTTTTCTTCTACAACACGCATGTAATTACAATATATTTACTTCTTAGAACCCTAGTGGACAATACGTTAGTAGGGTGGACATCTAGTCTAGTTGATTTTTCTAAATTCATCAAATCAGTTAGGTAAGTATCTTGTAAAACTTTCGAAACGTATTAACACATAAATTACGATACGATTGCAACTCAGAGAGAACCACATATTAAAAGGACTTTGCTCTTGTAATAACTATTTTTGATTCACATAAATGTTCAGATGTACATTATCTAACTTTTTGTCTACTTTGGGTATTTACAACTTAATTTTCATCAATATATCGCAACTTGCATACATTTATACCATCTCCTTCAAAACCTCCTCCTCCTCCCAATGCAATCATACAACAAACATCAGTTGATGATGACTCACCTAAATTCATTTTAATACTTTTTATATAATAAAGTCAAAGAGTTCCTGTGTGAGTAATAAATTACCACCTTTTGAACCTTCAAAGCTTAATGGAACTCATCATCGTACACACTTGATTCATTTTTTATGGCAGAGAAACGTTTAAATTAATTTTTTTGTGCTTTTCATAATTTCACGATCGATTGCGATTAAACGACAGTAATGTTAGTGACTTGGATATCCGTACTAAAGTTAATGACTGGTTAAGGTTTTTCAGTTTCAGATGGGACTTTTGTGAGCGGAGGAACAGTAATGTTCTTGTCATTAGTTTCCAAAGCCGGAGCTGGAACCTCGTTAGTCAATTGATCAGTCACCGGTTCCTTCATCAAAACCTCGCTAGTATTCTCAGAGTTCAAGCCTGCGGGATCTTCATCTTCCTCGCTGCTAGTATCATCTTCATCGTCATCCTCATCGTCGTCGTCATCATCATCATCATCCGGATCGTACAAGACTTCAGCACCTTCGAATACGTACTGATGAGGTCTCCATTTTAAGTAGGATTTAGCTGTAGGCAAAATAGAATATAGAGCAATTAGTACTTGGTTCAATTTATCAACTAAACATTGGTAATAATAAAAAAATCTTCATGCTACTCCAACTTACATGGTAGTTTATCTGCCAGATTATGAGTCGTTTTCGGTTCCCAACACGCCTTCAAAGCTTCAACATCATGCTCTGATTTGGGCTCACTCACTTCCTTTACTGGCTCTTCAGTTCCATCCTTCATATTTGCTAACTTGGTTACTTCTTCGAAAGGTTCTGGGTTGGCTAAATCCTTGAAATCAAGACCCATCATGCCGCAAAGTTGAGCTACGATTGTATCTGAATTCCCGTACAATTCAATGTCAAATTGAACTTGTGGCAGTGGTTCCCTATTGATGAGGATCTGTGGAACTTCCGCGGGTAGCATTCCTACAAAGAGAAAAATATGATTAATATTTTTTTGTACATACAAAATTCATCGTAGAATTTTAGATACAAGGCAAGGTATCAGTCCTTAAATAAAGGCAGGCAAAATATCGTCATTTTTCAGACGCAAATTATCTCATCATAACTACAAGCTTCAAGTTTTAAAATCAACATAACTAAACTGTTAATTGCTTGAAACATACCTGGGATGAGAGACACTGGCCTCACTCGCAGCGAAGATCCAATTACCACCAAGAGATCACAATGTGGTTTGTCCAACGTTAGATTAGTATGGAACTCATCGGGCAAATCCTCTCCAAAAAAGACAATGTCAGGCTTCACTACTGGAGGAAGCGGATCTGGATCTGGGAAGAAGTAATTATCTTCATCATCTTCATCGTCGACTGATGAACGTCTGGGAGGTGCACCTTCCTGCGGCTGCTGTGGTGTTGAAGCAGGCTGTCCTAGAGGGAACTGAATCTTACTCCATTCTTCTGGATTGGAGCACACCGTGCAGAAAGGAACCTCACCGGCAAGCACCTTCTCCTTGATATCTTCTGATGAAACTCTATGTTTGCATCTTATGCACGTGGCTGTTGCAAATGATCCATGACACATTGTTACTCTCTGGATTCCTGCAATTGTTTCTAATGTGTCAATATTTTGGGAATAATTCCTTAGAAGTTGTCCCCTTTCCTCCAATCGTCTGATAAATCGATGAGAGGGTGATGGTTCAAATTGCCCCGGATAGAGTTCCTTGGCTGTTAGGAAAAACGGCCTTGGATCTCGACGAAATAGCCGAATGTCAAATACGCTCTGAGGATCACGCAACTCTGGAAATACTTTAGCTACCCTTGAATACAATCCATCTTTTGATCGGAAATCCGGAATTCCACAGGAAACCGAGATCCCAGCTCCAGTTAACACCATAATTTTCTTAGAACATCTGAAATAATTAAGCATTTATTAATTATTTAGACTTCAAAAAGGAAACCAACAAGATTGTGCATACAATCAATTCTTTTCGTGGCATTTGTGAAATTGAAACTTACCTGATTAGCCTTGCTGCATCTTGTATCGTTGACACATGACGCAAGCGGTTCCTTCTTGGAGTAAACTCAGGACCAGAAAGTATGATAGAAAGAAGATGTTGTAAATGACTATCTTGAGGATTACTTCTATACTGGGATAGAAATCTCTGAAGCATTGCGACTCTCATAGGATTAGACGCAATTTCCTTATGATTAAATAAGAAACTTAGATCACAATCGCCATCCGCTGACGAAAATGTTGAGTCGTGATTACTGCTGGAGGAACTGGAACGACTGCTACTGGCGCTGCTACAGCAAGGATCTCCGCTGCTGCTGTTGTTATTGAAGTTACTCTGAGTATTTTCTTCGGAAAATGAATTAACTCCAACCCGTTCTTCCGGCACTGCTGAACTCCCTTCAGTCTCCTCGAGAACCTCTTCCTCCTCCTCTGGATCTGGTACGTCACTCAAATCTGTGTGCAGAGATAAACTGTCTATTGAGGTTGCTCTAATACTGCCACATAATGGATGACCCATGTCCTCAAACAGGGGGGTGGATAGCCCTGACAGCCCTACATATGACAGCAATTCAAAGATGGGAGGCGTGTAGTGCAAGATCATTGTTTAAAAATGCAGTATGTAATTATAGGGAAAGCAATTTTTAAAGAATAATAATATGGTAAAGCTATGTATTTTGTATGATGTGCAATTTGTAATTTTAAAAACTGAATATAATATCACCCTACGAAATCATGCTTGCAAGCAATTAAATGAAATCATAAAAAACTGAACAACTCAGGTAATAATTAGGCAATTTTGTCGACATCGTTTTCAGGCGCAAATTATATCATCATTTGTTGTTCAATTTTTAATTCATACTCATAACCGAAATTGGTTGGTTTGCTCAAACACTGATTAACTTCACCGTACCACCTAATACCCAGTTTTATTGATTGAATCAAACAAAATATTCATGAAGAAATGATTGTATGAAAAATGAATTTAAAAAAATCATGAAAAATTTGGACTTTTCATGTCCACCTTTCACAGTGACGTTCTTCCTTTGTTCTAGATTACACGTGCTTCACGTGCTTGTGTTTACATGTGCCTGGACACGGAAGCACTTTGTTCAGATTTTGCCGAATCACAGCTGTTTTACGAATTTACTGAAATTCCAGGGAACAAAAAATGCAAGTCCACTTGTGACTATTCAGTTGTGTGTACTGTGCAGCACAATAAGTTACAAATATTAATCATTTAATCAATTTTTTTGATTGCCGGTTTGGTAAAGTCTCTAGTGAACAATGCTAATGTACCTATCTCCTGATATGGCTGCTATAATGCGCAGTTAATTGGATTGCTAGTATTTTTCCCCTGCTACCGACACGCCATCTGGCAAACTGGTCGACAACTTAAACGATTTGTGTGCTAGGCCCGTCCCATAGTGGGCCATCGGGTGGTACGGAATTTGGTGAAGACGTCGGCCCCCTAACTCAAGCTCCCCGAGCAAACCAACCAATGAAATAGCCAGAAAGCACAACTCACCATCACTCGTGAAGTAAGAGGAAACCTCCAAGTCGCCATGTTCTTCGTCGAACTTGGGTAGATCACCAAATCCACTGTCCCCGATAAGTAGGGGGTCCTCTGTGCTCAGGTCAGAGGCAAATCGAATGCACCGTTTCTTGCGCTGAGGTTCCAGTAGGTCCTGATGCCCGAATTCCCCCTCTTGTGGGGGTAAAAGAGCCGTTTGTGGTTGTTCCTCCATGATCAAGCACAAGTCTCAATGCAATGCAAAGCTAGATTACAACACACCACACCACCACCACCACTGCTGCAGAGTTGCCGTCCAAGTTCTTTTACTGCGTTGTTGGTTTGGTTGGGGGAGAACGAGAGACGAAGCCAAAGCAAAGCATTCACTTGCGACTCGTTTTTTGTTCAGCTTTTGCTTTGCCTTGCTGCTGTTCAGCTTTCTTTTCTGCTTTTGAGAGAGTGGAGATGGTTTTGCTGGTTGCTGCTGCTCTAGCAAGCAAGGAGTCCCAGACTGCCAATGTGTTCTTGTGTGGCCTAACTGAACCAACGGCAGGCAAACTTGGGTCGAGACGGAGGAATATCCTGCGCGTGTTGAACAGCGCGGAACGTGGAAGGGTATAGCGGCTGGTTGGAGAATACGAATTTATAAAGCAAACGAGTCAAACGCTTTTACGAAATTTGAGAGGAAAACGTAAAGGAAGAAGCTGCTTGCAGAAAAGAAGGAGTGCGATCAAGATAGGTGGTTAAATTAGTTACGCGGATGGATGCAAGTTGCGGAAGTGACCATAAAAAATGTCTGACTTTTCAATTAATGGATGGAAATTTTGATATTTTTGACAGAATTTGGGAATTTATTTGTAAATCGTAAAAATGAAGCCAAAAATTAACTAAAAAGCCAGTGCAACTTGGCATGTTGGGTTAATATAATATTTTTAAAATGAAACTGGAAACTCATGATATGGCTTACAGAAAAAAGATTTGCTATTTGTATTTTTAAAATTTCCTGTAACTAATTCACATTTAATTAATTAAAAATAATTATAAATTACAAAACATGAATTGAGAAGACTGTTAATCTTGGGGGCTTCATTGAAAAGGTAAATTGGGTTTCCTAATTTATGAAACGGTTTATTTTATAAGACCAAAAATTACGAATTCAGTTAAAAATGCCGGGTTAAATGTTTACAAAGATTTACATTTGTAACGAAATTATTTAACGAAGTAATAATATTGTTGTAAAACTTGTATTTATTATTGTGTATATATTCAAAGCATCGTTATTTTGTTAATTTTATTATTATTATTTACCATTTGTTCGTAGTTAGAAGAAAATAAGTTGGACAAATTAATTAACTTTAATGATTGCATACATTACTTGAATGTGAAATTATACTGGCAAATTACGACAGACAAACTGACTGTTATCACATATACAGCTCTAGTTAATCCCTTACTCCTTAACATAGCGCGGTTGTTGCAGGAGTCAGATTTGGGCTACGAAAACGTTGATGTAATGCTGTTCTCTTCAGATCACTACTCCTCCCATCCGACCCTTTGCCATCCACCCTGCATACCGTATGTGTATTTTGCTGTAAAATTACAAAGAATCGGCGATTCGTAAGAAAAGGATTTTAATTTTAAACCTTTTTTGCCTCAATTTACACACGCATTCTACATTTCGTTGGGATGATGAACTCAAACTCCACAGTAGACGATATACTGTAAGTTACAAATAATGGCCATATATGGTTTGTTCTTCCCTCAATGATTAGCGTGTAGAAATTGAAAATACCGCGTATGAACGACTCCCAAAGATAGAGGAAAAGCATACAAATACGAATGAATGGATGAGTAAATGCCGTGTGCCCCATCTTGCTCATACAGGCTGCCGCTATAATATTCCTTTGGTTCATTGCTGACAAGTTACATTCACCTCTCAAACTGTTAAAAACTTTTCTATGACTATACGGCAGTATGAATGTATGCACTTGAGGTTTTTTATTCGTCACGGAATGCGTAACGTTCAAGATAAAGACAGAGGTGTGTGTATTGTGTCAGGGAAAAGGATGCCCACTTTGTGTTGTCAATTTTTCCAATTACAAATGTCCGAATTTTTGAGAAATTACTATTAATTGCAATGTGAATCATGAATCAGACTCAACAGTAGCAAATCAACCTTTACCGGCAGCGGGAATCGAATCCGGTTGATATGAGTATTATTCTGTGTACATTAACTGTTAATGTAATTATAAATTAAATTGTTAATTATAAATGTAAGAATATTAATAAAAATTGTTCACAAACATCTGTGTAATAATCAAAATATCAGGCCTACAGCTCATTTATAAAATTTTCAATGCAATTGCAATGGTACAAGTAAAACATTGTTTCAAAAAGGACTAAATTGAACTTGAAATCCATTCAACAACGGTAAATATTTATTGAAATACTGTTTATGTTCCAAGTCTGTATAGTCAAAGTTAGGCTTGACGAACTATTTCTGGAAGGATCTCCAAAAAGTTTAGAACAGCGTCAACTATAAAAGAGCATACAAATCCAAGGGGCACCTGTACAAACTTGCTACTTTGTCCACCCCTCTAGACTTTTTCCATCGTCCTTTTCCTTTACATAACAAGGATACGAGTCAGATCTGCACAGAAAATTTGATAAAGCAGTAGGCAGCCATGACACACCAACCAAGGAAAAAATTCTGTATTAAAGTAGCGAAACCAATAAATGGACCCCCTGGGGCTAATTAAACTCCGTAAACTGCTACATCCAATAATTAAGCATTTCTTCTTACATTCTACTATTCATTTTCTTGATTACTCATCCCATTCGGTTCAAAAATTGTCCCCAAAAACTGCCCTTTCTGCAGCCATCTTTTTAAGCGCAAATATTTTTTTCTTTCTCTCATTCTCTTTTCCTTCTTCTTCTCTAGCCTGATTCAAAGAACTTGAAATACACGTAAAACGAACTTGTGAACTCGTTTATAATGTACAGGGTAGGGTAACATGAGAGCGCAATAGTTCTGCAGTATACTTCTGCACTGCGATGAGCGAGCAAGGCTTTTTTGTAGCTCTTTTTCCTTTAGGTATTGCCGTCATAATCATCGCCTATCCGCAGTTATATTCCACTGCATTGAAAATGCGTATATAAAGTTGTTTGATTACTTGTCTTTCTTGTCTGCTTCCACACGATTATGTAGGTACATTTTCATCAAAAGTATGTCTCTTATATATGTTGCCTATATGTAATTCATATATTCATACCACTCATTTCATGTAGTAAACTACGTAAAGCTCATAACCAAAAAATTAAACTTTTTTAACCTCTAGCCCCAAGTTTCAACATCCACCACACCATTTTAATGGTTAAGGTTGGGTGGTTAGCTTTTTAATGCTGAGTTTCGTATAGTATGTATGCAACCCTAACCAACAGCATCACCCAAACAATATATGCTTTTAGGCATAATCCCAACTCTTTTCAAGACGGCGCTTTCATAAAATCTGTAAACTCCTCGAGGATGGAAAATTACAAAATGTTTCCTTTGTGAACTCATTTTGAACATCAGAAATTCTCAAAATATTCCACAGACATAACAAAATCAACAATCAGCTTGATCTTTAAGGTGATTTCAGTTGAAAATTTGGGAAAAATTATCTTTAAATGGTATCAAATGCGTTGAAAAACGGTTGCAAAATCCTGTCGTTGTTAATGAACGCTCCCCCGTCTTTCTTTCGTGCAAGAAGAAAGAACACTCATAGTCATATACATTGCCTGTATAGTTTACAGAGTGATGTAATAACTGTATGTCTGTAAGTCTGCCATGTACAAACAAGGGGAAGATCGATAAAACGGTAGAGAGGTGATGATGATGACGCTGATGTTGATTCAGCAGAGGATTTTTTTCTGGTAAAGGGGATTTCTACATACCACTTTAGCTCGCCTGTTCAGGGTGACCACAAATGTTTTCTGACGTGTTTCTCAATACAATGGCAATTCACCTTAATTCCGTCCCACAATGCCCCGTTATCCTCCAAAGGAAAATTTTACCAGAGGAAAAGTACTAGCTAAAGTGACCATTTCCTGGAAAATGAGCACCGTTCCAAAGAGAACTTTTTGAGATTTACTTATGCTTTTAAAATCAACAGTCTAGGCAAATATTTTGGTATTAAAATCTTGGAAAATTTTGATTTTAATGGGTTTGTGTCTATTTTTGGACACCCTGAACAATCTTGAGGTTTTTTTGTACGAGACAAGTTACAAGGCCATGAAAAAAGTTGGTAGGGCTAATGCATGCGCTAGCGCCGGGGACAAGTAGTGCCATCTTGACAAGGTGGACGGGGACTAGCTGGAATATCAACAGCTGACGGATGAGAAGGCGTAAACCTGCTTGTCAGATGATTTCTGTTGTGATTTCGATGACGGAAATACGAAAGATCAATAGTTTAAGTTGGAAAGGAACAGTGATGTGCCACTGGTGGCCACGTATGTTTTAATAACTTGTTAAATAATTAATTTTTTCTGGTTAAATTTTGGTGTAAATTTTATAAAATTTTCAAGAAACTTTGTCTATTTTTTGGGGTAAAAAATGTGATACCGAAAGTCTACAGCTTTTAAGAGAAAAGTGTCTTTGCCCTCGTCAGAGCCTCAAGTTCGTTGTCCGGTTATTCTGAATTGACGATACTAAATGACGATACCAAGGACAAATCTTTTTACCGTGTTTCAATAACGGTATATTTTAGTCCGGAAACCTTTGAAAGGTTGGCAGCGTTGGTGCGGAGCTCCGAGCTGCATTTAATTAATTTTTAAGAGAGGAAAGTCGACTGCTTTTTGGCCTTGGGCGTGGAGATTTTTAGATTGATTAAAAATGGCAGATGATTTGGTGCTGGATCCTGATATTCGGATATGGGTGTTTGTGCCCATCATCATAATCACGTTTCTCGTTGGAATAGTTCGTCATTATGTGTCCATACTTTTATCAACTCAGAAGAAGGTGGAGTTGCTTCAAGTTCAGGACAGTCAAGCGATGATTAGGGCTAGGGTGCTCCGGGAAAATGGCAAGTATCTTCCGGAACAGAGCTTCTTGATGAGGAGACACTTTTTCAATGATGAGGACACGGGATATTTCAAAACTCAGAAGAGAACTGCGCCCGCCCCCAATCCCATGTCGGATCCTAATATGGTGACGGAAATGTTGAAGGGGAATGTGACGAATGTGCTGCCCATGTTGGTTATTGGTGGCTGGATTAACTGGACTTTTTCGGGATTCGTATGTTCCAAGGGTAAGTTTTCTCTCTAAATAGCTATACAGTTTTTATGTCACTATATGACATTTTAGATCAGTATTAACATTAACAATGGGTCATTTTTAAAATCATTTTACAGTTCCATTTCCGCTGACCCTTCGATTCAAGCCCATGTTACAACGAGGAGTTGAACTCCAGACGTTAGACGCCTCATGGGTTTCCAGCGCATCCTGGTATTTTTTGAACGTGTTTGGCCTGAGAAGTATTTACACCCTTGTGTTGGGAGAGAATAACGCTGCGGATCAGTCAAGAGTTATGCAAGATCAAATGTCCGGCGCAGCAATGGCAATGCCACAGGACCCCAAAGCGGCCTTTAAAGCAGAGTGGGAGGCCCTGGAAGTAGCAAAGCACAACTGGGTACTCAAAAATGCAGATAAGAAACTAATCGGGTCGTTCCAGCCAGAAAATGGGGACATGCATCAGCACGCAAGGGGTCAGAGTTCAAAGAATGGAGCTGCGTCATCATCATCTTGACCATTTAGATCTCGAAAATCGCAAAAATAAGAATAAAGCTTTATGCATATTGTTTGTTTTTCTGCTATGTATAATAATATATAAGAAATCCTTAAAATCCTTTTTTATTTATAAATTTGTATGTGATGTGTCTTGTGCTACGCAAATGTCGCTGTTACAACTAGAGATATTAATAGCTTGTATTCTTATCCCTTGGAAAATCTAAGAAGTGAAGCAACAAACCAAAAAAACGTAGTACATCCCGCAATAAGTGTTGTAGCATTCATCTTGTCTATCTCCCAAAAATACACATTAAAAAATGAAAATTAAACATGCATTTATTCACGTTGAATAACGAAATCAAGTTTTGATAATAATAAAATACGCTTTATTGTACACAGAACTTCATTATCACTTATTCATTAAATGAAGGTAATAAGTAATCGCTACATATTTTATAGTGAAACTAGTTTAAATAGGTAAAAGTGTAAAGTTACTTGCAATTTTATAAAAAAAGTTAGTAGTTGATACTATTCTACTTGACTTTCGAGACTGTTAAGTCTTGTCATCCACACTGTCTCCACTGTAATGGCTTCCGTCGTTAATCGTTCGAGTTGCCGGACCTTTACAGTTGATTTTGTGCTGTCGCATTCTCACAGCCTTTGGACTAACAAACTGTCCGCAGGACATGCACTTTGCTTTCCTCAAATGATTCTGGTACATAATTTCATAGTAGCTCCAAATCTTGTCCAAATTTCTCCCAGATCTTTTGGCTGCTCTGTCTTCACCGCTACTATCATTATCGCTAACGGGGTTGTAATCCTCATCCGAAAATTCTCTTGGGTCTACGCCATCGTCATTCTGTTCATCCTTTCCTGTCATCTCTTTTTGAACTTCTTCCGCATAGTTCTTTTTCGTTTGTTTCCGCAGCGGTTTCACCCTCGTAGTTTGTTTACATTTGAGCCGATGTTCCACCATTCTAGAGGCTCTGGAACTGACTAAACTACGGCAAATGTGGCAGCGCGCAGAAAATTTGTTGTCTTTATGCGTGATTTTGTCAAAGTACTTCCAAATCATGGTCTTCTTTCTGCCACCTTTTCTGTCCTCATTGGATTCAGTGTCAAGAGGATCTCTTAACGCTGCAAGCGATGTATCAGAGTCTGAGTCGTCTAAAATTAAAATATAAGAACAGTTCAGCCTTCAGCCTGCAACTATCACATAGTATGTGCTTTTAAATAATTCGACAACTATTAACTTGCTTACTATTCGTGTCTGAATCATTGGAATCTTCTATCTGCATTCCATTGTCATTGTCCTTTTCATTATTGTCTGCCAAACTGGAATCGTCTTTTGCCTTCGTCGCAAGCCTCTCATGTTTGATTGACGTCTCTTTTCCTTTAACAAATAATACAAATACAACATAATTTAGTGAAGAACTGAACGGTCTCAATACGTTAGATTCCAGAGAAAGTAAAAAAATATGATCCCTTACTTCGCTTCTGTGACTGCGACGAACTTGAGGCACTACTTCCTGCATAACTTTTCCGGAATCTTTCAAACTTTGGTCCTGTCACAGATTAAGTTAAAATATTAGTACACTAATCAGTAAGTTAATAGTTTACTTACATCCACCCAAACAAAATCATGGAGTATGAATTATTTTTAGGTTAATTAATTTACAAAATCTTACCGTACTCCTCTTTCAGAAAATCCTGGAGAACTATCAGCTCGTAGGACAAAGTCTGAATGATTTGTCCCAGGTGCTTGATCTCGCTTTGAAGCAAGCGTTCCTGCAAATTCATTTTCCTTCACTGGATAGTATGCTGGGTTAAATCCGTCCAGGATAAATTTAATAATAAGTAGTTCGGATGATTAACAGTTTCTTAAGACACCGACACGTCTTCAGCTCAGCTGCTGCGTTTGCATTGCACCATACAATGTGGAATTTGGATTCAAACTGCAGCTGTAGAAGGGAAAAAACCTACTTACTTGACTTCCGTGTCCGCAGTCTGTCTGCGCTCTGGGTAAAGATTGCGATTGCGGAGCTGACCGAAAGCCTTTGTTCAAGCGTCGGTTCTGATGCAAGACATGCGACATCGCCAGTTTAGGGGTGCTTGAATATGAAAAGGTGGTAAGGCGCTAATGCACCATTTATATCGATGCTGCTTATGGTAGTTAAATGAAATTTGCGATGAGTAGTTTACCATCTTAAGTGACAGATTACAAATGCTAAATTAAATCATATCTAAGCAAGACAAAAATGTAATCTTTCGACGGAGGACCATGAAACGTTTATTTATTCAGCTTCGATTGAAAGATAAATAATGTTTTTACTTTTTTTACGCAACTTACAACAAGTAAGAAAGACGCAACAGAATATTTTTATTTTAGTTTTACAAAATTTCACCTTTATGGCTGCCTTTTTTGCTGCAATGTTATTTTTATATTGCATATACCCCACCTTGACAAACGCGTTAGATATGACTAAACTATGGAATCAATTTTGTATTTAGCTTAATGAACGGAACGAGAATCTAATTCTTTGGAATCAATTTTTGGGGAAAGTGAACATGTATATATTACAGAAAAAGCTATTTAAGGCTAATGAGAAAAGACATAATTTCAGGTAAAATGATGAGTGGTTACAGTTTTCTCAAGTCCAGCCTGAAGGAATGAAGGCAAAATATATACGTATTTCAAGTTGCCAATTGGCATTTTCGGCGTATTCATGCGAAATATGCTTGCTTTCCTCAAGTTAGTTATCACAAAATTCCTTTCTTACTCCAGCATAAACTTAATCCTATGAAAAGAACTGCTCCAAGAAATCTCCATTTTTTCGTCTTTAAACTATCGACTGACTTAATTTCAATACTTTAAAGTAGTAAATCTATGTATCTATTAATATTATAACTTAAAGCAGTCTTCATAGTTTACAGAAATCAATTGAAATTAACAATAGACGTACCATGTGCTATAAAGATTTTGACTGTTCAAAATAAAACAAAGATATGAGGTACATTATAGACACCTTTTCATCACAGTGCAGTTTCTATTAAAGTAATTTCGTGGTTGTAGGAAAACCAGCTATATTTGGTTGTTCCTTACTAAATTCTAAATCTAAAAATGACTGTGCGGTACTTTACCAATAAATATAATGGTTTTTGGTATCAAGTTCTTTTTCTCGAATGGGTATTACATATAACGCTTTGTTAAATAACCATAATATATAATATTCATAATAACATAAAATCTCATAACTTTTTAAAACATAATATTCAATCACTAGCAATGGCATCACCTCCAACATCAATCGGCAGATTTTCTTTAGGCTGCGTTTGGGTAGTAGTTTTGTCTTTGCCACTTGTCACTGTAGCAGGCGAAGGAAGCTCTGACTCTGACTTTTCCGTTTTCGTCGAAGAATAGAACAAGTCGCTGGTATCACGAGGGATTATTGGCTTCACAATCACATTGCCAGTTCCATACGTTGAAATGTGCGACTTTAAGCTTTCTAAATCTTTCTCCGCCTACAAAGAACCATATAACAATAGCAAGTAAGGAGAAGAACCAACTGAAATGAGTTCTATGGGGCATTGTGAGAACTTTCTCCAACCTGATGTAATATTTTTATAGCTGATACTAGGATCTCGTGCCACCCCTGTACTTCCGTTCTATGTAGAGTCTCTTGCTGTTGTAATAACATAAGCCACTCTTGATGTGTTTGTGGAGCTTCCCTGTAAGCGAAAATATGAAGGATAATTTCCATTTTTGTATTATACAAGATCAAACTTCAATTACTGAAATTACCCAGAAAATTGTACGGCTGGCGGATATAGAACCGATAAGTTGGCAGTCCTTTCCAGACTTGATAGTTTAAAATAAAGAAACGCATTGAGTAGGAGTAGACATCCAAGCACAGTCAAAATGATTTTCATGACCAATGACCCTTCGACTACGTCAGTGGAAGAGGCATCACTCAAAATATCTGGCATCGCGGTGTTGATCGTAGATCTTAGCGTTCCTCCTGTGAAAATGTTCATGTTATCCACAAATCGATCCAAAGTAAAGTATCTACTTTTTCCATCTTCTAGTGTACCTGAATGCATAGAGCTGTTTTCTAGATTTAATGCTCGTGTCATCGCGGAAGCCGGGATATCTGGAGCTCGACATTTTTTCCTGTGCCGTCTTCTAGGTAAGCTGCTAACCACTACAGGGGATATAGGCGTAATATTTCCGGCAATGGATTTGGCACATTCTTCCTTAAGAGCCCTCTCCAAATGACTGAAGAAATCAGCTAAAGCGGCCATTGAATTTTTCTCTATAAATGCTACAATGAAATGGGCCAACAGATTAATTTTCATTCACCTCATATTTCAGTACTTTAAAAATATAAATACAGAAATAGAATTATTATCATTCTCATAATTACATTTCGCCCACACAGACTTTTTGTAATGAATTTTACTGATCACTGTGATATTGGATTCGTGTGGAGAAACTCTAGTAAGGCAATAGTGACAGTTGACGGAAAACGCATCTGCGTAAGGAATGCCAGCGTTTACTGATTCACTTTGAATAGCGTACAGTAGCCCAGGTCGGCTTGCGGGAAGTAGCGTCTGTAAACGAAATACATTGAAATTAGAAATGCATACTCAGGAAACCCATTTCAATAGCTAATGCAAAAAAATTTTGCTCATGGCATGAGTACCTGGGTTTCCGTAACCTGTGCAGTTTTCGGTCCTAGACTTTGGCCGGTAAGAACTGTAAATGAAAGCTGCCGGGTTTTATGAGATCCATCCTTCAGTTGCCATTCGCATTGATTCATATCTAAGACAAATATTCAGTTCAAATATATTAGAACCAGATAACATAATCACGTTCTCCGTGAACCTTGCCTCGAGTATAAAATTGTGGCATGACTTACCAAACGTTTTTCTAGATGTCTGGAAGTCTAAATAAAATTTGGAACTTGTGAACAGCATTGTAAAAAGCTGATCAATTCCACATGGTATTACAGCATTAAGCATTTCCTTCCCAATGGTATGATCCACTGGACAAACTGGTGGCACAATTGGAATGGCACTTTCACTCAAGTCAACTGTTTCTAAATCTGGTGATGGAAGAGGTACTACAATAGAGGCAATCTCTGGCCGCAGGTCAGAATCAACCGCTTCAGTGTCACTAGAATCTGAGGGCTCCACCGTCATAGGCAACACGGAAACTGGAAGAGGCACAATGTTGGAATCCTTGACGAGAAGCTGTTCAGTTCCTATTGGAATCCCATTTGAAGTGACTATGGAGGATCCAATGTTGAGCCCAACGGCAATCGCTGGCCCAATCTCTGTTCCGCATACCTGAAGCACGTAAAATACAAGATTTTAATATTTAATCTAATCTAGATTCTATAAGGTGTGTGAACTGATTTTTAGATGAATGTTAAAACTTGTGCTGAGTGTGGAATGAAAAGCAGTAATATTCATCTATCAATTCTACAAAAATGAGAGACATGGAAATGATGCTCACGTTGTAACTAAAGTACTTGTTCAATGTTTGCTAATTTTTAAATTGTTGCATTTTCATGATATACAGATATAACTTGTCGTGCAGAAGTCAGTCATAGAAAGGTGAATCGTTATATAGATTCCTTCCATGCAATTCATTAAAATTTTAAACAATGAAGAATGAAAAAATGTTTTTTTCATAAAACACTAATCCGTTAAGTAAAACAGCAAGCACCTTCACAATCTTAATAGATCATGCAATTCCAAACACTCGCTGAAAATTGTTGTTTAAATGTGGGATTGAAAGTTCTAGTTGGTGTGGTGTACTTGTTGGATTTAGAATACATATTTCTACGAAACATGCTAAAAGATGTAAAAATGTTTGCTTATAACAACATTTCATGCTCATGTTATGTTATGTAGGTACTAGGTTCACTTGATAATTATTTTTAAAGACCTACCAGTCAGCGGAAATAAATGGATTTTTGTTTGGTATCTCAATGAAACAATGTTAGTACAAAAGCTATCAAGCATTCCGTCGTATTGAATATTGAAGAAGCATATTATCTATAACAGTTGCATTGAATTTTTATTGTAATAACTTTCTTTGCTTTCACCTTGGCTGTTTTAAGATGATAATTCAGTTTTGGATGTGAAAAACAAATTTTGTTATGCAGAATTTCATACAATCAAACCTTATTCCATGAAGAATCAATAGCATTTTATCGCCTCATTCTACAGTATTCTATGATAAAAGATTTATATTTCAATTATTATGCATTCCGCGGAGCACGAGCTCAGCTCACGGCCGATTTCTTTCGTGATCTGCCTGCACTAGTATAAATTAGAGCTCTTTCATTAAACCACAGTGGTATTAATAAGCCTGACTTGGAATAATATAACGGAAACTTTTGCGTTCAAGGTCAATACATTTTAGCTTTTTAAATGAGCTGAGAACTGAATGAATACGTGTCATGATGGACAAAACAGACAAAGACAAACGCATGACCAAACCAACGAGACATTTTCATGCTTGAGTTTCTTCACGGTAATTCCTAACAAAAGAGAGGAAATGCCTCGTGTGAAAGAAAGTGAGTAAATTCGGATACAGTGATGTAATATAGGAAACCTGACATAAATTCATTCCACGAAAAGCTTAGTTTTACGCCAATTTAATCTTGGCATATGTACGTAGTTATATGATACAAGATATCGCTTTATTTATCTAAACCTACAACCTGCATACGCGAAACACTCACATTTTTCTTGCCATTAGTGCTGTAAAGTCACATAAGATACAGTGATAACGTTTGTATGCCGAGTCACGGAAAAACGCAAATAGCACTAATAAAAATAGCAACACATTTCTAAAGTATTCTAATCAAACAATAGCAGCAGTAAAACACTCGCAGAGACAGCTTGCAACAGCCTGTATTTTCTTAAAATATACATTAGGTTAGAATATGAAAATACACATTACACAAACAATTGTTCAAAAATCATTGACGTACGAATGGATGCACATACAAATAGATGAGCATAATGCAAAATCTCGTGCGCATTAACTACATACATATCACTTGGTTAACAGTATATCAAGATCAAGCTTTTTAGTAAAAACTAGTCATCAATGGGCGTATAAAGTCATTTCATTCAAATGTACATTGCAGAATAATACAAATTCATATCAAATAGGTGAGGGTGAAAGGTTCTATGTATAAGCTCATAAAATGTAAACTTAGTAAACAGCTCGTTCCTTTTCTTGGGTTTCACAATCAAGCTTGAGAAAACTGAAAATAAACTTTCTTGTGAGACTTTTCTGTTTGTCTGTTTGTGGCGTTATGTTACAAGGATAGAATTCAAGAAAGACAAAAACGGAAAGTGAAAGAAAACTTCTGTCGTTTCATCAATGAACGAGAACTTCTTATCAACACAGTTCCAATCGGAAATTCTGTGGTTGCAAAAACATTTGAAGCTCTCGTTTGTTGTTTTCAATTTCAAAAGTAACGAGATCAGCACTGATATCAAAAGAAAAATAACTCAGTTACTTGGATGGTTTCTTGACATTCTCATATATCAAATTCTCATTCCACTATGTGAACTATGATCAAATTCGAAAATGTAAAACTAAAAACAAACATTTTCGTAAGAAAAAATATTCCCAGCCATATTTTGAAACCAAGTTCATTAGTCCTTGGCCCAACTACGCTGAAATATTTTATTTAGTTTTTTACATGTTACCCGTTACATGAAAACAGTCTGTGTGCTATATGTTGATCAACATTTGGAAGGGTTTCATATAGGTATATTAGATGTATATGTGTTACTGAAATTGAAGACTGAGTTACAGGGAAAACTGTATCCGTGCAAGTGTGAAACAATGACTACTCGGTACTTGGTTTTGTGTGAACTGAAACTCACGTTTTTGTTAGAATGTTTATTCTGAATTTTTCAAACACTATGCTACGAAATCCTGCATCAAATTAACATTTTGTTTACCAGTCCATGTATTGGGGCAGTTCCACGGACTCGACACCACTCCCATGAGCCTATCCGAGGTTCTTCGTCAATTTCATCTTCCTCATCTTGCTCAAAATCATCATCATCATCACACTTGTCAACGGTGATCTCGGGTGCCAGTGCTGACTTTTTCGGCGTTGAGCAAGTTTTCCATTCGCATACCACCACATTCTAATTCATTACCACAAAGATACTACTACATTTATCACATGATAAAGCATGTTAATGTCAATTAAACAATGCATTTGATTCTAAACTACCAACACATGACAGGTTACTTTTATGCTTCATTTTCTTTAGTAACAAATCCTATTCTAAAAATTCAAGCATATTCACTCCTTTCATTTTCAATATTTTACACTTTACACACAAGACAACTTGGACACGTTCCTGTCAGCCTTGTCATATAGCAGTTTCATGTACTATTCAATCAACCTTGTTATTTCAGAATCATTGCAACTTTATATGAGCTTGAGGACAGAGTGGCATGATGAACGATAATATTCCCTGCTCAAGAGTACATGTCAAAAGCATTACATCATTTGAGATTTTGACATTTTGTAGATAATATGGTATCTCGTTTACAAGTTTTATCGTTTCCTGATTATGCAATCAAATAAGCTGTCGACTATACTTTAGCTGAGGTTTAAATACTAAAGCTCCCCTTTTTGCAACAGATTCCACAAGTGAAAATATATTTGCTCGTTGCTCGAGCACTTTTATTCTCTTTCACCGTTAGTTCATATCAAATCAGTTCAAATCTCTTGATTTTCTCTGGGTTTTTATGAAAATTGTTTACCAATTCTACGAGAGCATTATTATGTTGAATGTTAGCTTATGTCGAAAAATTCGCTTATGCTGCTTAAAGATTGGTCGGATCAAAGTGGGTCGAATTTTCTCCGAGTTTTGGAATAGGTATATTGGAATATTGTTAAATAAAGCAAGTACTAGGAACAAATTCGTAGTGTTGTTAGTTAAATTCGCAAACTAGAAAAATCTATGGACTATTATAACAGTCTCTCTGCTTTATTACGAATTCCAAATGGCAAATACCGAAAGCTATGTAATCGTATCAGCCTTTTTTCTTAGGAACTATACTGGACGTATTTATTTCAAATTATGGCAGTTCTTTGAATCATATTTATTCTTAACCTAATAATATATGGAATGTTTATAACACATGTTGGATGTAAAGGAATGAATTTGCAGGTCACCTTTTTCTTTCCAAAGATAACTCTCTAACAAGTAAACAGATTATATGATATGCTATTATATGCTACTACTACAAGATATGTCTCTAAAAACAGCAACTGGAAGTTGGAATGTCATGAAATACGTAACTTATTGGTTTCTTTCATTCTTATCAGAAAAAGAAATCACTTTTACGCTTATACTTTCTTTGCAACGCAGTACCCTTGATAAAGCATTTACTACAACACTAACCTTGACATTGCCGGGCGATATAGGTGATCCTGCTCCTTTATCCTTTTCCTTATTTTCTTTATTATTCGATTTTGATTTTAGCTTAAACGATCGCCTCTTTTTCGGTTTTTCCTGAGCATCTTCTATATTATTGTTGTTGATACCATTATATACACCACTACTTTTATTATTCAGAGTTTGACGATAATCAAAATCTGCAACATTTTGGGGCGATATGTTCGGGGACGTGGTTGACGTCGCACTTTTGTGGCGTCTCTTTGTCTCAGGCTCACTAACACTTTCTTGTGTAGTAAAATCTGTTCGTACGTACAAAAATGATTGCTTATTGTCATTCGACCTTTCTCCTTCTCCTCCCTGTGCAAATTCCTGCTCCGTCAAATTTGGTAGGTCAAGCGTGCTTTTGGAAGCACGTATTGGCTTACTATCCAGTAATGAACTTCTATTGTACAAGTGACTAAACTCTTTGGCTCTTTTCGAGGGCGAGTTTGTAGTGAATACTGGACCGATTTCAGTCATCATGGATAAATTACTTTCGCCAATATTTCCTGTTTTATAACTTTTTAAAGGATGAAAACTGAGTGGGTTTTCATCAAACTGATGATGCTGTTTACTGCTACCACTGCTACCACTATCATTTAGAATTGACGTGGACGCAGAGGGACTACAAGACGATCCTGTTTCAGGAATGATTTTTAAGTGGCCTTCCTCGTCAGTGTTGATTGCTGTACTAAGAAATCCAGCGTGCGAAACACTGCGTTGTGTTCGTAGATTTTTGGTCTCTATTGCAGAAGCAGCCATCTTTGAGTATAGCAATGACACGGAATATTATATATAAACTATATAATCTACTATGAATTATCTGTCGATAAAAATACTTTTTTGCGGTTATTTCACAGCAGGAGATTCTGCGGTTTTGTTTGGGAGTGTTTTAAACCAACGGACGAAGTTTGTTTTTCAGTTATAGCGCAGTGGTACCACCACCACCGTCTCGCTACACTTTTTGACAAAAGGCCAGCTCAAAAAGATGTCAAATTGCGTTTAATGTTGTTTAGAAGCATGTTCACTTCGTATAATGTTATCACTCTTGTCTATCAAGGAGACGAGGCGGACTTACTTGCATGCATGCAACCAAGCTCTCATCTTACTTTGTGTAAAATATTGTTGTTCTTGTTTAGCCACTACTGTCACTTCTTTCCATTTTTAAAGCATATAAATTAACAAACTCTCTCCGTCTCTCCAAGGTTTTATCAACATTTGATAGGATACACACACACACGCATTTACCTTATAAATATCACTACAATAAAAGTTCACATAAGTTATTTCTAAGCAAATGATATGCCAGGCAGTATGTACAGTTTATAAAAAGCTGGGTCATGATGCTACCACTGCACCAAGTCATACATTTACAAAACTACAAGCAATAGCAATTTGACTTTATTACAACTTATACACAAGTAATTGCGTAGATACTTCGTGACTGGGGACATTCCAATTCAGTTTGGAAGCTTTATCTAAATCAAAGAAAACTTTAGGTTGTAGGTAAAACAAGACATTATTCTCCTTCCATACAAACCACAACGTTAATGTGTAGATAGACAGCAGTGCATACTTTAGAAATTATTTAGAGGTTTGCTTGGGGAAATTAGCGCCGTGATGACTAATTTCATGACGGAAACAAAAGGCGACCACACTGCGTAGTTTTTTGTTCTTTGTGCTTTTTCTGAATCGCCTTCCAGCAACGGCCCAAGAAAAAGTGTAAGAAATTTGCTTGATTGAAACTTGTCGTTTTATGCAAGACAAAAGCACGCAAGCAAAAGCCTCTGAGAGAGAGCGAACACTTCCAAACCGTATGGAATCTAAACGACAACTAAAGAGAAGTGGGCCGAAAAGACATCAACTTTCGGTCTTGTACATCAAACTAAGTAAAGTATGAAAAATGAATCTGCCTTTTGTCCTATGAAAGTGGGTCTACTCAACTGACTGATATGATATACCTAGGATATTCCACCACGAGTTTCCCAAATGAAACACTTCAGCCAGTATAGCACAACTTAAGTTTCACGTGTTTCAAGATTCCATGCCTAGGGACAGAGTGATATCAATACACACATGAACTAGCCCGGCAGAGGCGAGAATATGCATTTTTTATTATTATACAATTGCATTAACAGCTTATAGGCTCTTCTTGTGCTTATTCATTATTCATTAAAACCTTGTGTATATTAAAAACACGACATTTATGCCAGAAAGAAGGAGAAGGTTAACCGTATGCATTGACGTAGAGTGAGCATGTTATCGAAAGATATGTAATTTTTCTCTTCCAAAATTTTTCACGCTCTATTATATCGCTTATTGTAATACTGCAATTATTTATTAACATGATACGTGATGCAAAATCACGTATTTTTATCTTTCTAAATTGCATGCAGTCAGGAGAAATAAAAAGTTATATATTAATTATTCCTATCATGATATAATGATAATGCATTCCATTGTTTGTCCGGTCATTATTTATTACACTCTACTCTCACCGAAACACATAGAAGGCAAGCTGTTAGCGTTACATGTAGATTGAAAGTTTGTACAAAACTTTTTGCATGCTCAACAGCTCTTTTTGTATACAATTCCAAACTTTGTGTTTCATATTTTTAGGCATAAAATAAACGAAAGAGACAGGAGGTATTGATTGCCTGGATTGTATTAAAGTAGGTAAGTGTAGGTTTGTAACAACCACTCAAAAAAATGAAAGGTAAGGGCTAAAATTACGATAAAATCTTGTTCAAAATATTATGCCCTTGGGAAGCAAGCGAAAACGTATAACTGCTTATTTCCTTAAACCGATTACCCTTCGTTGCTAATTCCTGTAAAAATATACATTTATAATGTATGTGCTACAAGATAATATGCGTGCTAAAGTATGAGTGAAATGGTGAAAGACTATATGGTATACTTCTTCTATTTCCCACGGAGAAATAAATGTACATAGTACACCTACAGTTTCCAAAACTTTGAGTTTTGAAATTAAATTATGTGAAAGCGTGTATGCTACATATTTTGTCCTGAAGTCCTGTAGTGGTATTAAAACTTTGTCCTGTCATCAAAAAATTTCATACGCATACATCATATATTCATGTAAAAACTCAATTTTGAATCACATACTAGATTTTCGTTTCAAATCAGGGTGATATACATATTATCCTGCAATAGTGGTTTCCAGACTTCCTGGAAATCGAAGCAACCGATGCTTTATTTCAGTGAAACGGCTCTGGTTAATAAACCACACACAGATACAAAAGATGTAGCAAACTACTTATATGAAAATTCGAGGATTTATTATAACTGATGTTCTATCGTCCCTCGTAAGTTTAGCCTAGCTCTAATATTGCTTATTTTGCTCACAAAATAAGTGTGGAAGAAAGCATTACAGGATTTCCACAGAGCATACTTCGATTCGTAAGTACAGGACAAAACTTTTAATTTGACCACAAAAGAAAGTAAAGTACTGAAAGATAACAGGAGCCAGAGAGAAGAATCTGCAGACATGAGTATCATGTGCATCTCGTTTGCTATTTTATGTAGTAGAGTTTTACTAATTTTTATGACCCGCTGAAGGACTAACGAAATTGCCCACAAACTCCAAACATGAAGCAGGTATTATGTAAATGACAAGGCATACACGCATACACTGACATTTGAAGTTGAATGATACATTAAGCTCAACAAACTTTCCAAGTGAAAACACATACCCAACACAGAAGTACAAAATGATAAAGCATACGTCAACGTGTAGCATAAAAAGCGTTTGTAACCTGCAAGGGATGAAGTAAAGTAAACTCAGCCAAATAAAGATTGCGAACATCAAACATGTACCGTATGGTCTAGTACCAGAGATTTTCATGCGACTTTGGAAGCAGTTGTAGTTGTATGCACACACAGAAAAGGTCTTACAGCAGATGGCAAAGAATTCAAAAATAGATGAGATTCCCTTCTAGATGAACAAGAGCTCTATTATTTTGTCCTTAAACTGAGCAGAAATTTAGAAAGAGAATGCATGCAAACTTTCCCTAATTGCATACTTTATGCTACCGAGTCACGTCTTCATGCAACGTATGCAAATATTTTGTCTCTGCAACAAGGAAAAATATGGTAAAGTCAGGTTTCATCAAACTGTCAGTATATTAGCATTATTGAATGATTTACAGAATTATTTTCTACTCTGGATAAACTGTGAATGAAGTGCGAACGAGCTTCCACACACTCTAGAAATTCAGTACCACAACCGCAGCTTTATGAAAAATGTATGCAATGAAACCAGGCTTTGAAAGTTTCAGGAGGAAAAAGTGTCGTGTTTTTCTTACTGCTTCTATTTCGCTTTCATAGTTCACACTGCTACAACTACCACGAACCATCTTTTAGCTTGAACCAAGGTACCAGTGAGCATCTTTGCTTTATATGCATATATACTCTTTTAGTAGAGTGAAACATCGGGTAATTTTCTCTAAATATTTGATAAACACGAAATGGCCCCATCATAAACATATACATACAAGTTTTGTAGGTCGACTAGGACGCGGAGGTAGTAAGTTAACAACGCTAACAATAAAATGACATAAGCCAAAGAAAGCTAAGGATTGATGGTAGTTACAGTTTGGGAACGTTCATCCCAACATGACGTTCCTGCTTTTATACCTTCTGAAAATAAAATACACGTACCAGAGGGGCAAACAAGCTATCTAAATATAAACGGCATACTTTCTCCACCTCCCCCTTAAATACATCTCTTGGGCTTGTGTGCACAAAATGCTATTATTAAATAAAGCCAGCTTACATTTTAATACAGTTGGAAGTGTTGCTGGAAGGAACAAATAAATCCGAAACTCACGTCAGCTCTCTTGCCAGAAATTTTGGTAAGCTCATAGATTAATTATGTGGATTACATAGGTGACTGACGGATAAACTACATAATTGTAGACATACCACACATTCGCAAGTAGTTATAAACGAACACCTATCCATTTGGATATCATTTATGACCTCATAAATTCCGGGAGGGTTTTTGGAAAACGACATATAATATCACACGATATTCTACTCTATACTAAATACGAAACACTACACTTACTAGCATATTATAATATGCTACTTGCTAAAATAATATGCTGAAATTCTTATGCAGCGGACAGACTACGGCTTCCGTGAATCAAAAAGTTTAACTTTCCCCAGCCAAGTCACACATAAACACAAGAAAACAAATAAAAACAATAATTCGTGTAAATAGCACATCAAAACAAAAGGCAATTCCAGAAAATAAGCATCAGCTTAGGGAATCAAGATTCTTGTGCTGTCCTACCTATATCATTTCATAAATATGTAGTAGCAGCTATTTTCTCAGCTTTCACTGTTACTATATTTTGGTCGTAAAATCGCAATAAAATGGTTTTATGTGAATGTTGTTTAAAAACCGACAGTATTTCAATAGAAAGTGGTGCTTTTGTGTTAACACTAGCAATCATGATCTTCGGTACGATCAAGTTAAAAAACAACTTTTGCTTAAAGCGACTGACTTTTAGCTCGAGTCGCGACATTTCACTATAGTGCATTCTTGCTTGCACTGTACAAAACATTTTGCTTCATGCGCCTGATGTAGGGGAAGTGTACCTAACCATACAGAGAAGTGCAAGGAACAACGGAATAATAGTCAAAGGTGAATTGCTAACCTCGGGATCGATGCTCACTGATTTCATTCCATCAGCCTCTGTTGTAGTGATAAGAGTTGAAACGGTTGAAGTGGCTACTAAAGGCATGTACATGTCTTCCGGTTCATCCTCACTGGTAACGCCAAGCTCTTCGCCATAACAGGTGTGAACCAGTCGCCAAAGTTCCTTTTTCGAAATATTCTGGGGAACAAAGAATATACCGAGTTTACATAAAGTTGACTACTATACATAAAGTCTATATAATAGCATCATTCTCCAAATCCCTAAAGATGAATTCAAAAGTAAATGTACGTGCAGATCAATAGAATTGGTTCACTTACATCGTCTAGAAGAGCAGATTGCCAGAGTTTAAAAAGCATCACGTAGGTAGTATCTCTTGTAACAAAACTACTAAAAAAGAATTTTTCGGACATAGTGGTGATTCCGATAGCATTTGGTATTATTAGCGCGGTTTTCTCTTTGGTTATTGATTCGATATCTTTAAAGTTAGTGGACATTTGCGTTTCCCAGCCGAAGATGTTGGCATAAAATGACACGTAATTTTGAGAGACGTACATTCGCCCTTGCAGCAGAATTTCCTTTTGAAGGGCACACGAATAATCTGCAAATAAACAAACGTAAGCTTGAATCAACTGAAATGATTTCAAACACGTATTGCTTAAGGATTACATACTACAACAAATAAGGGAAAATGCTTCAAAAAACGCACCAACAATAAGGCGTTCTTGTGAGGGTAGATTTTTGAATATTTTCTTGAAATCTCCTGATCTAGTTTTATACGATGTACTGAAAATTTGCTGATACCACATTTTCTTTTTCACACGAGGCTTGCTTCCAGAGGAATGAATCTGTGTAGGCGACGCACTACCGAGTTGTTCTGAAATCCGTGGAGTAAGTACTTCAGATCTTCGTAAAGCTACTTCACTAGCCCCTGCAAACTCTACACTTTCCGCAGACGTGTTTAGTTGTTCTCCACTGTGACTATGACTGTTATCAGATTGTAGAGATTTTCTGTCGGGGTCCTCCCTCATGTAATCGACCCTTCCGCCACCACCAGAACCACCAGCAGTACACCTATCAAATATACCAGGGGCACTATTTCTACTGGCATCACTATCACTACTGTGGGCGTCTGCCGTTTTGAACTGACTATTTTCCGGATTTGAGGACAAGGAACATTGAGATCCAGCAGAGCTTTGGCGTTTGTGCTGCTGACTTTGTCTGTTGGAATGCTGCGGACGAGATTCACGTTCAGGCGTTTCCTGAGATGGTTGATGAGAACTATGCACTTCTCCAGTTTCCCGACTACTTTCCTGTTCCTTATTTTGACTCTCAGTTTCTGTAGCTGCGTCGGAAATGGTAGTGGAAGTTATTCCGGGGTCCGTTACATTTTCTCTCTCCTCCTCATTGTTGGGTTTCTCCTTTACTCTTTGGTCTTCAAGAAACTCGGAGATTCTTCGATTCTTGTCAATCATCCTGGAACCGGAAAGGTTTTGCAGAGATGCGCTGGGAGTATGGAATGTATCGGTTGACGCATCAGACGACGTACTTCTACAAAACAAAAAAATAAAGGCTGCACTAAGAATTTGAATTGCTCCGAGTTTGAGAAAGTAATGTTCCATAAAAAGCTGTTACTCTGGAAAGTTAGCATTTCAAGTTGTACTTACTGCATGGTATCATCTTTCCTGCTGCCAGCGCTACTACTTGGCTCCTCAGTCATTTTTACGACTATTGGGACACCACTACCGGGAGAGGCATTGCTAGTGAAAGTATTGTTGGATGGATGATGCGGCGAAGTTGTGGAAGCTGCTGTAATAGCTGCAGAAGGAGAGGAGGAAGACGTGCTACCCACGTACCCATTTCCTCCCGGCGACCCTGGAGAAGTAGATTCTGGATTTGCACATTTACCAGCAGAATCGTAACTTGCACGTAGTTCGTACTCATCGTAAAGCGTAAAGTCACTTCCGTCTGAAGTGAGTTGTTGCATGTGTCTTTCTCCGTCGGTCATTTTTAATTTATTGTTATTTTGCAAACATGAGTCTTTTCCAGGATTCCAGTTCTTCTTGGAATTGAGTTGGAATATGTGTTCCAGTCCGAGAGAGATCTGTTTGTTTAGTGGGCAATGATGCAAAAGTGGGTGGGTTATGGGCAACTTTTCAAGTTTTATTGATCAATAGACCCATTTGTTGCCGAGTAAAACTGAACCAGTATTACAAAGGCACCTTCGATCCGACGGTGGTAGTAGTGAAACGCTTCTCCCTGAAAAAGAAAAAAGAAACGACTTACATAAAGTTATAAGTAGCACACATACACGATCTTTTTATAATGCAACAAAAATATTCTTTGCTCAATATCACGCGGCGATTCCATTAACAGTCATGAAGTCGGAATCTACACACTGTGCTTGCCAAATGTAATGCTTTCATTTTTAATATGACGACTCATTTTCTTCATGCTTTCACTGGATCTCAAAAGTGTTTGATGCATACTGTATAAATTATGTTTCTTACACGATTACAAACAGTATCTTTAGTTCCTCATCATAATAAATATATTATGTCGAAATGTAATATGAAAGTCTATCTACATTATCCAGTAATGGGCAAGTAGATGTATACTTACAAGGAAACTTGCTCATATAATATTCTGGAAACGATTCAGTTGCTAAACTTATTGCTAAAACAAAACGTACTTTATCCATCAATCCATGGATCACTTTGATCAACTTCAGTTTTATCCTGGAACCAAATACTACGTGCGGACACAGAATACATAAAAACTAAAACTACACTTCATACTGCTTTGATTCATTAGTCTTCTTATTTGTACTAATGCTTTCTGTGCTTTTCACATAATCAGAAACTTACAACGAAGGTTAAAACAAAAGTCTGGTAAAAGCGATATCGACCAAACTAAGTAATTAATCAAGTTACCCCAATATATGCACTCATCCTCGTCTATGCTAGGATTCTTATAACAAACATGAATGAAAATTCTCTGTTGCACAGAAGTGTTTATAAATATTTATAACTTTGGAATACAGCTTTGAAGCACATAGTATGGGTCAAACAATACAATATACATAAATAATTATTGTAACGCAAATATTAATGGTCTATAAAAGTAACGATAAAATTACGAAACGAAAAAGTTTGTTAACACTGATCGGATAATATATTACTGATTGACTACGAGCAAAAAACGAACAACGGTCAGTAAACGACTTACAAAACGATTTGATTAACGATAAATTCATACTAGACAATTTCCAGATATTATGACATTATGAGAAAGTCTCCTAAATAACGTACTAAAGTTTCCTCAACCAGATCATGGGAGAGATGAGTAATATGAAACTGCGCACAATAGTTTTGATTTTGATACCAGATTGTTTCTCCATTTTGTTCCGCTGTGCAAACGCTATCAACTAGGTTTGTATTAATAATATTATTGCAATAGCAGTAATCTCCAGCTCCATCCAACCAAATTTCTCTTTCACACAAATACAATTATGCTTTTATCACAGCTAGAATGATTGACACTTCCAGTTACAGAATCCTCCCACTCGTAATATTTTATTTGATCATCGATTTAATTTTACTCGTTTTTCCACGATCAGCAAACAAAGCGTGCTAATATGTGGTTATTTTGAATTTCCGGTACTGCAAAGAATATATATAAAATATGTATATTCTTTGCCGGTAATGAAGTAGCATATTGTCAGTTTTTTTGATTCTGCCTTAGCACATGAACTCAATGAATATTAATTGCATATGTAAAATGTGCACATGAAACCGATACTTCACAAGTTGTGAATAATAGGCATATAGCAATTCACCTATATTCAGTATTATAAATATTTAAAATCACAGCGAGAGTGAACTAAAAACCTCCAACCTCTGGAATACGATTAAAACCAAAGTTTTGTTTGCATCACTCGACTCCAACCATGCAGTTCAGTTTTACATTATGTATTTGTATTTAAATTTTAGCAAGCTACCATTGCACCTATATCAGCATTGACAAAGAAATGTCACACAAAAGCGTTGACATACAGGTGAATTGGTTTCGCTTGGCACGCGACGACGCGACGTTGGTTTCATTCATCTGTCGATAATTTACAGTTGCATGCAGGTACACACTACTTTTTTGTGTGCTTGTATTATCTTATCTATCATTTTTTGTAAAAACAAATATTGCCATAAATGGACTTATCAATCAACTTATCAATCATTCTATTATTGTATCACTTAATTGCAACGAAACGTTTGGTGATATTCTCACGAACTTTGATCCAACATAAACTAAAAATGCATTCGATTAAAATGTAAAACACGTGCAAGATGACTTGCTAACTGGTAGTTATCTAAAATATTTTGCGACAGTGGACTGGCTGTCTGCGTAAAACCAATTTAAGTATCCACTTCCTTTTTCTTTGTCAATTATGAATTGAAAGAATGACAAAAACAAAACGAATAGTCAATATTACATTTTGTATTGACAACACTACCAAGCACCAAGTTGCAAGTGCTAAAGCAGCAAAATATATTATCAATACAACTGTAAAACCATCTTGTTATCTATGCACGGTACCACAGATTTAACGGTGGTGTCTTAAATGACTTCTCGTCCATTTAAGATTAAGATGTGCTCTTAAGTTCTGAAGCAAGAAATAAAAGTACAGATTAAATGCTTCTTCTACAAAACCAGCCATTAACTTAACCAAGACTAAGCAACTAACATTTTTGCACAAAACGCTCTCAGGCGTACATTGTATATATCTATTCTATGTACAGAGCTTTAAGTTTCTTCTTCCTGCACGTCTTAACACCTAATTGTTTGGTAGCTCCTCCCCTCTGGCTTATTTAACCGTGACAAATATTGAGTATTGCTATACTAAGAAAATGTCAAGTTAGCAATTAGTACAATGGATTAGCTAGTCTGACCCATTTCGCTGAAGTGCATTATCCTGGAGATGAATTTTCAAGAAAAAGTATGTACATCTTTCTAATAATACTTTCTAGAAAATGAAGAATAATGACTTGGGTTGCTTTAACAAATATTTATTATTCTTGTTTAAAAAATGGAACATGATGATGTAGATTAATGGGAACTTGTCAGTCAGATTAAGTCTAGTGTTGGCTAAATGTAATATTTCTGCAAATTATGTGCATCACTTTCTTGAAAGTGTTTTCATTCAAAGAGAACAAATAGGATGCTACTCAATATAGAGACTAGATGTATCTCATCTTACCATTAATAGCAAATGCAAGCTGTTGTATGTTTCCTCATGAAAAATTTATCTTCTAAAACGTGTCCTCGCGTTAACACTTTAGCAAGCATCATCACATGTCACACTGTCAACCAAACCACGTTCCAATTTGGAACATCCAACATGAGAATTTAAGTGTGTTTGCCAATTTTGCTTGCTTTCACTCACTTGCTCCGTTTTGTACACACATAAAATCACACTCAGGTAGACAACCAGGTACTATACTGTCCCCAAGAAGAATGTAAAGTGTTCCACAATAATTTTATGATTGAAACCACTTCCTGTTAGCAAACTTTTTGTATTTCTTCCTCTTTGGAAGTTGTATCTTCTTTTTTCATTTAGACACTAGTGTGTACAACTTTTGTTGGACTGGCTGCACCAGACAATTTTTGGAGTAATTTTGTCCAAGCCTTGAGAAAAATTATACTCATGTGTGTTGGTTTCCTGTCAATAGCATAAATATTTTTTTGACCCATTGAAGGTGATCTATCACCAAGACCAAGATCTATTCACAGCTGCGAGAATGTGGTAGAGACGGTCTCACTCCTATGGTGTGGCTAGTGGTATGATGATGAGGAGACGTTTTATCGAACAAGAGAATAGGGAAACAGCATACAAGACTAATAGTAACGAAAAACATAACCAAGTTTTTTACCCATTAATGTTCTCCTTCACCCATAAGTTCATAGACGGAAAATCAGATGTGTGCATTATGCACGCAAAAGGCAACGGCAAACGGCATAATATTCAGCGCATTTTGCCACAAATAATATAACATGCTCTTTTTCAGAATAGAAAAGAACACGATAATGGTTTACATTTTTACTACATGCGAACAATATTTACTCATGGTGCAGACTTATAACTTATAGCACAAGAGAGAATGCATAAGCGTTATGTTTTTACGAGGATATAACACAAAAAAATTGTTTACGTAGAACATAGCGTTTTCGTTAGGGAATTGGGAAGCGCATGCATAGTTGTGCTGGTGCTATTTGCATAGGTACTCGGACTAACGTACACGGATGGATTAAGTTTGCTTCTGTAATATTATCCGAGTTTATTAAAGCTTAGCTGGGCTACTTACGTGGAATGATGATTTTGATGATTCAGCTAAATCATGAGAGACCTTTTGAGCTCTCATCATACTGACATGAAAGATGAGAACCACACAGTAATTGGATTTGAGATCGTTGTCGATTTCCTGACTTTTTTGCTGCTGCTATGCTACTAATGATGTCTATAACAAGCATGTATTTAGCAGTTTTCATACATGTCATGAGAATAAACGAGAAACAGAGTGTTGCACAAAGAGGGTAGAAAAACGCAAATTGTGCAAATATTGGCAATAATAGAAGCTTGAACAACGGAATACTATAAAGAGAATCCAGTCACTGGGATGGGCATAATGAGATGACATGACATGGCAAATCATAAGCATCTATAGGCACATGAGTGCTAATTTGTAAACGTTTATGACCCAAATAGAGAGATAAAATCCATAATATTTTTATTTAACAAACACAAGAGAATTATTTTAAAGAGACGCGTACAGTGAAAGAGTGTCTGAAAAATATAGACACGATTTCATAATATTTTCCATTTTGCATCGTATGATGGTCTGATGGTGGTACATGGGCTGTTGCTGTATCTCAAACCAATCTCAATTTTCTGAATGAATATTTGCCCTTGCTTGCATACATACAACAGGTAAAAGGCTAACATTATTCCCTAAAGTCAGTATTTATGTAATCAGGAGAATATTATTATGGTCAGGCGTTTGATTGTTATTGCTAATACTGTTGGTTGGTTGAATCGGTTGAAATTACTATAAAAATCACACAGTAAATGTAATGAACTGAATGAAAGGCAAAAGGTTGATGATCGTGCAAATTTTAGACACAAACATTATTCTAGAATAAAAGCTGGAACTAACTAGAAATGAAAAATACCAATTCATATGTTTTAACAATGGCATACTTTTCATTCTGCATCTTTAAATACTTTTAAACATAGGAAATATAATTCAATGAAATCATGTGTAATTTTACGTGTTTCATAGTCTTTTTTATTCATAAGTTCAGTCTAACTAAGATACAAAATCCTCCACTGTTAGTGATCAAAATTCCGAACCATAAAAAATGTAATACTCAATCTCAATGAGTACGCAAATCCATTCTTGCTTACTATTTCTTACTCCAATCATCACATTTGGCGATATGCCATGTATGCTATTCACATCAATGAGGTTTGTAGTTTGTGCTTAATAGACATTTAATAAAATGTTCATACACTACTGCAAAAGTGGAATAATCTACTGATTGCATATCGGTCAATCTCAATCTTTCTATGAAAACATGAAAAGAAAGCTATGAAAGAAAACAAATTGAAATTGAAAGTAGTACTGAGTCAATGAAACTACAAACTACGACTGGAATTTTATACATGATTGAATATAGTTCTATTCTATATTCTATATTCAGTCAGTAACGAGTAACGTAAATTAATTGTGCCGACTAGAGAACAACAACATCTATCGTAGAATTACAATACATAAGCTAGCTTATTATATGATCTATCTTTATATTATTTACTTTCTTTCCTTAACTGCGGTGAAAGATTGCCATGATCAAAGATAGATTTAGGCACAAAATTTTTATCTTCCAACTTGCCCACCATCTTTCCGGAGGCCACCTCCTGCATAATTCTATCCTCCCGTTGGTCCTCAATGCTCTTCTTATAGGGTGTATACTTATCACTAATCATACTTTCCAATCCGTAACCCAACACACCTATGACTGCCGCTACGGGTAAGGTGATAATGGGTGCGTATGTCCTGAGGATTGTCCAAATAGCAGGAAACATTTTCTGTCAACTTTTCTACCCTCCGAGACAATGACAAACGCTTTCCGGGCACCAATCTCTCTGGTAGTCAACCGCACCCCTGAAAGACATAAAGACAAAAAGCCTTGTTTAAACAGAGTGACAAGTCGTCATTGACAACAATAGAAAATGAAGTCAAAGAGACGGTTACGATAACGATATTTCAGAACTTTTACCTGTACAACGAGCAAGGGTTTCCGGTTATCCGCCCTTCACTGTCCAACAAGTCTCAAAGACCCTTCACGTTGTCCCCGCAAGTTTTAACTCCGACTCCGGCAATCGGTCAATCTTTCACAGACCTTTCCCTCCAACAAACCAACGACTATTCTTTAAGCTTATCAAACTTCAATTAAGGAGCTGTCATCTTTCTGACGTTCCTGGAAACGGTTTCCGGTGAGAATAAAATCTGGAAACGAACCCTTTTTTGTTTTGTGCAAGCACATGCTCTCAAACATCATAACAACAGGGAAAGCTGCAATGGTTGCTTGTGTTTATCACAACGCATTAGCACTCGAGTAGTTTCTTGGCTGTGTTGTCTATCTGGTCATATGATTGCGCTGGTGTGAGGGTGTACTGTCTATGCTCTGCAGTACCTTACCTGCTTTTTTGGTTAATTGAAGAATTGAAGTGCAGAAAGGCAACGTAGACGAGTGAACCGCGACACTCCGATTTGATTTACGTTGGTTATCCAATGAGTCGTCTTGTGGAACACTCATCGTCATCATAGTCATCATCATTGCCATTTACAAGTTGATTATCTTTCTTGTCAGTTTAAAAGGTACACACTGCTCCACAAAGCATTTAAATCATGAAGTAATGCAGGAAAGACATGGTTAATAAGTTTGTGATGTGATAACGTGTTTATAGTGGCATTGTATAGTGGATGGATTGAGAGGAATTGATTATTGAACAATAATCAATTAATTCGTAATCATAATATAAAAGATCGTTTTTATGGGATGATATTAGCGTTAGTCATTCAACCATACTCAGCATATTGGTTCGGGTGACTGTATGACGACAAGGGGGTAAGTAAGCTTTATTATAACAGCAGCGTTCTCTCAGCTTCAGTTGTCCCAATTGCCCATGATAGTATAGTAATCTTACAAAGTGTGTGTTTAGCACACATTGGCTATTCCTTTACTTTACTTGTATTAATTCAGTAGTTGGGATTAGTTGCGACGTTGCGAGGGTGGGGATTTGGGGAAATATCCATTAAATATTGGGAATATTATTTTTAATCAAACAATGTGAAAGCTAAATTAAAGTTTTCTTTTTGTTTAGCTTCGAACTGGAGCATCGCTGAGGCGTAATCAGCGTCTTTCTGGGCCATTAAAATTGGACGCTTGATTTGGGAATAAAATTGCAATCAAGATGTCGGTGGATCTGACTTATGTCAACCAGGCGCTTCAGTCTAATCACTACAAGGATATTAACAAGACAAAAAAGGATATCACGGAGGCTTTGCGGATGTATAAAGGGCTGAAACCAGTGGCAGATCGTTTTGTTTTCAACAATGGGACTCAGAAAACCTTGCTTAGTCTAACCGGGACGATCCCGATTCGCTACAAGGGGAGTAGTTACAACATTCCTGTGGTGATTTGGTTGCTAGACACTCACCCAGTGAATGCGCCAATGGTGTTCGTTAAGCCCACCTTGGACATGAGAATCAAGGTGTCCCGACATGTCGACCACAATGGAAAAGTTTACCTGCCATATTTGCATGAGTGGACAAGTGCCAGTTCCGATTTATTGGGACTCATTCAGGTGCTTATTGTTACGTTCAGTGAGCAACCGCCAGTTTATGCAGTACCACCTGCGCAGCAGCAACCGCCACCTGGCATGCCTACTCCTTATGGAACACCTTATCCTGTATCAAACACTCCGTATCCTACGGCAATGCCTAGCATGCCAATGCCACCAGGTGCAGGTACGTCCCTTGTGGTTTTTATTGTCTTAAATATTTCTACGAAAGGTTCTGTAAATCAAATTTTCAATACACACATCGCATTTTCGTTATTTTAGGACCAACCCCCGTTGCTGCTGTGAATTCCGGCAGTTCTTTGGGGACCTTAGCACCGTCTTTAGTCAGATCAAGTTTGCTCAGTGCCGTAGAAGAAAAGATCCGACGACGCATGGATGACCAATATTTAGGAGCTGAAATTATGCGTGGAACTGGGAAGCAGCTACAGGAAGGACGAGAGAAATTGGAGCGCATGGTACAAGATTTGAATGAAGAAAAAGCAAACTTGGAGCGCAGTATGGAACTTTGTAGACAAGAATGCAAGGAATTGGAAGAAGAAATAACCCGAGCTAAGGAAATTGAAAATGAACCGGATATTGATTCAGCCATTGTTCCACCAACTCCACTTTATAGACAAATAGTTGATAGCTTTGTGAAAGATCTTGCCATGGAGGATACTATCTACTATCTTGGCGAAGCGTTGAGAAAGGAAAAAATGGACTCGGATCAGTTTTTGAAATATGTCAGGCAAATCGCAAGAAAGCAATTCAAAGAACGCGCTTTGTTAAATAAGTGTCGTCAAAAAGCTGGACTACCTGGCTAATTTTTTGCGATTTATATTTTTATTGATTCGTAAAAGATACTAATTTGATAAAAATTATATGCTAAGTAATCGATGCTTGTATGTACATAATCTATACAGTTCATTGTCTATGAGTTTACTACAGTGATACGGTTAATAACGACCGAACGAAATAATCATGTATTGCAATCGCCATGCTATCAAAAACAAAGCCTTCTTCACTGTGGTATTCATTAATGTGAAATTGTTAGTATCATTTCAATAAAATTATTGTATATAATATAATGTCTTTTTAACGTAGTTTTGTGAACAATGCTATATCATCGCAATTGGTATGTTCCTTCAATTTTATCAAGTTGTACAGTCGTTACATTAGTTAAGTTCAAGTTAAGTTAGAACATTCAACCTTTTTCATGATGTTCTACACAAAGGAATGTTTGTAAAATTATACCGAGTTTTGTCCTTTCAAACATTTGTAATTTCTCATTGTATTTATTATACTTTATGGCTACACAACATGCAAACGTCGCGGTAAAAATGTATGCAATTAAGTTTATAAGCTTTAGTTACGGTTATTCTTGTTCGTTTTTCAATGTCATTATATATCTGTTTTTTAATAAAACACTTTTCCTTACGACAACATTAATTATTGGTAACAACAGAAAAATATTTTGAATACTGTATTTCTGCGTGTGACATTGTTTTCTGGTCCTCACAGAATATTCTACCATATTAGTAAATGAACATTCGTACTATTCGTTTTGCTGCTTTTTTCAGCATCACAGCTTCCGGTTTTTCAATGGGAACTCGGGATGATCTTCGATCCTAAAATACCACGTAATTAATTGCACACATAATTCACATGTAAACTTCATTGGCAATGAGTCATTGCATTTGCAATGCAAGTTTATTTACAAGCATTTACCCTTTGAAACCAAGAAAGTCGAAAGTTCGACCTGCTTCTCCTTTGTCCAAATTTCTTAATTCGTTCATTTCCTCTGGTGAAAGTTGTACATCAAATATCTACAAACGTATGAAAAATATATAGTTTATAAAAAGTTGCAAGTACTGGTTTATATTTAAAGTAAAAAGAATACCTGAAAGTTTTGCTTAATTCTTTCAGCATTTGTGCTCTTTGGAATTACTACAATTCCTTCTTGTGTCAAGAATCGCAGAAGTATCTGGGCAGGAGTTTTGCCTTTGCTTTCAGCAATTTTTTTCACTACTGGGTCATCCAGTAGTCCATTGGGTTGAAATGTTCTAAAATTGCAGCAAGTCAATTTAAGATAACTATAAATTTATTGAAAAGTTTATTTTGGTTTGAAGCTTACATTCCTCTTCGTTTATAAAGTTCTGCTCGTCCAGGACTTCCTACAGGGGCAAATGCACAAATGGTGACACCAAGTTTTTGACATGCCTCACGCAAGGGCTTTTGCTGGAAATAAGCATGAAGCTCAACTTGATTGTTCATAGGCTTATGCCGAGCAGCCTTGACAATTCTTTCCACTTGTTCCTCATTGAAATTGGATACACCCAAGGATCGCACTCTACCAGCATCAACTTCTCCTTCCAATGCTTTCCAAACAGCCACCAAGTCCGTGTTCATATCAAATAACATTTTTCCATCCTTCATGGGTACCAACGTCTTATCATCCACATACTGCATTCCTATCGGTGAATGGATTAGAAATAAGTCCACGTAGTCCAACTGCAAATTGGCAAGGGATTTTCCAACAAAATAAGGTGCTTTCTCCGCAGTCAGACCGATCATGGGAAGCTGTAAATTGATATAACATTCATTAATAAAATCGGAACTTGAAGATTGCTTATAGACATGCACTTGAAATCATGCTTCTACCTTTGTCACAATGAACAAATCTTCGCGACAAATTTTTCCAGAATCGAACCATTTCTTTAGAACCCTGCCAATTACTGTCTCGTTCACGTACATGTATGCAGTATCGATATGTCGATAGCCAGCCTCCAAAGCCGCATCTAATGCCGCTTCAAGTTCTCCTTCGTTCGTAGCTTGCCAAGTTCCTACAATTTCAAATTTCAAACACTTACTTTTTAAAATTTGCTATATGCAAACTAAAGTACTACGTTTGTACTTTGTACATGAAAACGATTCCATCTGAATAGTAATCGAAAAACTCAAGACTACATTGTAAAAAGAGTGCTTACCCAAGCCAACAAGGGGCATTTTGTACCCATTGGAGAAAGTTAATGTAGTGGCCATCATGCTTTCTTTCGACTGGAATGTAGATGAGTAGATGGAAGTTGCTTTATAAATTAATTTCTTGTGACAATCTGTTTAAAACACTCAATTTTAGTATATTTGCCCTGAATTCAAGTTAGTTGAACAGAAAGTTATTCATCGAGTTCCAGCATCCAACTACAAACATTTAGTTGAAGTTGACAATTTATATATAGCTGGAAACTACGTCAGGCTAAGCCCACAAGTGTTTGCTTATACGTTCTCTATCCTGTCAGAGTGTCAGACTAGTCAGTCATATGAAACCACTCGTAATAAACCAAGGCCAAATGATACCAGGGCAATGCATTTCTACTTATTTCGTTTTTCAAGGTCAAACGATGTTTGATCGATGTTTGAAGCCGACTCAGGGGACCGACCGGTTCCATTCAAATTGCATTACATATTCCTAGCTTCATCATTTGTTAAGCTAGCTATTCAATTTGTTACATAATTCCATCATTAGCACGGGATTGGTTTGGTACGTAAGCGGGTATGCAATGGATTGAAATGCATGCAATCATAAGATACTCCACAAGAGAAACAACTTTTCATTGCAAGTGTCATATATTTTGAATGTCCACTATTTTTGCATGGATTTCCAATTACTGAGGCAGATTTGTTACTTTTTACTCTTCCACGTTCCAAGCGTATGCATTATCGGCGAAAACCATACTTGAGACTCAGACAATTGAAATAGAAACGTTGGTAAAATGTTTAGCGATTATATGCAGAACTCATGCAAACAATAACTTTTGAAATGATTCTGGTATGTTCGATGTTCTGAAAATAGATGACTCAGTGCCACCGGTTGTCAATTTTTCGGTCTTTCATCTATGATGAAATACTATAATTGCCTCGGTGTGTGCGATTCCTGAAAGAAAAGCAAAGCGTTGGTTGAACAAAGACTAAAGATATATGTTTACCCGAACATGTCCTGGTATCGTGAAAGCTGTCGAGTAAATGGAAACTATTTCTTTTGACTTTTTCGAGCTTGTGTTCTGAAATTGAATTGCATTGAGAACGTACATTATTTTTATCATTATCATTCCAGCATAACCGGGCAAGTTTTAAGTAATGTGTTAGCACTTTCTTTGATGAATAGTACGTAAGAAACAGTAGAATATGAAAAGGAAATGAAGACTTCATGAGAACAAAGAAACTACGCATTTAGCACTTACAATATTACTATTACATTACATCCGTTTCAAACAGAGACACCAATAACAAAATGAATGACAGCGTGTTTTATGGTACAACATGTAATGGCACTATCATCATACTTGGGTGAGTACTTTGTCATTGTTAGACACAAAACACCGCAATACATAATATAGATGTTTTTGTACTGATGTCACTCAAGCTCAAGCCTATTGTTATGATGAAAAGAGTACAGTACAGGTACTTTTTAGGAAACTGTATTGAAGAAACGTGCATTATATTATTTGAGCAGGAATCCGTAGAATTTAGAATATATTTTGTTCAGAAGTTGATGGCACAAAATTGCTATCCTGGTATCTTCTTATTCATGGTATGGTGTGGTAATGGAATATTATCACATCACGATCCGACAAGCTGATGCAGAAAGTTTTATGAACTTTGCTGCGGATATAAAACCTAAAAGAACTCTTCAGCCTTTCCTGTGTTGAATTTCTCAAGAAAGACCGAACTGCCAAACTTTGCTTTTTATTTCATAAAAGAGGCAGAATAGCTATAAACAAAATCAAATAATATATGTTTGCAATGTTTCTATCTTTTCATAAATGTCTACACCGTATTTCTTCATGAATATGATTTGGAATTCATGTCCAATAATAAGAACGTTTTGGATCAAAATTCATGATATAAGCTTATGCGTTTTAAAACCATACAGAATTTTATCGATTCATCTCGATCAACCCCAAAGAATTGCTCATTTTGTATTCCGAATCTTTGCTGTTTTAAGTTTGAACATGAAAAACCTTGTAAGTGATTTGTTTGATTGATGTTTGTCATTTGAAACAGGAAACAACTTTATAACACTTCCTTGTATCTTGTATTGTAAATAAATAGGTATGTTTAAGTATGCTTTAGTATAATTGAGATCAGAGCTCAGGTCATGTTTTAGCCATTCAAAATCAGCATAAAAAATGAAACATCTACATATACTTAAAATCAAATTGAAATCAATAAGAAGGTAGCAGAAATGATATGTTAAACGAAAGCATTTGCTAAAATTGTAAATGCTTTAGATTATAACATTTATATTTTGTGATAGTATACTGAAGAAAATTCACAAAACGATATAATTGGGTTATGCCAGTCTAATATAGCCGCGATATTGCCATTTGCGTTCCTTACATTACAACCAGTGAAAGAATTTTTTCATGTAGTTTTCTTTATGCTTTTAAAAGGCAAAACTATAATAACAAAAATCTGCCACGTAAGTTCCATGATACGTGCTGGCGTTCCCTTGTGGTGGATTGAGGCTGTAATGTTTGTCTGCAATATTATTTGATATTGTATTTCATTTCATTGCCCGAGTCATTCGTTATCTATGCATCCGTCCTTTTTATGACTTTATGATGGGATGTTAGAGAATGGACGCATACTGTTGTAATAAATATGTAATGTGCTGTATGCGATGTTTGCAAAAAACTCAATACACTTGCTAACATTGTTCATATTCGTGTAATACATGGCTCTCCCCAACCGTACAAAATTTTATTTTGGTATTGCATAGCATTCTTTTGAAGCCAGGATGGATGGACCGATGGACGGTTCTACTTTTCACAGCAGCGGAGTAAGGTTTAAAATGATAATAGGTAATTGCAAGAAAAGCTTTTTAGCAGTGAATTTCCCAGTCCTAATATGCTTTGCAATTTAATTTTCCATCCGCCAGCCACTACCTATGTACAAGTCGTGAGTGCTAAATGTGTTGAGGACAGAGTTTTAAGCTTTTACTTTGAGTCGTGTGCTCGTTTTATGATTATGGATTATTTTGGACATGTAAAAAACCTGAATAACAATTACTTTATGTAGAACCATGTCTTGAATTTAATTTAGGGAATTATGGAATGAATAAGGTGTGTCCATGTCGGTGCACAAGTAAAGAAAAGAAATAAAATTACTGACAGGTACTATTCAAAATTACAAAGAGAGAAGTAAAATGGTTTTATTTCTGTAAGTATTCCCACAGGTACACAAGTATCCGTTGACATAAAATAACACAATTCAAAAGAAAGAATTATATTATGTTTTATTTTATCTATGACAGACGAAAGCAAGATGATAACTAAAAACTGTATACATACACCATACTTCATATTACGCAGTATTTTGAATGCAAAAATCAATTATTTGAAATATTAAAATCTAAAAAACATTATATTATGTTATGTTATACGTAAAATTGACTACATATTATTATATGCCTTCACTGCTTTGGCATCATAATATGGTATAAAATATGCATACAAGTAGGTTTTGAATTATAAAATAATAGCTGAACCCAGAATCGAGTATGGGTATGCATAAAAGTTTAATGCGTTGAAAAAATGATGGATATCGAATATCGAAACAATGTTGTTGAATGTATGTGAAAGTTCATTAGAAACATTTAAAAACCAATCAAACCTTCATTTTTAATTACTAGAAATTAATAAAGAGGTAGCATTAAGTCGAACAGGAAAAAGACATGCAAGTCAAGGAACGATGAAAGTATATAGGTATATAATTATAAGGAGAAAGAACCGTGTGTTGTATATAACTGACTACCTGTAAAAATTTACAGAACCCGTATGCACGCAATGAATTGCCTGTTCAGAATCCAAAAAGTAAAAATATAAACAAAACTGATAAACTGCATATCAGCCTGAACAAGTGTATCATGTTTTTTATCATGTCGGTAAGGGGTAAGTAAACACTACACTTTGCTCAATTTGCATACACCCAGTTCATCTTTGTCTTGCCAAACCAAACTGAGCAGATGTCTATATCAAGTCTTTTATAATAAGAATAGACGTATTATTCACCAAAGTTCACCGAGTATGCTAAGTCGGCAAAAATATTTACAACAAAAATAATCTCCCACGACGCAACAAAGCCAGAATGATGGGATAAAGTCCGAGTACCAAGTGCTATTCCCTATGTAATTTTTTTGCTACAACAATCATCATGCAGTCTCGCCTGGTAAGCTTCTTCTTCGTCTGGTTTACCATGAAGTCTAGCCCCAGCCCTAAACATTTCTCGACGAAATGCTAAAACTCTAGTACAGTAATAGAACGGATAAGCAGGCTTGACTAGTTCCTTTTTCTCCCCTCCTATTATTTTTGCTTTTGTCCGTTTACTGCATTTTCCATATGGGATATTTTTTGCTCGTTTTTTAATGCATGCATCATGTAGGGGACCGCAAAATGCCAGCAAAGGGGCGAAACACTTAAGCTTACTTGACTGTTGAAATTGGATTACATATAGGTCTTCCTTACATCACTGTGTGACTGAATTTTGAATGAGATGACAAACTCATAGTGCAAGAAGTTTTATTGCACAAAAAGTGATTCAACTTTACGGAGCGTTAAGTTTCAGTTTTCCACATCAATACGCAACAGACAACAGATGAGGACTGTTATAAACTACATTTGTATTTTAAGCATGTTTTTTTTAGAATTCGACCCTGGGATTGCAGGTAGTAATACCCTGAGTACATGTCAAACACATAAAAAATGCAATCATTGCAACTGTTAGGAAAATGTGAGCAGTTATCTACCCACTTGCTAATCCATAATTCTTGAAACAATAATGAGGGAATTGTGTTTTTCTGGTAATTTCATAACTCTCGACATGTCCAGCAATTGGAAAAGTTATTATGAGAATTTAATTTTTTATGAGCCCTTCACTGCTATATAATCATTTTTGTACCTTAAAAAATTGCGCAAAAATGGTTATACAACAAGGGAAAACTTAGCTAGGCAGAAATAATCAACTCGAGTCCATTATGCATGTAAACGAAGTGTATAACATCAAGGTACTTTCAAGCAATGTCTGTGTAGACAAAGTTAAATGGAAATGGAACCAGAGAAAACGAGAAATCATCATAACAAAAAGCAGAGAACTGTATATAAAACGCTTATAAGCTTTCAGCTAATGACATCAAAGGAAATACACGTTTTTCTACTCTCTTTGCATTGTATTGTCATGCATTTGCTCACATTCCCGTGTATTTTGCTTTTGCCATTGCTGTATGAAAAACTGTAAGTATTTTGTAAGCTCAGAAAGTGAAGCTCCTTTTCCCCTGCCACTCTGCTGCTGCTCAATAATAATATGACTTGTCTTTCTTCTTGGATTTAACTTTAGTCACGGAGGAGGAGAAGGAGAGTAAAAGTGAACTCTTCGCTTTCCATGCATTTGCTTGGCATCCCCTTCTTTGGTAGTGTGTTTTAGCCCATGAGTGTTTATATTCGCCTGGTCGATCTCATCATCCTTTATCCTCCACTGGTTTTCATGTAATCTTATAATGTGAGTGGGCTACAATAGGTGGGTAGGTAGGTAGGGGAAAAAGCTTATCAACTGCAGTAGTTGATTGCAGTGAAGAGCGGAGCCAGCTAGCAAAAACGAGCTCTTCGAGTCTTATTCGTCTCTGGTGTCTGTTGATTTTCAGCGAAAAAGAGAACAACAATACAATGTGAGTTGGTGGATAAGAGAGATGAGTGCGTGACGTGTGAGTTTCTTCTGTGCATTATTATCTAAGTTAGCAAGTTAGGTTTTTCAAAACTTTTTTCTTTCCAGTTCATGGAAATACTTGATAAAGAATTGTTTGCTGGGTTTATCCTTGGTTTTTTACGGGAAAAATCCTTTCCTGCTAATTGATGATTGCAATACTTTAAAAAGAACTTGAAGCTTGTTGTGTAACGAACATAACGAACCATTTCTCCTTTTAGCTAGTGTGTGTTAAGTTCACATAAAGCATACAAAAACCTACATGGGAAAAGTACAAAAGGGATCAACGGAACGTGGAAATATTATGCATGTTTGGTGAACAGACTGTGTGGTTTATGGCAATTGAAAGAATTTTAACCACAAATGTAAAATAGTTTTGAAATACCTTTAAACTCTGCCGTGTGGTATTCAACAGCAGAAAGGAGTAAATGTACTGTGTGGTTTGATGAGTGTGCTCAGCCAGGTAACATTTTCTCTCTATGCTTTAGCAACCAACGAAGCTCTAAATAACGCTGTAAGGCAAAACATTCTCAGCACAGATCTCGTTTTTTCTGTTTCATCTTCATATCCAGATTGATGTGGATCTTAAAGGATTGGATAAAAAATCAGGAGGTCGTCTTTGCACACGGGTGACGGTGACGCGAAACAAATAGAGGGTAGGTACATCGAATGTACGTACATTTTATTTCATGTTTTATGCATACACGATAAAATGCAACAGATAACAATGCTGAATTCTGAGTACCTAAAACTAAACATGTCAATACTCCGAGGTTTTGCATTATGCATTGAGTATGACGATTGCTTAATTTTATTTCGCCGTAGCAAAAGCGCCATCATCATCATGATCATCATCACAACAAAAAGCCATGCCCATTATATAAGAATAGCTTGTAAAATGATCAAGTTGCATTCGTGGCAGTTTTTTAGTTTTTCTCTTTTTGTTTTGTTTGTTTACCATCGCATGATAAACATGTTGTGTTGTTCGTGCTGAGGACGATGATGATGATGATACTACAGGGTACAGGTTTACCATTATTACAATCTTTGACGAACAATACTATAAGGATGATGCGTGTGTGTACCTGACATTCTGGCATGCCCGTTTTTTAAAAAAAGAAGCGTATAAATACTGTGTACGCAAGCTAAAGTTTTGTTGATGTCTATTATCTGGCGTTTTCTTACGATTTTATTTTTGACCGTCTCTGAGAAGAATCCCTGGAGGGCTTTTCTTATCTCACTTCTCTTTTTTATGTTTATTGCATCTACATTGATGATGACTGTTAAACAATTTAAACCCATTGAGTAGGCTTGAACATCATGTCGCACGACTACGCATGGAAAAGAAAGTTCCTTTTTCATGTATTCCCTTTTGGCACGACTTGAACCAAGAATGTAACATGGGTCTCTGACTTATAATCTTCAAAGAGAATACATCTTGGCTTATTCATAAACTGCTGTAGCAGAATTGCTGCCGTGTGATCCTAAAAAAGGATCAAGTATCCATCGGGATCCATTCCACATCCTTCACATTTCCGCTTCAAGATCATTGGAGTTGTGTAGCATAAACCCAGAAACTGTTTGTCCCACATAGTCTCATCAGCGGCCATCACCCAGACCAAAAAGACCGAAACCTTCTCCGTTCAACAAACATTTCGGACTTTACACAAAATAAGCTTGTACATCCCATTTTTACCTTTGTCCTTTTCCAAGCTGTCATATATATTTCTTTTCCCTTTTTCCTTCTACAATACCGTATTTTATCCCATTGGAAATTATATTTTAGAAATGTTTACCCTTATCACCAACTTATGGGAAACAGCACGAAAGGAAAAAGACACACTGTTATATATCATCTTATTTGACAACTAACAATAAGACATATCTCTGTGAAAATTGGAAAAAGGGAAAATTGTACCAAGGGATATGGAGTAGGAACTAGGGACAATGTTTCTTTCTTTTCTTTTGATTATATTTTAGCAAATAGTAAGGAAACAAAGATTGCAGTTTAGTAGTGACAATCCAAGCATTGACCCTACCTACATTCACATCTTAAAAGGTGGAAAGAACAGTTTTACACAAAACCCATCATATCATATAATTGTCTATTGTAGATAGATGCACAATATACTAGTTCTTATATGCTCATCTTATATTTACTGTAGACTCAAAAGGGGAAGAAATATACAGTAACAAAAATAGTCATCCAAACACACACGAGACAAAAGTGGAAAGGGAGTTCTCTTCAGAGAACTTCTCTCGATCACATTTCTGCTTTACTAAGTTTTATGTTGTGTTTTTAGAGGAGAACCCAGACCAAGGCCACATTTATTTTGAGCTTTTTTGTGGTGGTGGCAGTGGCACGTACACAAAAGGAGTATATTCCTTCCTATCTATTTTGTACTCTACTTGTACTGCTTAGCACATCATCTTATTATATGAGTTACATTCAAAATGCTCGTACAGCATGTTCTACTCCACACACTCCATGCCACTCGACTCACTCCACCGTAGCTATTCCTGGATAGATTGTAACTTGATTACATACAGTAATACGAGCTTTGGAACATTTTCGTTTTTTTCTCTCCAATAATGCAGCAGGGAAGTTCAACAGCAGGATAAAAATGGAAGTGAATAGCATGATGGAATCAGTTAGTAGACTGTTTGTCGAGTTTTACTTTACTGCTGGCTATGCACAAAGTACAATAAATAGGCATGGAAAAGTGCTTCGTTCTCTCTCTGTTCATATAACATTATGTTATGATTCTTCCTTTTTAATATGCCTACCTTATGATTTTCATCTGCTCAAATGCAAAACTTTGCCTTCTTGTACATTCAGCGTTTTATGCTTTTGTACTTCTACTTTGGCCTGTGCAGAGAGTCAAACTTTGTTTCTCATTAACAATATTACACACAACACAACTTTGCTGGAAGGGAAAAGATGTGCGTTAGGTTGTTGGGTATGTAGTATCGTTGCTATATATCGCCTAATGTTTTATGTTCCTATACATTTTCAACATTTTCATTTTAGTAGGCTTAACCCCAAACAACTCATCATAAGAACTGCTACTAGTAGTATCGCTTGCTGAGGGACAAGTCTTCGTTTACTCACTACTGCATTCTGTTCAACTACACGCTCTGTTGCCTGTATTACGAGCATAAAAGCACTGACTGGATATTTTGGACGATTATTACTCTCTGTCTGTACTCTGTACAAATACCTATATGATATGGAAGTCGTTGTTCAAACTTTTACACACAAGTTTTGTGTAAAGCGATATCCTCTTGCTCTTCTTACTTTTTTTCTACTTGTCCATGTAGGCAATATTATCCATCTTTTCATCGTAGTCACACCACCACAACGAACCAACCAACCAACTGGTCTCCTATATTATGAAAACACGAAACAGTTTCATCTCTAGTTCACTTTGAGTACTCGCATTGAACGGACTCTGCTTTTAGCTTGGTTTTCGTTTCCTTTTCATCAGGAGAAGGAGAGTAACAACAACAACGCAAAGAACTAATAATGTGTAAGCAAAACAATGTAGCATGTTACCAAAATAATATTATCCTTCTTCCTTACATCTTTTCTTACTTAAGCCAGTCAGAATTCTAGATCTATGAGTTGTGTAGTAGTTTTGTGTGTATACAAAAGTAATAATAAAATTTATAAATAACAGCTACACTTTTCCTTCAGTTTACTCACTGTACTGTGACCGTGACTGCCCTTACCCTTGTTCTGTTCTCTCTGTCTTACCATCATCAACCATCAGCATCAGCATGCATGTTTGTTATTATGATGATGATCATCTTATGATATGCTTTTTCCTTCGCTTCTTGGCCAACTGAAAGTCTGTGTGTATGCAGCAGAAGAAGTAGTTTTGTAGTAGCAATTTTGTTGTACTACATTAATTTTGTTTGTTGTGTGTGAGTAGTATTTTTATTCTCTTGAGAACATCTAATCTGCATTCTGCATGCTGCTCACAAGACTATTATTACTACTACACAATTCCACATTATTTTTGGAACTCGTATCTTTTTATCATCTTTTCTCAGTGTGAGTTTGTGGAAGCCTATACATGAATGCAATATCGCTTCTTTTGTACTGATTCTGTGAACATTTTCTGGTTAGTAGACTCTTAGTGAAGTGAAGATGTGGTCAAAGTAAAGTCGGCTGCGATAGTAGCTCTCTAGCTCATTCTGCAAATTATAATTATATTTTTGTTTCATTCCCTTTTTTGTCGATAGAATTCCTCCTAAAGGCATTAAACAGTAAGAACCTCATCCCGTCATTTTTTTGGTGCAAGTGTTGTTTTTGTAATTATCATAAATTGGCAGACCACGATAGAATTCAGTAGATCATTAGTGCGCACATTATGCCATTCAGTAACTCGTTCACTTTTGTCTTGTCCAAAGTACTTTTATGACGCTATTTATAGTCACTGAGACACATCTTATCACATAAATATTTACAGTCCAACAGTAAATTCTCTCGTTAATGGCTAATTATGCTACTCACTGAAACCAATCTTGTTTGGAGTTAATGTGCGGTTGTGAGTGCTTTTGGAAGTGTGATCAGGCAAAAACAGAGAAGACGCGATAGGCTTTATTTTGGAATACTAGATTTTTTCCTCGCGTTAATGTCTCTTGTACTACTACTGCTGCTGTGACTCGGTGAGTGCGTTGTGTTTGATTGCTCATTAGAAAGGCATCCTGCTGGTTGATGCTGACACTATTTGGTATACACTTTTGAACTTGAACGCGCAGAGAAGTAAACTCTTTTAAAAAAAACTATTTCCTTGTGTGAGCTTGTGACGAGCACGCGTGTGCTATCGCATTCAATTGAACTTACATTCTCATTTGAAAAAAGTGCATCATTGAGTGTACGTTGTAGCATATCATCATCATTTCATCTCATTATCATTAAAAAAGAATATGAACTAGCCAAATCTCTGCAACAATATTGTATTTTTTGTGGCCCAATGATGATGGTCAAACAAGCAAGAGCAAGCAAGGACAAGGTAAATATTATATGGTGATTATTAAACACTATTTATTTACATGTCTGAAGAATTTAAAGATTGAGGCGAGTTAACATTGTAGCCAACTGCGGTTGCGTCTGGTAGTGCAGCTAGGAAGATTACAATGAATGCTAATGAGATTTGGTGTACGTGATGTTTGAATGATGAATTTTATATAGTTTTGCGTGTACTATGATTTCATACAAGTTATTGATTTTGGTTGCTGTACTGTTATAGTAAACTGTACATTTAAAGGCTAAATTGCAACTTGCTTAACCAGCCAATTTTATTGGCCCTGTACACAATGAACTTCATTGTTCCTAGATAGACATGCTAGGGTTTTATCACCGGTTATAGCTAGACTCGCCTAAATTATGACGATAAGATAATAGGTGATAACATGATAACACTGCACATCAAGTACACTTGAAAAAGGTACTTATAACATACAAGCTGTGCTCATACTCATAATTTTGTGTACGGTACATGTAGCAGGTTCCTTTGTTGTTGTTTTCTTTCAGTTTAGAGTTGACAGTCAATAGCCAAGAGCGGAATACATTAAGCAAATTTATGGACTATTGTAACACTAAAAATACTCATCCGGTAATTATTATACCAATGCCTTGTTTCTTTATCTCCACCGATTTATTTTGATGCATTGAGTCATTGATACTTATAGTTGGTAAGTTTTGAACTAAAGAACAGAAAGTAAAAAATAATGTCCAAAATTTATACTTTCGTTTTTAATTTTTTTTTATAAACCTAGTTTTATAACTGTAATCTTTCGATTACATGATTTGCCATAACACATCTTTTCTATTTACAAACTTACTGCTTGAAAAAGTAAAAAGAATTTCTTTGTTACGTATGTTTATGTTTTTATGATTTATTATGATAACTCTAAAAATATTTGCATCATAAACCCCAGACGCTGCATTCCATTCTTCGTTGCATGGTTTATCTCTCGTGCTTGGCTCATACAATGTATTAGAAACATGGGCATCACAACTTAATTTTAGGTACATAAATGCTCGTTCAATTTTTAATAATTTAAACAGAAAGCCCAATATTGAAAAAGTTGTGGTAGAATGATCATGCGATAGGGTAGACATGCATTTAACTAATATGTTGCTGCATTGAAGAAGCTAACCTTGAGACATAGACACTCAGACAGTACGACAGTAGCAAAAGCAATTTAGGTAATATCTTGTTGTAGGATGCATTTTTGCATTGAAGAGGACGAGGGTCACAGGAGTTAAAAGATATGTTCAGTGGTGATCAATACAACAAGGAGGCCATTTTATGGATGCTTTGATGAGTACTAGAATGGCCACTCAATTTTATGATTTGCTGAAATGTAATTGTCTACAGAATAGTAGTAATTGGTCTTCCAAACTAAGACGTAATGCGCATGTTATAGTTATTCATTCGATTTCGTTCACGTAAGAAGAAATTTATTGTTACCTGACAGATTCATGTGCAAAAGCGTAGACAAGCAATAAATAAAATGTATATAAAGTAAAATGTTTCCTTACAAGTATTTTGAAAAGCATAAAAGCTATAAATACGTACAAATGTATGAAATATGGCCAACAAACAAAGAAATACTAAAGAAATTGAATTATATCATGAGTAAACAAAGATGAAAACTCACTGAGCATTGAGCATTCAGTGGTTACGTTTGATTCAAAAGTTAAGTAAAAAATCATGCAATTAGTGTAATTCTTCACAGAATTAACCCTCTATAGTTTGGAAGGGTTGAGATCGTTTTTGCTTTTGTTTGCTAAATTTAAGCATGCAAAGAAAAACAAAGGCTTACTATATAGTATATAGTAGAGATTACCTTTGGCACTGTATTCAATAGCGTCTTTAATATACATATCATCGTAGTACATAGTAGTATATTAATAGGCTAAAAACATCGCTTATAGGTGCAACAACAATGGTTATTAATGATAAGCACAAAATAGCATGGTAAAGATGTTTTATCTCATAATCAGAGTGTTTCATCAATTCTTGTTTTATGCTTAATTAAGTTGTTTTAAAGTACAAGAAGAAGCCAGATAAGAAGTATTTATCTAAAGAAAGTGAGAAAATCTCAATGATTATTCTATTACTCATGATTGCTCAAAAGGGTACATCTTTTTCATAATTACAGTGCGACCTCTGTATAACGAACTCCCGAATAACGTTACCTCCGATTATCGGCACCCTACAGTGATCCCCAATGCGTTTTCCTTTAAAAAGACCCTCTGAATAACGTACCTTCTTATAACGTAAAACTCTATATAACGGCAGGAAAATTAGTGCCAACGGCGTATCACTCCCTCTTTATACCGTACATTTTGGTAAATATAAAGTAAAAATACGTTACCATGTGCCTCCTTGCAATGAAAGGAGTACATGCATACTCCGTTCTTGCGGACAAGTAAGCTTATGAACTGCATGTGCGGGAAATTTAACGAAATGTCCGTTCTGTTTAATGTTGTTTGGCGTTAGAATAGAATATTGGTGCTAGATTGACTAACGCTTGAATTTAATCATGGATTTAGATGTCAACAGAAAGTCCACTGAGGAGGTAAAACGAAAGAGACTCAGTTCTTCTGGAATGAAAGCTTGAGATTTCCTCAAGATTTACAGCTGGTACTTCTTACTCTGCTATCTCAAACTTCTCTCAATCTACTAAGAAAAAGTTAACGTACTCATTGCTTGTTTAACTGCTCAGTTGTTTGCAGTTAAATTCACAGTTAAACGTTTACACAAGCTGTAAAAGTTTAATTTGTTTATTTTGGGCATCTATTTTTGCTAATTATTAATTTTATGGGCTTAGGTCGGGCTATCGGATCCTAATCCATAAAGTGGGGATGAAGAAGGTTGTGGGGATGAGAAGGAGAGTAATGCCACCAGAATGAAATGAACCGACTGGACGCGACTGACTGTTTTACAATGACACTTCCCGAAAACCCGGGCTTTACTTTATTATCCGAAATAACTCTACACAAGAAATAAGGTAAAAGATAGGAAAGAGTGTGGTGGTGGCTTGAAGTTGGCAGAGCTTTCGTCCGCTCCGCTGCTCGTCTGGTTTTGAAGTGTGGGTTGGTGTTGGTGCGGCATTGCCGATCATCATCATCATCTACTCGGCAAGCCAGCCAAGCCAACAGCGTGAGTTGTGGGGGGAATGAGAGACAAACGAAGCTACACTTTAGGGCCACAATTTTCCCCGGAAGTAGGAAAACAAAAGAAAATAGAAAAAGAAAAAAAAAGACTAAAACCTCCTTTTGGGAAACTTTTTCTTTTTGGACTTTCGTTTAGGCTCGGGGCAAACTCTACTGATATGTCCAATACGTGAACAATTAAAACAAATGGGAATCTCGTTGCCATTGGGCAAACGGTAACGGAAAATTTGAGAATAGCTCATTCTGGGAGCAAAGCCTTCGGGAACGAAATAAGAATTAGGCTCGAAAATTAAGTCCATTAAAGGGCGGGGTTTTGGGGTACCAGAAGGGTACTTTGGCAAGGGATAGGAAAATGGCTTGGGTTTAGCTTTCATAGGGATCGCTAAAGAACTGACAGACTTTCCGTAAACTGAAGGTTCACGAGTACGTGGCACTTTGACAATAGGGGAGCGAGAACGTTTCGCTGTTGGGACTTGTCGCTGCAGCTTGAGAGTTTCGGGGGCTTCATCAGGCCAGAAAGAACATCCGGGGGCCGAATAGGGAACCAGATTGACGTCTCGAACTTGACTTCCACTTGGAGATGGCACTAATGGATCACGTGCTACTACCTCTACTTGGGCACGGTCTCTCGGAACACGACTCTCTGGAGCTTGGACATCCGGTACCCGATTTCCAATGCTCAACTCATTAAGGGATCTCTCCAACGGAATGGGCTCGAGGGAACTTGAATTAGAATTGCTTTTGGGGGGCCTTGCAGTCATCTCCACGTCCTTTTCAGCATCTGCATCATTATCACGAAGAAGTTCATCCTCCATCTCTTCGGGAATGGAATCTAAGTTACGGGAAAAGGACATGGTCACCAGCAAGTCTGAAATAACAGATTTGTAAGACAAATATTAGAAAACTTGAAAGAAAATTATAATTTTGGACAACTTTAGTTACCACCACGATGAGAACGTGACGATCCTCTCCTCCCTCCCGTTGTTGACCTTGAGGAAACCTGGAAAAAAGAAGAATCATAACGCGACGGGGGTTTCCTACTTCTTTCTGGGTATCTGTCTGACCTAGAAGAAACTGAGCTATCGGTCTCAGATACAGTGGACTCTGGAGGAGGAGGAACGGATCGAGGGGAACGACTTTTACTTTTAGCTTTACTTTTGGGGGAACTTGAGCTACTAGGTAAAGGAATAGAAGAACTGACAGGTTGCGGGGTTCCTGTCAGGCCTGGATTAAAAGTAATATTATATACAACAGACTGGGGGGTACCTAATTGGGCTGGGGAAACGGGTTTCTCTGGAATTGACTTTCCAGACGAACTCTTGGAAGACTGGTGCGCGGATCGGACAGTGTCATTCGCGGAATTAAAAACTGAAGAATCTTCGGAAGAAAATAACGACTTACTACTACTACTGGAAGAACTCCTACGACTATTATGTACAGAAATACTCCTACTTTTGGACTTGGAAGATCTAGACCTTGAACTACGTTTTGAACTCGCCTTTTTCACTGGAATATAGGTAGAAATAGTAGGGACATTGAAATCGCTATCAGACAAGCTTTCAGAGGAGGACGAAAGAGATTTAGGGACAGAAAAATGAGAGTTATCACCAAAATCATCGTACCATCTTTTCATGTGTCGCGTATTTACGATACGCTCACTTTTACCGTGTACTGGACGTTCGGAAGGGGGTCTAACGTCCATTACTTTGTACGTAATTGGACCAATCTGCTGAGTAACTTCAAAAGGGCCAATCCAGCGCGGTTGCCACTTTTGAACTTTACCTTTTATCTTCTGACTGATTTTAATACATACAAAATCTCCAGGTTTTAGGTTTAATTCGGGATGGCGCTTATCAAATGTTATTTTGGCTTTCTCTTGGGCTTTTAGGGTATTTAAATAGGCGTCTAGAGCAGCTTTTTGTGCTCTTTCTTTATTCGAAATGGGATCATCATTCTCAATATACTCTTGAGAAACTGGCAACTTGTTATCAGAGGAAAGACGGGGGTCACGACCAAAAAGGGCATAGAAAGGGGTCATTTTAATGATTCTATGGTAGGAAATATTATAAGAAAAGACAATTTCATTCACAAGCTTATCCCAATCTTTTTCTTTAGTCAATACTTTCTTTCCCATGCTTCTTTGGAAAATATCATGGGATCTTTCACACACGGCATTAGTTTCGGGGTGGGCAGTGGAACAGAAACGAAGTTTTATATTATAAGATTTACAGAATTCTACAAATTCTTTAGCAGTAAAACAGGAACCTTGATCAACGATCATTTCTTTAGGGACAGAATGTTTTTTAAAGATAAATTCACGTAAAACAAAAATTGCTTCGGCTGTTGTTTCCGCTTTACAAGGAAACGCTTCTAAATAACGAGTTAAATGATCAATTACCGTTAGAACACAAGTATTTCTTTTGGGCCAAGTGGTAGGAAACGGACCAACAAAGTCTACGCCGATTCGAAAAAAGGGGGTTTTGGGAGGGGGAATAGGTTGTAGCGATCCAGGACTCGGACCATTTCTTCGATTATACAACTGACAGATTTTGCAACTACGGCAAAATTCATGCACTGTCTTAAACATTCTAGGCCAATAGTATCTCTCTTTGACCATCTTCCAGGTCTTTTCCAGTCCAAGATGACTAGCATCTTGACCGTGTATCTCATCCAATAATTCTTTTATTAGACATTCCGGCACGACAAGGCGCCACAACCGACCATTTGGATCGTAACTTGCTTTATAAAGCACACCCGCTTCAATTATGTAATCTTTTAGCTGATTCTTTTTTAATGGGATTTCCGCTTCAGCATCCTTTTCAAGAGCCAACAAGCTATCTATAATGGGTTTTATTTTGGGGTCAGCATATTGAAGCGTATCAAATGTGTCAACCTGAAGGGCACACAAAGAAAATAACTTGCGATCCAAGAAATTACTAATGGAATCACATTCATCTCTGGCCTTAGAGAAAATTTCGGGGTCTTTGGGGGATTCAGGGGCAATATTTCGACTTAAACCATCAGCGTCAGCATGTTTTCTACCACTTTTATGCACAATTTGAAAATTGTAAGGTTGTAAAGCCATAGACCACCTTGCGGCGCGTCCATGAGGATCTTTAAAGTTAATTAAATCACAAAGAGCTTTGTGATCAGTGATCACTTTGAAATGTCTACCATACAAATAAGGACGAAATTTTTGTATACCGAAAAGAACAGCCAAGCATTCTAAATCTGTAGAAGAATAATTTGATTCATGTTTTTTAAGGGCTCGAGAAGCGTAAGCAATAACACGCTCCTCGTCATTTTGTATTTGCACAAGCGTACACCCGAGACCTAAGCCGGAACCATCGCAGTGTATCTCTGTGGGGGAAGTTTCATCGGGGTAACCCAAGACTGGGGTATTAGAAAGTAACTCTTTCAGTGCGTCGAAAGATTTTTGGGCATTCTCGTTCCAAACAAAAGGAACATCTTTACAGGTTAATCTGTGAAGGGGACGGGAAACACGAGCAAAGAGGGGGATAAAGCGACGATAGTAACCACACAGTGCAACAAAAGATTGCACATCTTTAACTTTTTTGGGAAGGGGGAAATTTTTTACAGCACGAACCTTTTCAGGATCAACTTCTACTCCTTTCTCGGAGATAATATGACCAAGGTACTTTAATTTAGAGAAGCCAAAAGAACATTTAGTAGCTTGAAGTTTCAAACCGGATTTTGATAAAGCAGATAATATACACTCTAAATTTTCAAGATGATCCTTAAAATTTCTAGAAAAACAAACGATATCATCCATATACACAAGAGCTATGGACCATTTCAGTCGACCGAGGACTGAATCTAATAATCTTTGGAAAGTTAAGGGGCTATTTGATAAACCAAAAGGCAAAACTTTAAATTGATAAAGACCATCAGGAGTAATAAAGCTTGTTTTCTCTTTACTCTTTTCTTCCATCCCAACTTGATAGAAAGCCTGATCACAATCTAAAGTAGAAAAGAATGTAGCACCCCGAAGCTGATCTAGTGTATCATCAATACGAGGAAGAGGATAACTATCTTTTTTCGTTTTTTCATTCAACTTCCTATAATCTACACAAAATCGAATACCACCATTTGGCTTCTTAACCAAAACTACAGGGGAAGACCAGGGAGAAGAAGAAGGTTCAATCAAATCTTTTTCAAGCAATTTTTCAACTTGCTCATTTATCACTTTTCGTTCGTGAAAGGAAACACGATAAGGTCGCTGCTTGATAGGATGTGCATCACCAGTATCAATGGTATGCTTTACCAAAGGGCACTTTCCAATTTGGGGGTTTTCGGGGGAAGAGAAAATATTTTTGAATTTTTTAAGCAATTTCACAAGTTCATCTTTCTCAGATGAAGAAAGATTTTCTCCAAACTTGAAATGCTTTAATAAAGCAGAAAAGTCATCATCACTTTCCTCTTTCTCATCTAATTTTGAAAGATTTTCTGATTTTGAAGCTATTACCTCATCAACATCGCATAATACCTGATCTGGATCATAGGGGCAACAGGAACCAACTATCAACTTGTGTCTAAGTCTGATAGGTCTATTAGTAGGATTCAGAACATACGTAGAAGCATGTCCATCTTTAACAGAGATAATACTAGAACCAATTGCTACTTGCTTCAATGCCTCAGTAGACTTACGGGGGGAAAGGACTACATCACCTGAAAAACTCTTATTAGTTTTCAGCTTAATCCTGTGGAAAGACTTTGGAGGGATAATAGTTGGCTTCTTTACGGAAAGAGAGAAAATACGAGAATTAGAGTTACTTGAACTTTCAGGTTGGTTCAGTGAACTCAAAGATTCACTAAAAAGAGGATAGTTGTTTATAGAAGGGGCATCATCGAAATCTGAAATAAAGCCTGCATCCGCATAAACCTCAACAGGTTCAATGCTATTCTGCACTGGAGGGGGACTAGGAGAAATAGGAGGGGTAATCTGCTTCTGGATTTTCAAAGTACGAGAATTACAACAAATAGAAACATGCATGGCTGCTAGCCAGTCCATGCCTAGTACTATAGGATTAGAAAGGGAAGGGACAACATAAAACAACCAAGCGAATTCCTGTTCATCAACGCAAACCACTACTTCGATTTGCTCTTCTACTAGATACTGCTGGTTGTCATCGACCGAAAGATTTATTGAGAAAGGTTCAATGCGCTTTCGCTTGTAGAGATTCGGGGGGAGTTGAGAAAGAAGACTAGGGTTTATTGCACTGATCGTAGCACCAGTGTCAATAAGTACGGTATGGGAAGAAAGACCAATAGTAATATCCCATTGAAGCATAATTCTCTTATGCTTTTTATTCTTGAAGTAGACAGGGAACAATCGACCATCCAGTTCAGTGTACTCTACCGTAGCACACGTAGCAGCCTCTGAACACGCATCATGTTGAAGGTTACAAATTGGAAAGGGAGGAATAAGTGAGGAAGTCAATGCCTCAGGGATAGAAGAATGAATTGTTTGCGGTTCAGCCGCTTTTCTATTCACACAAGCATCTTTTTC